>JANVCC010000019.1:26087677-26283788 GCA_025345505.1 Todiramphus chloris collaris | reverse complement strand
CAAGTCCTAACAGATGGATGTGGTCTCTCCTTCCTGGCAGCCTCTAGTCCAGGGCCACTTCCACCCACGGAAGCTCGGACACAGTTGGGGTGATGAGACTTTGGTGTGACCACTGGCGTGCTGCTGCGCCCGTGTGGACCGCCATGGGAACCAAGCCACCCTAATGCCCACCCAGTGTGGGGTACTGTGGGGGACCGTGGACTGCCTGGTGGTTGCTGGGGACCTGCTGCCCACCTGGGCTCGGACTCTGCTGTCACCCATGTCTTTGGGGTCTGATGGTGCACTGGGGGCTGCAAACATGGTTGGTTTGGGGCATGTAAAAATGTGACTGTGAAACAAATGAGTCTCTGCTATAAGAGTCTGGCTTTCTTATAACGGTGTCTGGGCATCTCAGCTCTCTTACCCCTGTCTCTGAAAGGTGGCTGGCATTTTGTAAAGCCTCAAATAATGACCGTGTTAGAGCCTACCTTACCCAGAGGTCAAGTGGTGGAGGTGATAGGGCTGTCAGTAACCAAACTTAAAGCCATGGGCTTGGGGGTTTTGGTCTAAATCATAAATGAAATGAAAAAGCCCACACTTGTGTCAGGGCAGGTACTGCCCTGGTAGGGACCATATCAGCTCATTCAATCTTCACTGAAAGGCCAAGGCGAGCTCAGAGCTTTGTGGCGTGAGAGAAGCTAAGATGCTGTCTTATAAACCTGTTTTGCCAAGCAAAGAAATACTGTGCCGTGTTCTCCATCACACGTACTGTGAGTGACTGTATGCCTCCCTCTGACCGTGTATTTATTACATCTCTTCCTTCGGCACCTCACGTCCGGATCACCCCTCCATGGTATGCATTAGAAATGCTCCGTTAGATGGACCGACCCAGCCTATAGCCACAGCTCTCGTATGAAGGATGTACTGTCATAAAAAAAAGCGTCTAGGAGATGTCACCGTCCATTTTCAGGGTTCGAGTTTGGCAATAGTTTGTATAAAATGTATACATAGTGGTGGCTACAGAATAGTTTATGACTAAATACATATCTATTACTGTTAAGATAATGTATAAGAATGTACTTGAAGCTATTATCCTTGTGCTCTGTTGTCTGAATAATTAAAGAAATTACAGAGACTTCCGGAAATGTCTGATATGTGACAGCATTCCTACTGCACACTCTGCTCTGCAGTTTTTCCCCCGGTGACTCTGAAACGGGGTATGGGGACCCCAGCTCTCGGTCCTGTGGGCACAGAGCTCTTCAAACACAGCAGGAACTGTGCCCGTGTTGCTTCATGTGATAGTGGCAGCCTCCCTCTTCTCCCACCTAGAGCTACACAGAGAGCCTACCATTGACCTGTGAAATACCTCATGGCTCTGCAAAGCCCATTCATTTGGCAGGGTTTTGTGGGGAGACAGAGATGCCCTGATGGTCAGCCCATCAGTGGCTACCTGTCCTCCCCAGCCTCTTACACCCAAGCCAACGTGAGAAGAAACCATAATGAGCCTGGGCTAGTTCGTGTTTATCTGTCTGGTCTTTCAGGCAGTGCTTCCAAAGGGAAGCTTGGATGCGTCAGTAAGAGGATCACATGCACAGTGCAATTAAAATCCAAGTTAAGCACTGGAGTAAACCAGGTCTTTCACACCAGGTAGCCGTGCCACAGCCAGCAGCTCTTTGTGCTGTCACGTAGGAAAGTTTGCTTAGCTATATCTTTTTTTTTATATATATATGCACATATATGTGTACATATATAATATTATTATCCCTATATTAAAAGCTCAGCATATCCTACCAGGCTATAAATATGTTTACATTGGCCCTCCCGAGCATTTCACATCACGCTGAGGTTGAGCAGGCGATGTAAATCAACCCAGTTAGGTGTTAATTGGGCAGCAGTTTTGCAACTCCAGTATGACATGTATTTCAATTACAGGGGGAAGGAAATCAGAAAGAGCATTTTATTTTACTCATTACTGCAAACCATAAGGGACCACTAGATTTCCTAAGCTTTTGAAATTCTCTCTTCAGCAGTTTCTGCCTTAAAACTGGTGCAAACTTAACTGGGGAAAAAAAAAAAGGTCAATTTTCCATGTACAGAACATTTCAGAGCTTTGAACAGAGCAGTGTTAATGCAACCCTTGCCCTACGCAGTCTGAAAGGGAAGAAAATCACCTTTAAAAAGTGCATCTTTACAAGCGATGGGATTGTCTCCAGTTTTGATGGGAGCAGGATGAGGCCTGCAGGCACTGTTTATGTCGAGATTGTTAAATATAATTTTTAACACTTTGCATTTGGGGTGTTTAGGCGTATGTATTTAAATAATTCTGGTTTTCAGGATTGAAAAAAAAAGCAACCAAATCCAGGAAATATGAGTTTAATAATCCTGTCCTGGTTCCAGTAAAATCAAAAGCGTCATCCAGAGCTGATCTGGGTGCACAGGGATTTGTGCTGTTACCTTAAAGCCCAGCGCAGGACCCTGTGTCACTTCTTTTCCTTCCATTTTTAAGCGAGAGCAAGTCGGCTCTTTGGACAAATGCTGCTGCAAATCAGGAGTGAAACCACAAGGTCAGGGAATGTGTTTGGGGTAAAAAAATATTTGTTTTGATGTTCTGTAACCTAAATGTGAAATAAATATTAGATTTGCTCAGTTTGGTGTAAACAAATGTCTGTTCCTATTACCGAGGAGGAGAGGTGACAAGGGATGCTCTGTGTGGCGTGACCGCGGAGGGTCCCTTGGCCACCAAACTCACGTCTGGCTTCTGCCCAAGGGCAGGGATGTGGGCAGGGGAGCAGGGATGCCATGGAAGAACCGTGTGGATTTTGCGGCTCCGTCCAGCTCGCTCGGCTCTGGGGACAACGTGGGGACCCCTTCCTCAACCCGTCACTGGGGCAACACTTGTCTGGGCCAGCTCTCTGGAATACTGTGATGTATCCCTTGAAAGGGGAATGTGCTCACAGGAAAAATATACTTGGGAACGCTGTATTGTTCCAAGTCTTGAGTCGTTTGATGGCATTTGCTACAAGGAAACTGAAGATAAATCTGTATGCAATTACAGCTGCTTCCTTTTGGTATCATCACACACAAGGGCTATGTCACAGACCTGCCATAGGGTTTTGCTGAGTGGAGGAAGTTTATTTTACAAACAAGGTATAGCTCAAGCTTTGGCTACTTTGGAGCTTTAAAATATGGGGTTTTTTTTCCAGCAACTTAAGCTGGAAGGTGTCTTTGGTAGTCCTGGCTCCAGCACTGGTCTATACGGGGCCAGCTTAGAGAAGGCTGGTGGAAGCTATCTCCTGGCTGGTGCCATGTGTCTCCAGAGCTGGAGCCACCACTCATCTGGGGAAGTGGTGTTGTTAAATAAGCTAGTATTCTGCCTAAATGTTGCAGTATCACCTTCCAAGAATCGCCCTTTATATTCTCTTTGCATTTCTTCTTGGGGGAAAGAAACCCAGGAGTTAAAATTAATTTTAAGAAATCCCAGGTTCAAAATCTGGGATGTTCAGAGCTAAACTCTGCTTCTGCTCCCACAGCCCTCACCAAGCAGAGACAGCTGAAACATTACTCACCCAGCTAACCTCTTCTCTGTAAGTCACTCCCGTCCTGTTTTCTACAGCAGTAAGCACTGTTTTTAATTATTAGACTGTGATGAATGCAAATAAATACTAGTCTCGGGATTGCTCATGAACAATTCTCTTGGAATAGTCACTGGTTTGGTGTAAGCTTTGTTGGCTTTGCCAAATGATGCCCTTTCTACTCTGCAAAGTTTTTCTAGAAACAGGAGAGTAATACGTGTACAGTATCGGACAAGTCTGTTCTGGCACAGTATTTGTATGAATAACCGTTTTGTGCTAACACCAGTGGAAGCTGTGGGGTTCACAGGCATCAGAAAGTCCAACTGCCATTCAAATATTTGCAAATAATGAATCATGTGATCCCACAAATAACAACAAACCAACCTGGTTGCTTTCATTGAGGAAAATGATTATGAATCACTGTGTACTGTGGGCTCCATCCAACAACCACTAGCGTCAAAAGGAGTCTTTCCACAACTTCAAACAGGCAGGGAACTGATCTGTGTTTGCTCAGCTTTAGTTGGTGTATCCCTCACTTTCGTATTGCATGATGAAATAATAGAAGATATAAGGCAAGCAGGAATTTCCTAGAGCGGCCAAGAGTGGGCAAATGTCATCTCCTGACTGCATATGTGCAGCTCCCACTGATGTCAGTAAGGTTATATATGGGCAAAATGAGGTCAGGCTGTGTTGTCCTACTTTACGTGCCCTGTGGTATTACACTCAATTAAGTTTTGTCTCCCAGGACGCAGCCTCCCTCCCATTTAAGTCACCAGGAACTTTGTCACTACATAGCAGTGAAGAAGAAGGCATGAAATGCTAGTCTTTGATCTAGAGTGCAATAAGGTTTAACTCATGTATTTAGGGGCATGCAGCTGCACCTTTAAAAAAGAGGCTAAATTCAGTATGAAAAAGAGTAATCCATGAGGTCCCAACGTGAGGCATCTTCAGGAGAAGGTAATGGCTTTTCCAGCTCACATGCAGCCTTGCAGATCACAGTGGCCTCAGCAAGACCTTCTTCTCAGGGCAGCAGGGCATCTTCCCTGCCCTCTGCCAGCAACTCCCCACAGTCCCTTGCAGAAAGATCCTCAATATAATGGGCAACACTTCTTAGGCAGTGCAGGAGAGTCAGCCACATCTTCTGTGTGGGTGACCACATGCTAGACTACTTTGAAAATATTAACCACTGGTTATGAAGTGAAACTATAAATATCTGTAGGAATGCCAGCTGAAGGAGAAAGCAGGGGGAAAAAAAAAATCCTTCGTTAGAGACAAACAAGTTGCTAGAATGATGTTGTGCTTTGAGTGAACAATGTCTGGTCCTTGTTCCTTTGATGGGGTTTCTTCTACTTCTGAGCAAGTAGCTTGTTGTGTCTCTGCCTGCATCAGAGTTGTATAGAAATACATCTCTGAGGGTAATTTTCCATGGTCCATGTGGTCTACGTGATGAGAAACACAGTGATTCAAATATCATTTACTGCCTGAGTGTCACTCGGAAGGTGCTCCTCTGTGTGTACATGATGAAACCCAAGGACAATGCATAACTTTTACATGGCAGACTATTTCAAAGCCCTCTTATTTACATATTGATTAAATAATCACATTTAATTTTTAATTTAATTTTTAAATCTCTCACAACTGACAGTATTGGGCATCTTCATATATAAAATCAGCATGTTTCCTATGGGATTTAATATACCTTTGGAAAGAAGGACAGCTGGCTTTTTACATATGAAACTTTGCACTGCACAGGTAAGTCACAAGAAGGGCCCACAAGGCAATAGTCAGCTCAAGGCTAAGACACAATTTTGGCTTCTGATTTTGTCTCCATGTCTCTTAGCGTTGTGGGGTCCAGAGGGCAGCTTGGTTCCCCCTGAAGTAGGTACCCACTGGCTGTCTGGAGTGGTCTGGGTGGACAAGATCTCTATGGACTAATGAGGGAACTGAGACACCAAGAGCTCACATAGACACCTGCAGTTATGAGTCTGAATGCAGGTGACCTAGCTTAGAGCTGAATTCTGACTGACATGTCAGTTCAGCCTTCTGTTTTCTGCAGAGGGTCCCCATGGGGTGCTAGGTTACATTTGGGGCACCCTTCACTCATCCAGTAATCATGGTGTGGAGGATGTATAGACTTCCTATAGCTCTGCAGAGTGACAGAACTCTGGGCATTGATACATTCATCCCCCTCTCTGTGTCCACACTGGGGTAAGCCCAGTGCAGTCCAAAGCCAGAGCTTTCTCTGGGGCTGGTCGTCACTGTAGGATGAACTCAGGACTTCAGAGCAGCCACAAACCTCATCACCTCTCTTTCCAAGAGCGAGGCACGCTTGTTCAGCCTTGCCTGAGTTGGTATAAACACCGTGCACGTACAGCGTAGTTAATTAAAACTATTCCCACTCAGTTTTCCCCAGGGGGAAGGAAGGGAGAAGAGATAGATGCTCATGGGAGAGGTGTTCGTCACATTGCTTAATGTGATCTGGAGAGGGACATGCAGTGCCATGGGGATAAAGAGCTGCAGAGGGCTGAGGGAGCACCGTGGAGCACATGGAGACCTGTCCCTGGAAAGAAATTTCCCTTACTCTGTGCACTGCCAAAGAGAAGAAGTGGTGTGTTCCTAAGGGAGAAAACAAGAGACCAAGACCATCCCCTCTCTAAGGCGAGGAGGTATGGATGGAGGCTTGTCCTGACACCCGCCCCGTGTTGACTTCTTTCTTTGGACCTTCTGGGATCTCAGAAACCTGTCCTTCAGAGCCAAGTTTTTGGGAAACTCATGGAAAGGACAGGAAAAGTCACAAGCAGCAGGGTGTGGGCATAACAGAGCCAGGTCTGCATGCTGGTGCTCAGTCTTGGTGACTCAGTCCTGATGCCAGGAGCCATCCCGGACGTCATACACGGAACAGTCTACAACTCTCCTTGATTCTCCTGAGTTACTCATGGAGAGTAACTCATTGTGGTGTGTGAATGTGAAAGCAAGTGTCCTGGGCCATGCAACCAATGCTGTGACACGCACGTCTGTTTTCTACCTCTGGGAGAGGTTTGGTTCCCAAGCATGAGGGCAGGCATCCTCTGCATTGAGCACAGTTGGACACGTCCTTCTGAAGCATTTTCATTTCAAATCAGCTCTGGTGTCTTTCTTTTGCCAGTGCTGAGCAGCTTGGCACCAAGCTGGTGGTACCACCATGGGAAAGATGCAGCTGGTACCTACCAGGGATGAGGTTTTTCCGCTTCATTGGGTGCCCTGGTGCCTCTCAGAAGGTGTTGTACAATATTGGGTGCAGAAGAAAAGGTGAAGTTTTGTGAGACCTTACCAGTCGGCCCTGGCAGATGCTGCAGCAGTTTGCTGCAAAAGCTGGTGTATGCACAGCAAGAAGGCCCTAAGCACCATCAAGGGATTTCTACCTCCATGGGTAAGATCCTGGAGTTGCAAGGGGGGGTTTTGCTTTTCCCAAAACAGGAATAAACCAACTGCACCTAGTGATAGGAAGGATGCTGCTGCTCATCAAGGCAGGGGAGTTGTCTCTGTGCAGCCTCTGCCCCATCAGGGACTGAGTGGGCTGGTGGCTGGGTGGCAGTGATGCCATTTTGGAGAGGTCTGAGCTGTGGCACAGGTTCCTCACCTGGGTCTCAGGCATTTGTGATCCCACAATGAGAGGAGTTGGCAGGCTAGGGCTCGAGCGACCTCAGATGTTCACAATGAAAGAAAAGGTGGATCTCATGCTATAGGTCCAAAGACAACAAATTGTCTCTTCACAGATATAAAAGAAGTCAGGTTTGGACTGCCCTTGAAGTGTCTGTTTGCAATAGGAAAACATTTCACCTGCTCATGAAATGTTCAGGTTTAGGGTTTTTTTTTTTCAGTCATTGAGGAAATGTCTCCACTTTGGTTATCAACCTAAGCTGAGAATGAAACACACCTAAATATTATTTATTCTTTGGGTATAACAGAGTAAGCATCAAAATTAGAATATCTTCTTGCAGATTTATCCATCGGAGCTATTCTTTTCCTGTTTATAGGGACCCTGACAGGACAGAACTATTTATTGGGAGTTAAATAATGACATCTGTTATGATGAATATCAAATCCAGTGGAAGATGTTTCATATTAAAAAAGACACTCAGGGCCAGATTTCCTCTTGATGAATAAAGGCACAGCTTTATAAACTTCTTTAAAGTTTCACTCTTTGCACCAGAATAAAATTCATCCCAAGGAGCTTCTGTAAGCAAGCATTGTACACATGGGCAAAAAGAGTTTGCTTTTAAAAGATGTCCCACCGAAAAAAGAAAAAAGAAGCGGGAACAAAACCCCAGACCTTTTAGGACTTGTTCATTTAGGTGGAATCAAAGTGACCTCTAGTGATTCCCCGTTAACCGTGCAGCTCGGCAGCCGCCAGCACGCAGTAATAGTACGCTGCTCTCTCATCTGCTGAACAGGCAATCGATACCTGATTTAAGCTAAATTATAGCAATTAATGCCTGTTACAAAGACCATTCCTGCAATTCGAGTAGAAAGCATTTTGCCAAACTCTACCGTTGCTTTTCATGCAAGTCGCACGCTGTTAAAAGAAGAGGATTGTTTTTATTAGCCCGTTAAAAATAAGCAACACAATGAATTTATTAGTAACTTATCATCCATCTGTCTTCTGGCACTGCTGACGTGCTGTTCTTTGGGAATAGGCAGGATAGGAAGTGCACTAGATTTGTGATTTAACTCGTTTATTCCTACTTTTTGGAACAGTCACAGGCCGATCGCAAAATTATTACCAGTTGTGCAGCGAGTGTGGAGTGTGGGATAAGCCATACCCCTCCTTGGGTTCAGCCAAGCTAGACACCAGCAGGGAGACTTTCACCTTTGCAAGGTCATCTTTTTCCTCCCAAACTATCAAGTTTAAAAAAAAACAAGCAACAAAACAACGAACACAGAGAGAGGATGCCACAATACATCAGCAGCGGGGGAAACTAAAAAAATATATCAGATAAATTATGTCGGTTTATCATGAAAATCAATAGGGAAGGGGGTTAGAAATGGGATGTAATCATTCAGAGGCAACGCAGGAGAAGCTCAGTCAGCAGCGAGATTGTTGCGTGCTCTGGCGTAATATTCCCCAGGGATATATCAGCGTTGGGGAAGGCAGCAGAAATCATTGATTCCTTTGGCACAGAAGGTGGGGATGGGCATGAAGGAGACACTGAGCTCTGCCGAGATGTAGAATGCAGATATTTTAAAATAATATTTACCTTCTATAGCTTAGAGGTGTCAATCTCTGAACCAAAACTATGTGAAAAACAGGACACTATTCCATCCAGAAAAAAATCACCCAACTGGTTTAGTTTCATGTGTGTTTCAAAGAAGTTCATCTCCAATCTCTGATCATTTCCTGCCCTGTCTCCATGTCCATTAGAGACCATGAGGTTTGGCATCTGCACGAAGAAGGACAAGAACATTGCTTCCCTCTTGATCTCTTTCCTTGTTGCCAGCTCTGCGTGATGGTCATGCCGAGAGCAAATTGCTGTTTGAATCCTTTCCAGTGCTGCTTTAGCATTCTCTGTAATTTTCGGGAAGCTCTGCTGCAGCCACTGTAATGAAACATGCTCCCTTGTTGTGGTCAGCGCTACTTTCATCACCCACTTGCAATAAAGCTCCTTTTCCCCCCACCCCCCCCCAGATTTGTCTGCACTTTCCACTCTCACCAGCAGGTATTATTTAGGACATTCCTAAGATATGTTTCAGAAGGATATCTCATGTAAATGTGAAGTTTTGCAACTGGTGTTGTTTGACTTGCTGGCTGGCCTGACCCTCTGTCTGCCCCACCAGCCCTGTGAGGGATGCTGGGGGGCTGTCCTGTCTCTCTGTGGGATCCATGATGTAAAACTGGGCCGTGCTCCTAATAACTGCTGCTCTCTACCCCCAAAATGCTTCGGTTGGACCTAGATGCTGGGCTGTTAACTGTCAACGCATGGTTTCACCTGGTGCCACTAAGGGACATCTTCTGACTTCAGCCTCCTCCATCCTGGGACATAAAGCAACTTGAATGAATAAAATAATCCCCATTTTTGTCCAGGTCTTAGAAATTATCCAGAGAAGATGGATTTGTCATCAAGCAAAGAACCCAGCTACCAGAAAGACCCAGCCCAGGCTCTCTGCTCTGCCTCAGTAAGCCTCCTTCAGAGCCATCTAACAGGTCCTGTCCATGGTTTTGTCTTAAGTCAAATACAACTCTACCTGTGTTTACTTTTAAGGCTTAGAGACTAAAGGAAAACATGGTTATTTGTCATGAGAATCAAAGCCAATAAAAACAGGTAGGTAAGAAGCAGGGTGCTCAACGCAGGATGATCTGGTGCTATCTCTGAACCGTCCTTTAAACCTGGATATCTTTATTGGTCTTGAACCAAAGCAGCATCTTTCTGTACTTTGGTTTATTCCTTTCCCAAAGAAACCTGCATGTTTTATTAAGCTCCTTATTATTTTTATTTTCATTTTGGATAAAATAATATAATTTTAATGGAAGGCAGCAGCTATAAAAATGCATTTTGTCTTGAAAGAGTCACTTTCTGGTAAAGAACCAGTTCCTTATTTTTAAAGCCAGGGCTGTGATAATCCTAAGCCTTTAAGTCCCAAACCCGAAAGCTGTAAAAATATAATTTATTTTATACATGCATGCTGTGAGTTTATTTTTCCAGCTAAGGAATGAGAATACAGAAGCTGGTTTCACTTTTGTGGTCTAATAGGTCAGTGCAGATTTACCATTTTAAACATGTGCAGCCATAAATACATAGCAAAACAAATTGTTGCTGCTGCTGTGATCCAAACCCCAAATTAAAAACAAATACAAATTAGAAATCCCCTTTAGAAAGCTCATCTGTCTAAAGCTGCTGAAATATCATCTTGATGACAGAACTTCTCAGATAACAACAGTGCATAGTAGTTGGACCTTTTAGAGTATTTTTACTAAATCTCTTTTTTGTTTGCTTTGAATATTATAATACTTAGAGGCATTTCTAAATTTCTGACTCTGTGAGCCATGTGATTGCGTATGAATTTCAGATTATGTTGGGTTTTTTCAAGTCAGCTTCCAGCCTATTTTCTTTTTTTTTGCAGCAAAGATATTAAGAAGGTGAACCTGAAATCTTGAAGACCTGGAGGAAATTAAAAATAATAATAAAAAAAAAAGACATTAAAATGGAATGCATTTAAAATCATCTTGTATTTATGTCGTGGTAAAGTTTGCACAGTTGAAGTTGGCATCAGGAGATGAGTCAAAAGTATCACAGTGGAACATTTAAATTCTTTGATGCTGGAAGCTACAGAAAAGTGTAACCCAGCCAGCTGGATACCAGCCCACCCAGAAAAGCCTGTCAACAGGAGAGTAGGTCACCCTGGTCCTCGATGGGCACTCATTTGAAGGAGGTGAAACGTGATGGTGCTGCGTATATAAAAGGTTCACCACTGTCTGAAGGAAAGTTCTCCTAAGGAAAGTAGGCTTGACAACCTCTTCCTCAGAAAAGGTCTCATAGGATTGATTGGGAATGAAAGCAATGGTGGAGTGCAGGAACAGAAACTGCTCAAACAGCCTGGAGTAATGAGTGGTGCATAATGTGCTCCTGCAGACCTTTCACAACTTTCTGTGGAGTTTTGTTTTTCCTGCCCTGGCATCCAAGAGTGGACTTAGAAATGCCAGAGGAGGAGGGGAGGGGCTAACACTGGGGCTGGGGAGGTCCCTTCTGCTCCCACCTCCTCAGCCTCTCCTGATGCTGGTTTCCAAATGGAGCCAACTTCCCCGACTTCCCTCACGCCAGAGGGGAGCAAGCCACAAAATGATAACAGCACAAGGCTCCCTGGCTCCAGCAGGGCTGCTCAAGCTGCCAAGCACATTTTGGGGCCAAAAGCAAAAAAAAAAAAAAAAAAAGCTTGCCAACAAAACCTTGTGTTAAGTGACACAACAATGTCCTGACACGCTGCCCAAAGGCATTGTGAAGCCCTTTGGAGGTATTGACACTAACAGCTCGTCTCCCTGCGTCTTCCTGGGCTGTGTCTGTGTTTTAGCCAATTTTGTGATACCAACAAAGTGTTGAAAATGCATTTCCAGTCCTCTTTAGGCACTCTTGCACAAAGCAGAACCAGACACTAACATAATTGCAGGCAGATCGTGCTCCTGGAGACAAGCTGGCAAGCCACCGAACAGCAAAGAAACCAATCTCTTTGAAGGTTTACGAGGAAAATTGCCAAAAGTCAGGTTTTGTAGCTCAGCTTTGCATAGGAAAAAAAATAAAGAATCTTGAAACATCCAGATAAAGATGAAGCTGTGCAAGGACAGCTTTGTTCACCCTGCAAAGAGGAGTGAGTCAAAGATAATTGAGGTATGGCTTAAAAAGTACCTTGCTGTAGTTTGCAGGAGGATGCTGATGTTGCCCTTAGGAGGAATAGAAAAATGGCTCCTGGTAACAAAGGTATGTAGGGAAATTGATAGCTTCCACCATGGGAATTAAACTTGTTCTTCTACGCCCTTCAAACAAGAAGCTTTGCTGCTCTCCATCCAAGAGCAAGAGGGAACCAACACGTGAGATGATACATCCAGGAAGGATGATGTTAAACACGTCCATCCGATTGTCCGTGTTGGCAGGTGACTGGACAACTGCGAAGGTAGAAACTCTCAGTTGTGGTAGGGAGGAGAGGGCGTGAGCAAGAGCAGGACAGCTATCTCGACCCCGGCATTGCACAAGAAAAGAGAACAGGGTTTAGATGAAAGAAGGATCAAAGATAGAGAGCCAAAGAGAAACTGGGATATATAGTACCAGATTGACTGGGTAAGTTAATGTAGAATGGTTCTTTGATAAAGTCAGCGATTTGATTTTATTTTTAGACAGAACAATTGATCTAAGAAGAGCTTCCAATGATGTAACATTAGTATATATTACCTAAGCCCAAGAAGATGGAAACAAATGCACGAGCTGAAGGCTTGTCGATGAAGGGCTGGGAAGGGCTCACGGTGAAAATAGGAGGAGGAGATAAATGGCTTTCCTCACACATTGATCATTTCACTCATCCATCCTAATACCCCTGGCAGAAATTTAGGAGTATACTGTGGTAGGTGACAAGACAAGGGTTGCCATGGTCAATAAAGGTGACCAAAATGCTGGTCAGGAAGCATGAGATGACCTTGAAATGATGTGAAAATGAATAATCAAAAGTGGTCCTTGTGCACATAGGGAGTAAAACCAGTTATTCCTATTAGAAACTGAAAATAAGAGAAGGGAGATGAGTCCTAGAGGTATTAGCCACCTCCATGTAACCATCATAAACGTGGCATGGCCATGCAGAAAGCTAATATGATGCTAGGAGGCATCGGGTGAGTTATTTCCACCAGAGTTAAGGGAGAAGTTTGGGAAGCAGCTCATGTGCATAGGAATGAGGGCTTTTGAAGTTGAAGTTTTTGCTTAGGATTAGAGCGAGTCTGTTGGTGGCAGAGTTGTAGGAAGAAACCCAGGGGGTTGTGAACTTTGAAAGATGAAGGCTTAGACACGGGATCCTCTGCTTAAAAGTTGCTTCGTGTACATTAACAGTGGTCAGTCACACCAGCCATGGAAAAATAAGCACTCACAATACATCACATCTCTCCAGAAACTTGCCAGGTTTCACAAATACCTCTCTAGCTAATTGCTTGGTATTTAAAACAGTGGTTAGCTTGCACTTGTACATCATAACAGATTTTCAGTGCCGAGAAGCCTGACCTATAAACGTAGGAGAAACAGTTAAGAGGCAGAGGGATGAGTAGGTCACACTGAAGATAACCAGCCAGATTCAAGCACTAGTAAATCAGGCATGGAAAACCCAGAGGTGAGGTGTTTCACTGGAGAGAGTTCCAGTCTCAGCTGTGGGGTGGAATTGTGGAGCCACAGCCCTGGACAGGATGCTTAGATGGGATGTCCAGATGAGATGCCTGGCAGAGCTCACTTATGGCTGCTGTTATTTTTGGTGGCTGTAGTGAAAAGTCTGCATTAGGAAGTGAAGTTATGGCCTCTATGGTGTGGGCACACGCCAGGTCTGCTCCTGTCCAGGAGCATTATCCCATCACAGAAGGGAAGCACCTAACAGAGGGTGCAAACTTGGGCTGTTCCTGCATGGAGAAGCAGTATGCTGGTTTGAGCAGAGCCCAGAGTGAACTGGTCAGAGCAGAGCTCAGTTTCTCCCTGGTATGAAGGGATCTTTGCCTGACCAAACCTTCAAGTGCAAAAAAACCCACCCCAAATATCGGCCCCCAGCCCTGAGCAGGTCTCTGTGCTCAGCAGCATCCCTGCCTGTCCTGTGCCCTGCCCTCACCACAGTCTGCTGTGGGACCTGCCGAGCCTGGGCAATGCCCCGAAGCAGCTGATGGAAAGAGCTGAGGCTGCAAACCCTTAATTATTTCAGATGAATTTGCATGTCGTGCTGGCGCTTCAGTTTTCCTTAGATTTGCTGGGTAGGGTGCTGCCAGGGTGAGCACAGGCTCTGTGTTTGAGCACTTAGAGCTGGGCTCTGTGTTTGCTTTTCCCCTGCTCTACATCTTTCCAAGGACTGATGTGTCTGGCAGCGGGTCTGAGTATTAACGGGCTTTCCAACCCTGCCTGGGAGGAACTGGGAGCTTCCAGTCTGACTACACAAGAGGAGTCCAGTTAAAGTCAGCCAAAAGGAAACAGGGAGGGCAGGGGAGCGGCTGGGGCCCTTCCCTTGTCGGGAATGCAGGTGGGTGAGTCACAGTCCTGCTGCCCACTGGGGATGCCCCTGGAGCCCAAGCTGCTGCCCAGCTCTGCTCATGTCCACTCTGGTTCCCAGTTCACTGTTTCTCACAGTGAACTTCCTTATTTTCTCTTTTTAATATATCCACAGTTATTGAATCAAAACCTTCCCTTTTTCATCTTTACTCCAGGTACAAAAAAAAAATGACAATTAACCTGATTCGGTTATGAGTTAATTCATTTAATCTCTAGGTACCCTTAGTCTTGAAATTAATACCCCTAAAACACTGCTAAATAGCATTCAAATTTTTCCTTTAATTATGTGTATAATGAAGTTCATTTAGAAAGCAGCCAGCAGGACGGAGATCACTTGGCAGGCTTTACACCTCTGCCCCACTACTATCCCCACCTCTTTTTCCAGGTTAGGCTGACACCCAGGACTTCTCTCCCCTGCTCTGGACGCTGCTGTGCAGGCAGCCCGGGGATGCTCTGCCACCCTGCCCAGCCCACACCAACACCCACCCTAAAACCCACCTCACACAGCAGGCAGGGCCTGGGAATTTTCAGCTCTGCCAAAGACCGAGAAGAAACAGCCTCAGAGGACCCGGTTTATGGTGTGCTGTGGTTTTCCCCTGCCATCCACCAGCAGGTAAAGAGGTTTCAGTGGCAGCGATCGTTCTCATCCCTCCCACCTCTCCCTGCATTAACCTTCCCCTCCGCCACACGCCAGCCAGGCTGCCCCATCCCTCAAATTGAGTTGAACTCTTGGTTTCCATTGGATCTCCTCTGCAAATCGGGAAGAAAAAGGAGGCTGAGGGGAGACGTCATCCCTCTCTACAACTACCTGAAAGGAGGTTGTAGTGAGGTGGGGTCAGTTCCTTCTCCCAAGTAACGAATGATAGGATGGGAGGAAATAGTCTCAAGTTGCACTAGAGGAGGTTTTGGTTGGACATGAGGAAAAATGTCTTCACCTCAGGGTTTGTCAAGCATTGGAAAAGGCTGCCCAGGGAAGCGGTTGAGTCACCATGCCTGGAAAAATGTAAAAGATGTGTTGATGTGACCTGGTTCAGCGGTGGACCTGGCAGTGTTAGGTTTACAGTTGCACCTGATGATCTTAAAGGTCTTTTCCAACCTCAGTGATTCTATGATTCTACAATTCTGATACTTTGGTTTCCTACCTGGAGGAGGGCTGCGAGCTGGGCAGTATTCCACCGAGTCTTCCAGCAAAGTCCTTGCTTCCATCAGCAAGGATGACACTAGAGCTTGGGGAAGCTTCTGCCCCAAGGCTAAAACCCATTAAAAGGACCGAGGACATACAAGTCTTGCTGTGGCCTCCTTCAATCACAGCAATAACAGTGACAGAGAGAGCTAATCACCTGCAGCCCCACCACTGCAGAGCTCCTCTACCATCGTGGGGTGGCATGCATGGGGTACCTGGGCTTATGTGCCCTGGTGTAGCACTTAGTTTTTTGGCAAGATGAATGTTTTCTTCCAGGGTTACTTTGGATGAGCATTTCAAACTGGCCACCTCTCCTGCACAGGTCACCAGCTGCCAGCCCACAGCTACCTACAGTGCCAAGAGTCGAGTGACTGACTTCCCTGGCTTTTTGTTTGGTCATAGGCTGCAACTGCCTGGCTCCTGGCATGGACCATGACTGTGGCTGACTTATGGTCACCCCTCAGCGTGGAGATGTGTCCTTCAAGGAGCATCATTGCCACAGCCCCACGCTGCAGCAAGCTGTGTTTCCAGAGCTGGTTGCATCCTTGCCTGTTCATTACACTTCTGTCTAAGGACTTTGCTGGGGATGCTGGGATTAAAAGAAGAAAAAAAAAACCAAACCAGACCCCTCTGGGATTGGCATGACCAAGGAAAACTCCAGCACAAGCAACACCACATGCAGCATCACTCCTCAGTGGACTAACTGCTTCTGTCCACCCCATTGCTCCATGTGGGTCCCTGTCCCCCCATCATGAGATCTTACTGCAGAGACAGGAGGAGGGAGGGGAAGGCAAGCATTTAAAAAATAGGTCTCTAATCCACAAAATGAATTGGAGATGGGCTCAGGCCCTTCCCAGGATGGAGGGACCCTTTACCAGGTGGGCTGGGGCTCCACCCATCCCACTGTCTGTGCTAGAAGAGGAGCATGAACAGGCCAGGGGGTTTAGGGGGGGAGAGGGTGATGCTGTCCTTGGGGAGGAATTTCTCCTTGTGCCTGTGGGAATTGCATCATGAATTGCTGGCCTGGGGATGGGCAAAGGTGTGGTTGAAGGACATATAACAGACTTAATTACTTAACTTTATGAGGTTGAGGAAGAAAAAAAGCCCTTGCACCATCACGACCAGCATGAGTCCTTGCAACCAGGGCCAAAAATCACCTTTTTTAATACCTTCTAGAGAGCTGGCAGCAGCTGTTTGCTCCACATCTTACACAGGCACATCTTCCCTTAAGGTAAACTCACCAACACAAGGCAACCTAAAAAAAAATCTGAGGACTTTTGTGAAGCTTAGCTTTCATGTTTGATGTCATGGGTAACTTCACACCTTCACTCAGGAAGCAAACCTAAGTATCTTGTAACTAAATACCACCTTCACGGAGAAGGTTACCATTACTTTTAAAAACCCAGGGGATTTGAACAAGGTGTGTCAGCATTTTTCCATTTGCTTTCTCACCTTTAAGACCTTGACCCCACGGACAGGAGTCTGTGAGGAGGTGGGTGCTGATGACGTATGTCCTGGAGATGGGGATGTAAGGACACTGGAGTATGGTGAGAATTGGACTAACGTTTCTTCACTGGCTGAGCCTTTGTATTGCACTGGGGGCAAACCATGGCTGGGGGCGTGCGTTGGGGGGCTCCTGTCACCACAGCCCCTTCCTCTGCTTTGCAAAGGGGTTTTTAGAAAGGACAGCTGCGTACAAAGGAAAAAGCCTTAAGGGGAATAAACCCTGAACCACTTGCTTTTTCCACGTGGGAGAATAGCTAATTCAGTTCTGGTTGTCTCTGCACCAGAGCATTCGGTCACCTGGGCTGTGCTGCAGCAGTGAAGGTTTCTCCTCACTATCCCTCAGGTCTACTCCTGATCCCTGGGGTGAGCATTGCCTGCACCCGACTCCTCACTCTGCTGGCCCTCTCTGGCCTGCAAACAAATGCACTCATCATTTTTGTTCTCTGCAATTGATTAGGGAAGAATAAAAAAAAAGAAGGTGCTTTTAGATCCTAATGCACATCTTTGCACCAAGAAACACAAGGGCTCTTTCTCTGGAACAAAAAAGGGCTAAGAGACACTCACCAGTTTCAATCAATAATGCAGGGAATAGTTTGTCTCTGGGCTCATGCCTGCACGAAGATGCTCTGTCAAGATTTTAAACCTCCCTGGAACCAGAAAGACAGGAGAGATGCGCTGAGTCACTGAAGGGTATGACCCTATGCAAGAAAAACCTTAGTGCAAGATGCTTGTGAGGGGTTTAAGCCACCAAGATGTAGGCATAGAAACTGCTGGAAAGGATCCTGCCTTCTCCCAGCACAGCCCCTTCATCAGCAGCATTCAGTGTGAGGACCCATTTCACCTCTCTGAGAGGGGGTAATTATTTCTTGTCAGTTAGACTCAATCACTGAACTCTAAACAGCTGGTGGTAGAGAACCATTTAGACTCATTTACCACCCTGATAGCCTTTTAGCTCTTCCACATTTCACACGGTCTCTGCCATTTTGCCCATAAATTCTCCTTCCAGGGGGGAAAAAAAAAATCATAAAAATTTATGAGCGGGGAAAAAAGAAAAAAAAAAGGCATAAAACAGAGGCAGCTAAGAGAAAAGGTACTAAAATTTCCAAATGAAGATGAGGTTATGTACCCCCAGCTGTTTGAAGTGCAGTGATTGAGGGTCTCGCTGATGAGGGATGATTACATTCCTCCTCCTCCTCCTCACCCCCATTGCAGGCGACGTGCATCCTCCCTCTGGATAGGGCTGATTAATGGTAATGCAGAGAAGACCTGGGAACAACCGCATCTTTTCTGTTTTGATGCAACCCCTGAATTTTCCTGACCTTAGTGGATGAAAACAAGCCCTTTCCAATAAGCCAGCACCTTTAAACATTCTAAAGGTTTATAGAAGTAGGAACTGTAAGCATCACTTAACAGAGAGGTCAGTTTGTGGGTGTTAAGATGAATACACAAAGAAATGATCTCCTCATTTGGCTTCCAGGATGATTTTTGACATGCAAAATCCAGGCTAGAAATAGAAAAGGACATCTTTATAATGCACGGGCTCTCAAACAGTACCCTGGGCTTCACCAAGTAAGTTATTTCCCTGGGACCCAGATATTGCATCCAGCTATTGTTTGCCAAAGCCCCAGTTTCAATAATAATAATGCTAATAATGATGTTTAAAAAGCAAATGATAGAAGTGACAGAACAGACAGGTATCAGGGCCACTGCCTGTCTGTAGAGAAATAGTAAATCCATCCCAGAGCAAATTCACAGCAGCCTCTGTTTGTGATTTATGATTTTATGTACCTAAGCACACCGTAATAAAGATTCAGATGATGAGTGTTCCAAATGTTATTTGTATTTTGATTTGCTATCAACTTTTCTTAAAGTATTAGATTTCAGAAAGATGTTATCTATGTTTTTTAACAATTAGATGATGCTAGTGAACTAGATTTTGCCTGTATGCAAAATACTTGATGCCAGCCAACACTACTAACATAAACCCTACACTCACAAGTACCCAACTGAGGACCATTTTGCACTGTGCAGAATTTCATACTTGAGGAAGTGCCCAAACTCCCTGTGAATTATCTTGGCAAGAACAGTTTGAAGACCCCAGCCTCTACTGTGATGAGGGGATGAGGGCTGTGAGAGCAGCCAGGCATCCCAACCCTCTGAGCACATTTTGACAGATACCCAAAGAAAGAGGAGCTGCCTTTTACCTTGTCCTTTGACTTTTAGTTACATCCCCAGCTCAAACGCTGCAGAATAGGATCCACATTAACCAAGGCTGTGGGAGGCTGAGAGAACAGCGTTGTACTCCTCATTCACTGGAAAGAAGTCTCCAAAAGCCCTCTCTGTTTGCTGCAAGTAAAGATTGTGTGATGCGGTACAGGAATAGCTAAGTTTTGGTAAAGACACAGCCTGATTTGTTTGCAGCCCAAGGAAACAGGACTCATAAAGGCTGCTGGGCTATTTAGTCCATCTTCATGCTGTTGTCTTAAAATCCTTCTTAAGGAAGTAGAATCCTTTCACTAGTAATTTACTGAGAAGTGGCTATTAATTAGCTAACAATCAGTGGAATACAGGACTAGAATCAGAAGAAATGGAAATGCTTAGCTCCCAAGTCCTCTCCAAAGCATCCTCAATGCTGTTGACATCTCCACAGAATGATTTTCCTGGGTCAACACCTTCAATTTTTCACCCGTTGAAGGCACAACTTCCCCTGGGATCTTTTCAGAACAGCACGGATGGGTGAAAATATTTACTGTATATTCAGCAGTTACCAGAATTGACATTTGGAACCAAGGAGCAGTGGCACCGTGTGACCAGTCAATTCTCATTGAACCCATCTAAGGATGTTTCCTGTAGCTTAAGCCCTGGCCTTTGAAACACTGAATGTATAGAGCAAAAGCAGCAAAAATCTTTGCTAGCTGAACCACTCAAAAAAAAAAAGCTTCCTAAAAGAAACATTCTCAGGGGAATTCTACTTAGAGCAGTAGGGAGGTGGTTGATTGTGTTGCTGTTTTAAGATCAGCACTAAATCTTCATACTACACATACACATGCTAATAGTTCAATTCTGGAAATACCTGACCCATCCATCCTAAAAAAGGCAGCTATGTTTTTTCTTATAGTTCTACCACATCTGTAGATCAACAAACCAGAATTAATTCACTGCCCTTTCTCTTTTCCCAGTGACTCTTAAGAGCAAAAATCTTTATTTATTAACACCACAGTGCACACTCTTGCACTCTGCAAGATTAAATCTAATCTCACCTCTATTTTCTAATTCTCTAACTCATCCAATTCCTCACAGATACTGTGATCCTCCTCCTCATCCGAGCCCTCCCCTCATGCATCTCCCAACACGCTTGGTGAGCACACGCCAACTCTTCCTGCCCAAATCATTACAAATTAATTAAGGTCAGTCAAGACCAAGTTTTGAAACAGTTTGATTTTAAAGGTTTATTTGTACATCCCTTGGTCACTCCCTTTCCATCCTTTCAATAACTAACTAGATTATTAGTCCCATTGATTTCCTCCATCACTTTGCTGTTGTCAGCCTTTTAATTCTCCAAGTCAAATATTGCATGAGTCCTGAAATCTTAGAAGAACCCAAGTTTATCAATCAGCAGGGCATTTCAACTTCTAAAGATCACACAGACTTATTTGCCTGATCCCAACCTGTGCTGTTTATTGCCAAGAGTGGACTGATGCGTTGATGCTCAGTGATGCAGCAACTCCATGAAAACACAAATTCATGCCCCAAGACTACAGATCAAGAGGCAGGAAAAGAAGGTAGAAAGCATCAGAGATAAAACTTATCAGGTTTTGAAGGTTTTAGGTGAGGTTTACTTCTCCTTGGTGCTTTCTGTAGAGGAGGGGATGTGGAAGAGGTGATGCTGCAGTTGGATGGGTGGTTACAGTGTGCTGCTGTTAATGCAAAACAAAATCACAAGTTGAAAACTAAGTTGGAACTTTGTAAGCAAAGATGATTATTCTTGTGTTGCTCAGCCTTATAGTGTTGCTGGTCACTAATATCCTCTATTGGGGAACAACAACTGGAAGTATCATTAGTCTGCCCACAGACAACAATGTTCTCTTGAGATCTAACCCCAGTAATGATGTGACATGCTACTAAAGCTTCACTGAAAATATGCCTCCTGGATCACAGGTCACCACCTCAAGAGATACCAGGGTGATAGTGGGATTTTTTTTTTTTACATTTAACTTTGTAAATAATGTTAATAAACTACTAAAAAAACCCCTATGAAGTGTGAGGTGGCTGATGCACAATACACCAGCAGAATTAGCCTTCATTTATGTTGATATCAATGTGTTCAGAATATAATTGATCAGGACCACACTGAGCTTGCTGAGTTCCTCTTTATGTCATAAATGAAGATAGCAAATATTTGAAAGTAGAGATCTTTTATTAAATATATCAGTATGTCTGAAAAGAAGCAGAAAAAGCTTTTCCACTCGCAAGCTTTCCTCCTATCCCTACGTTACAAGATCCATGTTAGCCTCCAGACCCTTTGAAACAGCCCCACAAGCACAAGACCCTTTGACCAATGCCTACCCTCAGTCACTTGTTTTTCCACCTGGGGCACCTTTGCACAGCTCAGAAAGAAGCCCACACTACCGTGCCCATGGAAAAGCAGGGGCCCATAGATGCTACCGTAATAAAACCAGCAAGAGAATATGGTCTGTGAAGCTTTTTCTGACAAGTTTGAACTTCAAGTTGGACATGAAGTGACAAGAGAGGAAAGAACGGTAAAGATCAAGTTTTATTGACATATTTTAGGTACAATAAATATATGTACATGTTGACACTTGAAACATGGAATTACATGTAAAAACCCTCGTGTACATGAGACCACGTTTGCGTTTCCATTTTTACATTCATTTAAAGAGTACGACAGAGAGATCCCTTATGCAAGTGGAGGATCGAGTATGGAGTTCAGTTTTACATTCAAGAAATGAGCAGCAAACAGCTTGTGCAGGTGATGCTGTAGAAAACATGAGGCAGACGAACCCCCAGTGGAGTCAGTATGATACAGTCGGCTGTTGAACTTACATCCTGAACTGCTAATAAACAAACTCTGCAATCCAGATTAGAGCAATACATTTGAAGTGATTCTCAAAACACCCAAATATACACAGTGTTTAAGACTTTACAGGTTAGGAAGGATCACATTCAGTAATAGTAATAGGAGGTAGAACTGTGTCGACAGTGGTCATGTTTCTACGTGGCAATAAAAAAAAAAAAAAAGGCTATTACTATCACTGAATTCAAGAACAGAACTCCTGAAAAAGTAAAAAGGATAAAAGAGTTGTTAATCCTGTTTCGTTTGGCTTGTCACAAATGCTAGAACAGGTATGCAAAAAGTTTTAATTCTCCAGTGTGGGTAAAACTGCAAAGCAAGACTGTTAATTGACACTTCTCCAGGGTTTTGGGATGGGCAGCCCCTCCTAAGGTGTGACACCTGTAAAAGCAACCTCAACTTTCTGTATCAAAGTCTGCAAAGAGAAGTACAGTACAGTGTGCTTTCAGGGTGGGAGGTATAGGCTTCACAGATCCTCAGAAGAGCTGTAAGAACAGAAAATAGAGCAGAAGATTGAATGGAATGCACTCAGATGGGAAAAGGTCCAGAGAGATGAGATGAGTTGGGAGTGAGAAGAGCAGGAACATAACAAGGATACAAATATCCTTGTGGGAATGGCAAATGAGGGGCAAAGGAGATGGAAATGATGTAAAGCATAGGGCAGAGGCAAAGGGTAGCACAGGAAAAAAGAAAGTGGACTTATTCTAAAGGCACTTTGTATCAATAAAAACTGTACATGATGGTATGGAAGATCAGCTGTGAACAAATGAGTGTTAGCACCTTGTCTTTGCTGTATCTGTAAGTGAAAATGTGTCTTAATTAGAAGTTAAACTGCTGAAAGACATTTCACAGCCTGGAAAAGGAATCCTGCAAAAAAAAAATGACATTATTACATGAATGGAAATAAAAGTGTAAGGTTCCAAAGTCAGCCTGACAGACAATAGTAAAAAAAAAAATACAATGCATATTAAAAACCATTAGATGTACACAAAGAAAATCCTGAACGACCAAACAAACATAACATTAATACAGAAGCATTTTGAATTGTCATCTTCCAAGTCACTACACACAACCTGGCAATACAGCCACAGTTCACTGTACACAGGTTCTTTTACAAAACCAGTCTTAATCTGTAATACTGTTTATAATTACTTAAGTGGTAAAAATTGCTTAACCTGAGTGCTGTTAATAGCAGTGTCACCTGCTGAAAACCAGTGTATGTACAAAGCCCATTTCCAGTTAGTTAGAAAAACTCAGTGCATCCAACCAAGAAGTGAGAAAGCAACATAGGCACCTAAAAGACCCACTGAGGTTAACTTTCCCCTTGAGGTTTTCTTTAGTGCAATAAGGACCGTACTTTCCACCAAAATAAGCAGAGAAGCAGAAGATGGAGGTGTTTTTTAATTAAAAAGAAAAAAAAAGTCTGCAAAAAGCAGCGTTATAAAGAACAAAATGATCCTTCCCAACCATATTATACCAGAAGATGGCATACGTAAGGATCCAATATGAATCAGTGTTTTTGTACACAAGACCCTGAGCTCATGTGGATAGTAAGTCATCTCCAGGATTAAAAACCAGGTTACAAAAAAACCTTACATAAAATCCCTAGGATTTGATACTAATTGAAGATAAAATACTTTCCAGTATTATTTTTATGAATTAATTAGAGGTCAAGGCATGATTTAAGGTAACGTTGGAACAAAAGCCCTGTGTTACCCTAAATGACCTTTATAATATAGCTAACCCTGTGCAATCTGTTCAGGATCGCTTTCCTTCACATTCAATTTCTCCCAGCATGCTGCTAAAAAAAAAAAAAAAAGTATAAAAAAAATAATTAAAAAAAAAAGAAAAAAGAAGGGTTTGTGTCTCTCTGAACAAAAATGCCTCTTTGACAGTGAAGAGGTGAACCCAGATTTCTACCTTTGAGTATCATGACCCGCATAAACACAGTACTACACGAAGGACGAGAACACCACAATACTACAGCAGAGAACAAATCCAGGATATCTCCCGAGTTAGACAAAAAACAGGTTAATCCCCTCCCTCCCTCCCCTCCCGCCCAAGGAATGAAAGGGCAGACCCTCCCACCCACCCTCTGGGCCTGGGTAAGGGCAGTGCACCCAAGGTGCTGTGCCTGATGACAGGAAGTACCCACAGCAGCTTCTGGGAAAATTGCACAATTTCAAGTTAAACAGATGAAAGGTACCATGTTTAAAAAAAAAAAAAGATTAAAAATTCAGCACCAAGTAAAAGGGTTTTTTTTTTTCCCTCATTCCAAATTGGCTACATAATGTTAAGGAAATATGATGAAGACCCTCAAGGTCGTTCTGGAATAACAGTTTTATATTAAAAAAAATTAAAAAAATTAAATCTCTCTTCCATATCCTTGCAGTGGAAACCTAACAGCAAAGAAATTTGGAAATCTAAAGCGCATCTTCAGATTTAAACTGGGAAATAGGTATCTGAAGATACTTTACAGAGGGGGTGCCAGGATTCACTCTTCTTTCCCCAAGTCATAGCGGAGATGTACGTGGGTCAAGAACAATACCCCTGTCTAAATTTATTCTCCACCACTACTTAGAGATACACATTTGTATGGCAGCCCCTCCAGGTATGTAGATGCTACGGGACCTGTCCTCCTCCTGCCTAGCACCAATGATACCGAGCTGTTCGCACGCTGCACATCGTTCCATCATACAGTATATGTGATAAAATGTGCCACATCAGTTGCTAACATTGTGATGAACCAACGTCTTACATGAATTACGTGTAAACCCAAAATATCCCAAACTTTTGAGAACAATACTACACGGCAGACCTAATTCATACTTGTACAGAACAATGGAATAAACCTAGAAACCCCTTGCCTCGGTCTGACAGTGTGCTGTATTTCCCCTCAAAAGTTAAAGGATAGAGATTTATTTCTTTTTTTTTTTTTTTTAATTAAAAAAATAAATTAGAACATTCTACTAAAATACCACAGACCATATGGCCAATCCAATCTTTAGTCAAGGCAAAATATGATTAGTTATAATGTGAATTCTCCAGTGCTACAAGACGAAAACAAAATAATTGGAAAAAAAAAAGTTGGCTCCATATAATCACCTACTGGAGTTGCCTATTGAAATCACGATAAAATTATGCTAATAAAAGCTGTGAACAAATAATACACAGATCAGGATATATGTATTGACTTACTAGCATCTTTATAAAAATTTGAAGATATACACAAAAACACATCAACATTTATGGAACTGTATCCATTAAACTCAGATAAGACAACACAAAAAACTAACAAATAGCTAAGATGTGGTTGACTGTAAGCACTTTGAGTAACATTTTAATTTTAAAAGGTCAATATTTACATACTACATTAAATGCCTTTTTTTTTTTCTTCCATTTTGCATTGTATTTTGAATGCATGAGAAAGAAAGAACAAGATAATGGTTGCAACAGATCTTCCAAGACAGTTAAGATGCTCAGATTTAACTATGTGCTGAAAGAGAACATGGCAAGAACACGTCTGTCTAGCTTTACCTCTACTTCCTTTGGGGTTTTTTTGGGAGGAGACAATAAATGGATCTAAAGGAGCTGTATCATCCCAACTGATCATTGCCAAGAGATCCACTTTTAAGGTAGGATTTGAGAACTAACAAAACACAAACTTTTTAACAAATGACTCATCTAATTGCTACTTGTGCTACTGAGGTTTTTTTTTAAGAGAGAGATATGGTGACAATACAGGGTGTGAGTATGTATGTGTATAATAAAACGCATATAGACATACATACATATAATATGTTTACATAAGATACCCAGGTACTGCAATAAGCAGCTAAAATCACCACCAGCCTGTACTGTCTATGCACAAGCAATAATCTACTGCAACCGCCTTTGAAGAGGATGCATTTAGTCATTAAACAGGCATTGCTTATGTTGCCTCCTATATTTAAATTCATCTGAGGCCATTTCATGCTTTTATTCAAAAGCCACACATTTGTCTCGGAGAAAAAAACCCAAAAATTAAAAACAAACCAAAACAATTGAATAAAAATTCTTAAAAGTTAAGCTGGCTGAACCTCAGCCTCTTTGGGATGGATTCAAAACCCAAAGCAGGAGTGTTTCTACAAACTTCTTTGACTTTTGAATCGAACCCATATTCTTAGGCTCCAAGAAACCCTCTAACCCCAATAATGTTTGCTTCTGACAGGACAGCTGATCAACTGCAGATGTTCCTACTGCTGAACAGAGTTGCTGGCCTGGCTGGCGTTTGCATCTAACCCAGATTTCCAGAGACACGCTATTATTGCTCCACTCCAAGATGTCTTCCCATCCTTCTCATTAGAGAAGCTACTCCCTAACAGTGGGATGAATAACCATTCAATGAACCCATTTTATAGGCAAGCATTTATTTCTTAAAAATAAAAGTTACATAACCTGAGGAGGCAGTGCAGGGGTCTTAGGGCTCACAGTGTGAGAAGTTTAAAGACTACGGGGCAGATCACCTCACATATGTCTTCAGTGTTGGCTCCCATCAGGCACCTCTTGCCCGGGGCTCATTCTTGGTCCTGGGCTTGGGTCTACCCTGAGGCACTAATAGCACTTTACGTATAGTAACTGTGGGGATGTTAAGTATAATGCATGAATGGGGAACTATACAGGTGGGTATAAAGCTCACTTCCATGCAAAAATTCTCATGATGTTACTGTGTCTCATCAAGTTGCAGATGGGCTTAGAGTATCCTTTTGATTTTTTTCCCAGTGCAGTTATTTCCCAAGTACCATATTATTCCCTATTATTTCAAAGAGCAGTTTTACCTAGAGGACTTTTGAAAGTATTTATTATTCACTCATTATTTTAATAACTTCTAGTTCATTGAAAATCTGGACCAAAACTGTAAGAAAGCCAATTAGGTCTTTGTGACTTGGCTATCATTAAGTCTTCAAAAAAGAAAGAAAGAAAAAAAAAAATTAAAAAAATAGTATTATACTTGCTTAGATCATCCTTCCACGTTTGGCACGCCTCTTTTGGACCCCATCCACAGCTGTTTTGTTACATACCAATAGTGTTCTTCTGCAGTCACACAGATAACAAACCTATAAAGTTTCTGTAAGACCCCTGCTGCAAATAGCAGGTGGAGTGCTTCAGAGTGCTTCTAAAATCAAGGATGAAGCAAAAGCTCACTGTCTAAAAATTAAGGAAATGCTCATAAAAACTGGAATCCAATATAAAGATGACATTTTAGTAAGTTTATTCAGAAGTAACTGAAAAACTTGTTCCTTTGGCAACACCATCTAGATGGTTCTAACCAAAAGGAAATAGTATGGATATGACTTTGAATAAAATACAAACTTCTTCATGTTTGCACGTAATTTTGGGGAACTGCCACGTTCACCACCAGATTCACAATGTCCTTCTAGTCCTGCTTTTATCGGGAACACCTGATCAAATCCTTTCAGTTACAGGTTTCTTATGGTTCAGCATCAGTCATAAAATAAATCTCAAAAGAAAAAACTAACCAAAATAAATAAGGCAATCATGAAACGCTAGCCCAAAAGAACTATTAGGAATGCACCACTCTTCCTGTGTAACATTTTTGAAGCGAGCCACCAAATGTTTCTTTTTTTCCTTGTATCTGGCAATGTCATTTAAAACAACCTAGTTACAACTTGGAGTTCACTACCCCATGATGCTACTGAAGGGCAAAGACCTTTGTCCTTAAAAACAGAGGGAAAATACAGCAATGTTACTCCTACACAGGGTTTTACGGAGTAAGTGGAGCTGGAAGGTGAAGATGGAAGTCTGTGTTGGAATAGAAAAATGCAAAGACAGACTTAACTTATGTACAAAGATTGAAGCTACAATTTTCCAGTGTCACCTCCAAAGCTTCTCAGCAAACTGCTAAACAGCAAAGCAGACCATGTTTAAATCTATGCAAGAAAACCTGTGCTCTCAGATACACAACTAATGGGTTTTGTTTAGAAAAGTGAATTTTCATTCAAATACCTCATACTGAAGATAAGAGCAACCATTATCAAATATTCTTTGCTATGAAGAAAGTTTTTTAATCTTTCGATGTAAACGTTCTCTCTCAAGTCACTGTGGTCACACAGTAGGATCTTGAAGAACAGTGTCTACATGCACTGAAAGCATTTTGGAAAAAATCCGTAGTTCCACGTGGTTGCAACAGAACGCGAACAAACCGAACAGAAATTCCACCTTTGCAGATCCTCTCAAGTTCAGCTCTTCTGAAGGACATCTTGCTGCTTTCTGTAGTTCAAGATAGCAATTAAAGACTAAGCTGAAAAGTTTCACAACCCGATGGTTTGCCACTGTGCCTCATGTAGCTCCACAGTACGCTTCTGTTAGTGTCAGGGTTTTTCTCAGCAGGCATCACTCAACTATCAGTGCCACGTTTATGTGGGACAGATCTATCATGTGCCTGTTAAAAGTTAAAAGAAATTTAAACCTGGAACTCAAACTGGGGGTGAAGAACACACAAGGAGGTTCTATGAAGATCACTAATAAACAGATGCTTGATTGGATTAAAAGAAACATTGAGCAGAGGAGACTGAATTAATCTTTTGAAAGGAGGGAAGGAACCGAGGCAGCAGCAGCACTTAATTATTTACCTGTGGAATTTCTGTTGAAATGCTAAAGCATGTGCTGGCTCCTTAAATTTTGCTATGGCTTTCCGTTGTTGAGGAAGCATCTGTAAACTCTGTAGAGACAAAAACACAGAATATATTTTTAATATTCACTTAAAAGTTCGATTTTAAAAAACCCCTCATTTTGCATCAAGCTAACTGACATTCTGCCATATTTCTTTTCTCAAAAACCCATTTCTTTTCTCTTACTGGTGTATAGACTGGGAATAGACACAACACTTCTAAGACTGCAGTCAGGGACCCAGTTGAAAGTGAGCTGGTGCATTAAGCAACTGTATCAACTAGAAAACCCAAATCACCACTCTTTAAACAAAGGTGACAGCTCTTCAATCCACACAGATGAACCAAACGCTGAAGTCAAACTCTCACCCACTGAATATGAAACATTAAACTAGGCAGAACCTGGCTTCACACACAAGTACCTGGAGTCATTTACCTGACGTACTTTGAAAGATCAAGGCTTTCCACAGGTTAAACAGGACAGAAACAGGAAAAAGAAGTGGTAGGTTTTCACCTCTAGACTGCAGATCCTCACGGTGTTTTCACAAAAACAATGTGCTAGCTTTTGACAGACACTAACCAACACACAACCCTGATGAGATGGCTTAGGTCACCACTTCCAAGTCTTCCTAATAATGGGAAACCATGCACTTCTCCAGGTAGATGTGTGTTGCGTCTGATACACGCTTCCCATACCATGAGAACAGCATTTCACAATAATAGGTAATATGTTAATAATATAATAATAATGTAACTGTCAAAAAAGCCCCCTATGTAGTCCTGAGGTCTCCAAAAGCATAGCATGCCTCAGTCAGGGCTTTGTAGAACTCAAGTCCTTGCTCCCCGCTGCAGCAGGAAGTCTATGCAATACCAAGATGATTTCAGAGAGCAGTCCTGTGGCCTTGGTAATGAGAAGTTATGAGACTTAATATGACAGAAGTTGATGCTTTGAGTTAGCACTTTGGTTATAATAGCGTATTTTTCAAAAAGACTTGAGAGATTCAAGAAGATGAATTTTTACACATAGGTGTGTACACACCCAACAATCGATGAGAACACGCAGAAAGTATTCAGCATCATCTCACTGCCTGGGAACACAGGCCACATGTATTTCACAGCAACAAGGTTAAAATAGATCTTCTGAAGGTGTCAGTAGTAACTTTAATGCTCCAGGCCACAGTGATTCCAGTACCTTACAGCAAGTTTTGAATATTTAATGGCCTGTGCTGCAGCACATTCAAGACAGAATTGTTGTGATTCAGCTTCCAACCTCCAATTGCTCTTAAGGCTTTGGATGCAGAATTAAAGAATTACTAACATTCTTTTCTGTGCCTAAATTTCCACATAAATTGTCTAATCCAGTTTTGTACTGAGCTTTAGCTATATTTTTAATCTATATTTTTAAATATATATATAAGAGACATATAAATATACACATACATGTATGTATATAGGCACCTTAAAACTTTTCTAGATTTCATTAAAACCTCCTGATGGATAAGTATAAAACATAGTTCTCTAGTCTCCAGGATTTTAAACTTCACCTGCAAAACCTGCATATCATTATTTATACAAGTATCACATCCCTTTCGACAAACAGCTCTTCCTTGGGAAACCAGATACAACCCCATTTGTTGAGACATTTTAAGGGTGACATGGAGATCTCTCAGTGAAAGAATTTTAGATCTAACTCATGTGTTCCCTGCTCACTCAATCTAATGCAGCATTTTAAGCAAGATGTCAAATGACAAGGCAAAACTTGCTGTCCAAATTGCCTACTTATATCTTTTCTGAGCAGGTAAGACTCACATTGACAAGATGCTTATTTAACAAGAGCCATGGCACCTGAGAGTCATATTTCTTTGTATCTAAGCCTGACAATTCAGCTCTAGACTCTTTCTGTAACTTACCTATCCAGGATTTTGAAGTAATTAATTTTGGCAGTAGCTACCTTGCACCTTCTTATAGTTTACAGAAGACTTCACTCTCACCGGGAAAAATCACAGAAGTTTAATATTTCTGTCAGTCCTCTGATTTCAAAGCAAAAGCTGAGGAAAAGTTAAAGGATTCTGCAAATGTGATAAGCATCAGTGGGTTAATTTCCACAGTATAGCTTTTGAAAAGTTGCTATGATGGAAAGGCTCAGAGAAGTCACTGCAGCTTCTTTGTTTCTGAGCTGGTAGGAATGCAATTTAGCTTTAAAATAAGAAACATTGGGTATATGATTTTGGGTTGTGGTTGTTTTTTTTTTAATCAGAAAGCTCCTGACAAGGTTAAGCACATTTTACCAACAAGAACACGGTCAGGCTGCAGAAAGTGCCAGTGAAAGACCTTGGACAAAGCTCAGTTGTCCTAGAGGTTATCTGATGGAGTGGATGAAGGAGGTGTTGAAGTTTGTGTTCTCCTCCTTTACTAATGTCACTTTATTATGATTTACAGAAATGTATCTAATACACATTCTCTTGACATCACTCTTCTGGTCAGAAAAGTACTAAGGACTAAGTAAGCCCTATCACTAAGGTCTAAGTTTTGAAGACTAAGTTTGAAGACTAATCACAGACAATAAAATAAGATTTAGAAAAAAGAGACTTGTAAGAGTTGGGAAAAAAAAAAAAATTCTGAATTGCAATTACAAGAGAAGTCAATCTGTTCCCTTCAAAGAACCCAATGCTTAATACAAGAAAAACCTGTTTGAATCACTGAGAAGATGACTATTTCAGAGAACAGTCAGACAAGAAGATCTGGGAGAGAACCTGAGGAGACATCCTTTCAGCAGTACCCTGAATGTCCTGCTATCACCTGCTTCTCTCCCCTCTCCTGAGCCACCTCCAGCCCTCCTGCTGCCAACCTATCCTCACAGCGTCGGGTCTCGCTCAACTACCACAGGAGATTCTGCCAATGCTTTATGCTCCAGACCCCAGTTGTGATCGACTGAAGAGAAGCTGCATTTAGTGAGTTTTCCCAGAACTGAGCTATTATTGCATTAATATTCTTGAGATACACAAAAGCAAAATGTGATTTTGCAATTTATACACCCATAATAAATTATTAAGATGCTGCTCAGTAATTAGCATATAAAATATGACTAAAGGAAGACATTATGGTGCAGTGCAGACTTATTAGCGAAATTAGGCAAACTATTTAAATATTATTATAGACAACTTATTTATGCTTTCATATGAATTAATAAAGTTTATTGACTGACTAGTCTGAGTATTATGTCACAGCCCATTCTTATACTGCATTACTGCCTTATTGTCCAAAGCAAAAAACCCAAACATGCAATCCAAGTTTTAATAATTGCTTTGGCAACAAGCCATCCGTTCTTGGGTAAGTCTATTATAAAGCATCTTTATCAGATTTAATTTCACTTCTCAATACAGGCAACTGTGGAAACAAAAAGCAAACCCATCTGATCCTTTGTTGAACTGCCTAAACACCAACGATGACACAGCCCAGGGCTAAGGCAGTAGCTTCTAGGATCAGGATCTTCTCAACTACTGCAGCTGAGAGAATTAAGGACTGCAAAATGAAAGGATAAACTAATGCTATACAAACAATAATTCTCCAGTTAGAAACTGTCTGAAAAAATTAATTCAAACAGTTTTAATGCAAATTCTCAGCCTCCACTGAGCTCAAATTATAGTAGTGAAAATGATGCAGAACTGCTTCATGTTTGTTTAGGTATATACACCTTATAGAGGTATTAAAAAAAGGTTCTGTTTTTGTTTTAACAAGAAAAATACAATTACTAGGCTAAATTATGATGATACAAGCACCACGGCCTGAAATACCACCAGAAATATCTTTGTTGACAAAGACTTTTAGAATCACAACATAAACTGTGATCTACATTGTTTTCAAACAAATCTTAATCAGTCATGACTTGCAAGTATGAACATTATTCATCTTGCTAACAAAGATATCTTGAAAATTTATGTTCTGATTTTGGGACAGTATTTACTTACTATTTAAACCTCGAGTTTTATGTTCAAGGCACAGAACAAGTAGGTAATATTTTGCCAGAGAGGGTAGGTACTGAGCTGCTGCTACCTCACCCTGAACAGATGGGTTATTGGCCAGGAATACAAACCAGTGTTCCATTTCAGTGTAAACCTGAAGTCAAATAACTGCTCACTCATCCCAATAGATTATTTCTGTCTCCTTGAATTCGGGATGATGTGCAGTTTAGAGCTGATCCTGCATTTAGATGATGTTAACAGCGATGGACTGAAGAAAACACATTTTTTTGTGTAACCTGTGGAATTTTATTAGCTCAGAACGTTGTCCAAGGCATTATCTGAAAGACCTACTTCACCAGCTTCTGCTTTTTTTTTTATTCCATATACATGTGGTAGGAAAATGCATACAAAATTAATTAACTTTGCATATCTTAATCATGCCACCTTACTAGTTTAACACGCTGAATTTTTTTGACCTTTTCTTAATAATTTGAGAGCCTTTTTTTTTTCCAGTAACAACATTGAGTATTTCTAGCACCCATAACATCCTCAGATAGTCTGAGTGCTTGCACATGCACTACAAGGTGATCTTGAAATAACTTCCTAAAAAGCTGTTATTTTTAATCACGTTCATTCACCAACCAGACCAACCACTGTATTACAAGCTTACTTGTAAAGGATACTTTAATAAGTTTCCCTAATTACTGCTACCATAATTACTGGTTACCTCCACTGTTAACCTCCATGGGCTGCAGGGGGACAGCCTGTCCTGTCTCACCATGGACTTCATCATTGTCATGGGCTGCAGGGAAATCTCTGCTCTGGTGCCTGGAGCACCTTCTCCCCCTCCTTCTTCACTGACTTCGGTGTCTGCAGAGAGTTGTTTCTCTCACAGATTCTCACTCATCTCTCCAGCTGCTGTTCCACAAAAGGTTGAGTTTTTTACCCTTCTTAAATATGCTCTTACAGAGGGGCTACAACTGTTGCTGATGGGCTTGGCCCTAGCCAGTGGCAGGTCCACCTTGGAACTGGCAGGAATTGGCTCTATCAGACGGACGCAGGGGAAGCTTCTCAAAGAAGCTACCCCTGTTAGCTGCTACCCCCCCTCTATAAAAACCTTGCTGCAAACCCAGTACAGATTTCTGAAAAAGTAATTCAGTGTGTTGGTCTTAGAGCTGAGGCAGTATCACGAAGAAGCTAAGAGCATCAGACAGGTCTGCATATAGTACTAATGACAGCTGCTCTCTCGTTTGCAAAGAGCACACAATACCAAAGTAATCCTTCAGTCTTCTAATCTGTGTTCTATATGAGACTATCTTTCACAAAGTATCACAACTCATAAGGAATTTGATCTGGATTTAGTGTTATTCCATAAGCTACTGATTCTGAAAGGCCAGTCAGGGGAGTCAGGGAATGTCTGGCAACGCAGCACTGCCTCTGAAGACAGACTGTTTCTACCGAGCATCACTTGATTTCCCACTTAATAGGAGGACACTCGCATTTCCTCCATGGGAGAGTTCTCTGTTTCCACACTGTACTCCACTAGAATCTCCTTCTATCAGGAATTCCTAAACTGAAATATCACAATCCTTCCAAATGTCACAGCTCTGAGAAAACAGCTTAATTCACATCTTCTCTTTAAGTTGACCTAGTCAGATGTTCACCAGAGGATGAAAACCTCTTCCCGGATCCACTCAGGTGTAAAGGATTGACAACACATACAATAACTCCCAAGAGATTTCAAATGACTAGTTACTTTACAGATCTGGGTGAACAGATTTGCCACGCAGCACTTCCCAATACCCAGCCTGAGATCAGAGGTATTCTGGGTACGTTACCATTTGACTCTGGAGGACAAACATTACATTCTGACACATTCCCAACATTGAAAATAAAAAACTGCTTTAGGCTGAGGATGAGTATTTTATATGGAAAGTATCTAGGCAGCATAGAGCTCATACTGATCTTGACCATCCCCTTTTTCTGCTTCCTTAGGTACTGCCAAGGGAAGATGCAGATCCTGCATTGAATGGAAAATGCAACAAAGCCAGTATTTCATCATCACTCATGCTCTGCATTGAGAGTTTGCTTACAAACTGTTTTAAAACATGCTGTTAATTCAACAGCTTTAAAAGAAAGCAGCAGCTCTGGCTTTTTCCACAACTGAGCTACTACCAGTGACTACAGCATGAGTGTCATAAAGACTGTTCCTTCTGTAGACATTTCTCTAGGCCTGCAGACTTACACTGCCCTCAAATTTCTCTTTCATACACTGTTATTAAATGTGCAGTTTTACAGTATAACTGAAAATAACATTGCAATAGGTTGCATGATAATAACAACACAATCATTTCCCTTACGCTTCACTGTAAACCAAAGAGCTTTGAGGCAATCAGCAGGACACCCATGAGTAGAAAGCAAGAGGTCACTTGCAGAAAGCAAACATCTTTGACGCCAAAACTCTCAAGAGGCTACACAGAGGGAGAAGTTAAAAAGGAGATACCAGAGCTCTGAGAGATGGAAACCAAGCCTGTAGGAGTGAGATGGGAGAAAACACTCATTTCAATTACAGGAGAGACGTGGGAAGTAAAAGTCTCCTCCTTAATTTCTTTCACTGAAGTAAACGGACTAAGACCACACATTCAGTTCATTAGTGAGTTTGGGATTAGGAGTCCATATGAAGCTGCTAACAAAGGGTCTATGCAAAAAGAAAGTTTAAACTCTCTTAATCAACATCATCTCCAGTGTGTTGATCCAGCCTGCTCTGCAACAGGTCAAATGGCAGCACGGCAGGCACATCCTAAAAACAGAGATTGGATTCTGTTTATTGTTCCCTCCCATCAATAAATGCAGACACATTTTTATTATCCTCGCCGTCTCTTGACACCTGGAGCATCTTTCCTGGGAGTGACACTTCCTAGCCATTGCCAACAGGCACGGAGGCCTGGACAGAATGTATTTTATTCTCAGCTGTTGTAATTGATCTCTTTCACCTTCTATCTCTCCTTCCCGCTTTTCCGACACCTTTGGCTTCCTACTATCCACCCCTAAAAGTGCTCAGTTTTCCATCTCCATGTCTAAGATAAGATGAGCAGAAAGGATCTTCTCCTGTCATCGAGAGGGGCACCTCTGGCTCACATACTGCTCTATAGCAGGGCTGGACAGGCTCACGGTGGAGCTGTTCTTCTCTTCCCCCAGCCCCAAGGATGGAGCAGGTCTTCTCCCATAGCTGAAAGCATTTTTACAGCTGGGAAGACCACAGAGGTCACCAGGCAGAGAATCACCCTGCTGATCTGCGAGAGCACGCGTGCTCTGGGCTCACCATTCCCACCCATGCGCCTTTCAGCTAAAAATCAATCCAGCAACTTTGAACCCCGTGCAGTGCAGCCAGCTGCCTTTACCCTAACTGAGCACTAGGGAGCACTGTCTCTCTAAGAAAGGGAAGGTCAGCACAGCAGCAATTGTTTTTCCCTTTGCAGACCAGCAGAGAGAAGACGATGTTATCAGAGTCAGGCTCGGATTTGTAGAACCACTCAAAATACACCCACACTCGCAGCATTCTCATCACCTCTGATATTCAACACAGGAAGTTTTTGAGTATTTCTTTTCCCCTTTTTCTGTTAACATCAGAATTTATAAATCTCCACAAAGCAATACTAAGGTTTTGCACTGATGTTTTACGCTTGCAACCATTTGATGTAAGAAAATACGATTAAAGGTGATGATGGAACACCTCAGAACAATCACTCCGCACTCTATAATCATCTGGAGATACAGCAAATGATGCCCTCTACCTGCCACCATCCTAAACCAAAAATAACAACAATCTGAAGGTGACAAGTAGCTGAACACAAGCTGCTTTAGACAGTATAAACATTAAATCTGGATTCAAGAGCACCTGGGTTTTTCATGACCTTTGCAACTTATTAGTAATCTACTTTAGCAAGTGGCTCTGGATGGATGTGTACTGAATGTCACTGCTCCAGCATGGGCCCCAGGAGGGTCTCTTTTGGTGGTGTGCTCAGAAATCTTCTGTCCTTTCCAACACTTTGGAATACATAATTTTATTTATAGCAAGTAATTATTTTAGATTCAGCACTCAAGATTCTACTGCAGGTATTTTATTTGTATCTGAAACCTTATCCTCTCCAGAAAGAGTCAGTGAACTGTACGCTGAAAGGAAACACTTTAGCCATTAATTTCATCATGTTTGAGCTGTAAAACGCAGCTATGACTAAAGGGCTGTTCCTGGTGCCCCAAAGATTTTCCTCTGTATCTTGGGAATCATCATGATTTATTTTTCTCCTATATTAAAAACAAAGCAGCTTTAATGAAGGAAGTATGAGAACGAAAGTCTTCAATGATTAGGAAATAGAGGGTATTTCAAAGATCAAATATGGGAAAAGGTAATTGTCTCCATTCCTAGGGTATGCAAGGGAAAAAATGCTGAATTTCCAACTTCAGCCATAAAAGTCTCCATCTTCTCTTGCACATGGCCCAGCTATTCCCAGAACCACCACCTCAATGCAAGCTGATGGCAAAGTCCGAAGCACTGAACATCACAAGGTGATGTCATCGTAACTGACTGCCCACTAACCTTCCCAAGGTTTTTGTGAGGAACTTGTAACCTCAATAATGATACCGGCATGAAAAAGCTAAAAATAAAAATCCAACCCTTTTGTACCCAGAAAACCAGAGTAATCTCTTCCTCTCTGTTGATGAATTACAGACTTTTTCCATAAATATGCCAAAAACTTCTGTTATGAAGACCCTCTTTCCACGGAAACACACTCAGGATAAGCACAGTGCACCAAAATCAGGAGCATGTATTTGAAAATAGGAGCTGCAGTGGGATCAGTTGCTCCACAGATGCACCAGTATGGAAGGTGCAGATTAAGCAGAGGTCCTGTACCAGGTGGAACAAGTTATTGTGCTCTCTTCTTGTTGTCAAAGAGGAGAGACACCACAGGGAAGTATTTCATCTGGGAGCTATGCCTCGCTGCAGCCATTCCCATGTTCATGTCGTGACTGCAGCAGAAATTGATACACAAGAAGCAATGTTCAGATTTATGAGCTGCATTTGCATGTCACTTTGAAGTGAAGATGCTTGTTTACCATTAGAAGCATATGTTCTACAGTTTGGGAAGCTTTACTTTTAACCAGGGTGTTGGATAATCAGCACGTGTCGTTTGAGGACTATCCAGGCAGGAAGATAACTCCTTAAGTTCTGATTCAGATTTGAAATTTCTTCTACAATTGCAAAAAATAAACATGAGTTTGACGCACATTTCCCTCTCAAGACAAACAAAATTCAAGAAACTGTTATCTCGGAGTTCAGTTCATTAAGGAAATCTTTGCTGAGTACAGTCAACAGGTAAAGATGGACTGTTCTGCCTCTTAAAAATGGAGTCAGCTGCAACTGACTCATTTTTCCTTCCCTGTCCTTGAACTCCAGCTGAACTAGCTAAAAAACCTGGGCACCTTAATAGAGTCCAAAAAAAAGCAGCTAGAATTTCTCATCTTGCTGCTTTCTTACAATATCAATCTCCCCAAACCCTTCCAGTTTCAGTTCATCATCATGTTTGATGCTCAGAGCTCTGCACTACCTGAGATACCCTTGCTCTGGTCATGCCATGACCTGTCCTTGCCTCTCACACATACTGTCCTCACTCAGGAAAGCCCCAGAGCCTGCATGGCAAGGAGCCCTTCCTTTCACTACTTGGGTCTCTTCAGCAGCTCGCTTCTGCACTCCTCACTGCAAGTCATTTACATGAAACACAATTTAAAGGAAGAACGAGGCAATAACCAAGTAGAGTTTCCCTTCACTACCAGAGCCTCACAACCATTTCTAGTTGCTGGGGACATTGTACAGCACTGTGCAAGAACACTAGCAAAAGATATTAATTTACACCCACAAGAAAATCCACTCAGGCGCTTCAGGATACTGACCTCTCTGAAAATCTAGCCCCAGATGTATAAAAGCGATTGCTGGGAACAGGGAAAATGCAGTTTTTCAAACATTTCAATTCTTGTCTTACAAAGCACTTAAAATTGCTGCTGCCTCTTTGTCGTTCTACGTTGTCAGCTAAATTCAAGCATCTCTTTCAAGTACTACTTCTACATCTCTGATAAGGTGAAAATGATGATTTAGAAACCGTAATTTCCACAGGTACAGGGTATGCTGCTGCAAGAATACAAACTCTTTAGGGCACAGGGATGTATCAAATCCCACTAGAAAATCAGTTTTGTTTTGGTTTTCTTTTTTCCTTTAAGTACATTCTTCTAAATTGGCCTGTGACACTGAATTGAGAGAACCAGAGCTTGGAGTCTGCCATGAAACAGCAAATACAGAATAAATTTTTTAGCACATTCTCAATAACTTCTCTCAATAGTGACTATATCCTAGCAGGGTTTCTATTAATCTCCTAATATTCTCATGCAATATTAAGCAAGCAAACAGTGAATAAATGTGTTTTGGAACTGTGTGAATAATTTCCTAGAGTACTATATAACACGAAGGGACAAAGTATTTTGTGAGAGTATTTTTGCTTTCACAAACAAATTAAACCTCTCTGAATTGACAGCGTAAATAATTCAGTATTATTCTATTTACTGAATTGGGAAGAAGTGAGGCAGAGTGTACATCTTTAGAAGAGCAGCGTGTTTTGCAACAGAGATTATCCCACTAATAAAGAAGTCCACAGAATAGCTACAATTCATGCGTTGCATTTGTCTGAAAATGTTGATCCTGTCAGAAGGAGCACTCAAAACTGAAAAAAAAAATCAAGGGGGGAGTGTGGAAATCTCAGCTGTATGTTTCATTATTCATTGGCTGTTATTTTCAAGTGCACTAACACACATAAGTCAAGACAGGGCCTCCTAAGCACCTCAGTGTGTTGAAAACCTCCTGCTTTCCTAAAGTCATTTTAACTGATACATCAGTTCCAGGGGGCAGTTTATGAACAGAAGCTTCACAGCAGATAGACCAGCGTGTGTGTGTGTGTGTGTCATAACCTTGCTCACAGGCTCCTCCTAAAAAGAGCCCTCTAAAAAAATAAAGGAAAAATAAAATCCTTCAAAGAAGGCTAGTGTTTCACCTGAAAAAGCAGATGGTGCTACATGGTACAAAATGTCCACTGGTAGTGGTTATTAAGTGCTCTTACCACAGGACTGGTTAAGTGTCAAAAAAAGGGGGTAAGTGCAAGTCAACAATAAAAAACAAGCAACCAAAAATACATTTGCTTTGATATGATCATTTGGCTTTAACAACCTCACAGAATGGACAGGCTTGTACTGTCTAAGAAAATAACAGAGATAGCACAGCAACTCCAAAATGAAGGAGACTCTCTTGCAGCAGGAATGTGATGGTTAGCAAAATCCTACCGTACCTCCCGTGCCGCAATATCATCACATGCTTGTCTTTGCTACCAGGTGTAGCGTGTGTGGGTGGGGGTGCCTTCCAACATAAATTACCAATAAACACACATTGTATTTAGTGTCAGGGAATTAATTGAGCTTTCTGGAATGAAAGCCTTTTGGCACAAAAATGATAAACTGAGGTTGACCTACCTGAATGGGTCCCACTGACATCAGCAGGTTTTTCAGTTGGACATCAGTAGTTGATGAAGAAAGCCCTTCAACTGACACGATACAGGGCTGAGGTTTGCACTCCACCACTCGCAGGTTCTGTTTATTTGGCATCAAGCGTCCTCGGCCCATCTGGCCTGCTACTCCTCTGCCTCTGCCGTGCATAATGACCTGCCAACAACAAAAGTAACAGTATTTTGATTTACTTACCTACTGCTTCTGCTCGCCGCGTTTGACAGACGATGGAAAAGTTGGCCGTTTAGTTAAAGACTTGATTAAAGTACACGCTGATTTAAAACAGCTTGTTGCTGTTGGCTGATTTGAAAGGCTACTTATTAACATATTCATCCACTGCTTATACAAACCTCTTTTAGAAGGATAGCAAGTTACATACTGAGTTAGGCATACTGCACTGAGGCTAAAAGCCTCAACTTTAGCAGATTGACCAAGCAGTGGAAGGTCTCAGATCAAAATACATAACTTTGTTTTCGACACTGATAACATTAGCATGTGTTCAGCTCCCATATTTTGAGGCTGCCCCCTCAAAAAAAGCCCAGTGATTCCTCTCTTTTTTTCTCTTCTCAAGCCACAGGTAAATTTAATGTACCCACAAGACCAGCAAACTGCTTCAAGCACCTCCAGTCTCTACTGCTGCCAATTCTTGGTCTGTTATCAGGATGGAGTACTTGCATATGCTAAATAACTTTAAAATCACTTTTTTTTTCCTTTTTTTTCCAAGTTCGGTTCCCCCAAATTCTGTAGGATCTGGCACCACAGTATCCTCTGGAGCAGGGAATGTGTGGATTTGATTCTTGCCAATTAAAGGTTTAACAGTGGGAAAGAGGAAAAGTAACAATGAGATAGAGTAACAAACATTACAACAGAGTTAACACGACATTGAGTCAACACTCAACACAGTTTCTCAGTTCCTACTTGGAAAGCCTATGGCGGGTAATGACTTTTCACACCTTTCCACATCAGCAAGGAAACTTTATCCTTTCAAGAAGCAGATGGACTATGGCTGACAGTTCAAAACCAAGAAATCATTTAAAAGCCAAGATATCAGCTATTTCCAGGGAGAGTGCCAGTTTACAAATGCAGAGAAGGCACACGCCACTGCCACCCAAACCCTTCTCCCTGCCCCCTCCCAGCTCATGCTAAGTGCAAATACCAAGTTAAGAGATCAACAACTGTTTTCAGTGATACCAACACTGAGGATTGACCAAAGAGAATCCCAAAACAGTCACCGTGCTCCTACATACGCAGGGAACAGCCAGAATGAAAGCTGAAGCACAACTTCAGAAAAAACCTCTTGTTTTTAAAGCCAGAAAGCACACTGGGTACCATTTCGTACAGTAGCTATCTCGGGCCGTACACGTTTCCCCCGGGGAGTACTGTGCTGGCCAGAAAGCCAGCAGATGAAACAAGCTGCAGGCATCTCCAGTCTGTGCTGGGTACAAAAAAGTCTCTCTAGATTATAAGCTTTATATGCAATTATGCATCTCCTGGGTCATGCAGCCCTGCACTAGCAACTGACAAACAGAATGCTAGTTATTAATAGAGCAACACAGCTAGACAGTAAAACTTCTAGCAGCAATATGCATCTAAAAATCACCTTTTTAGGTTGATGGATTCCCTGGATGTTTTTGACTCCTTGAGGAGCTGGTGAATGGATCTGTGCCTGCTGTTGGTGCTGCTGCTGTTGCATTCCCTTTGTCAATGTGACCTTCCGCACTGGCTGCTGTTTTGGCTCCAGGGGTTGTTGAGGCCGCTGGGGCTGGCCCTCTGGGTGAAAAAAGCCAGCATCCTCTCCCCCCTGCTGAAATCAACAACACAACAGGCGGCTCAATGTCCAGGCACCGCAAACCCCTCACCCTGAGCAGCCTCCTGCCACATCCAGCTCGCTCAGCGCACAGAGAACGCCCAGCAGTTTGCCTGCTAAAGCAAGGTGTGCGCAAGGGCTCAGCCTGAAAACTGTGCTTCAGCCTCAAAGAAATCCACTGCATCTGAAGAACAGTGTATTTGGTTCAGACTTTATTGTAATTAGGATGTTCAAGAATGTCTTTTCATATATATATATATGCACACACACACACACACACACAAAGCAGCAAGGTGTTTTCATTTCTTTCCAAATCATTCTTCTTTCCAGGGTTACAGGTGAACTATGGCGTGCATTGTTGGGTTTTTTTTCGTTGCTTTCTGTTTTAAGAAGAGTGCTACACATTGCATAAGGAGCAAAGAACTGTGGAGGCTGGAAGAACCAGGCAAATACTCTGCTCGTTTTTCAAAACTCCAACCTCTCTTTAGTTAAAGTCTGGTGTTTATTTTGAAGCACGTACTTATTGTGCCAACTTCCACACCAGCAGCCTCCTTCCTCAAACACTGCCCACCCCCGGAACAGTTCTTCCCCAAGGCATTTTTTTGTTTGTTTTACAGAGCTCTCTATTTGTAATTACAAGCACAGTGAAACACCAGCTCAGTGCTGCCTCTCTCACAGAGTGTAGCTCACTCCACCACATCTCAGTGCAATCAAGCACAGTAAAAGCGTAAGCCAAAAGCACTGAGAGAAATTACTCCCTTTCACTGTCTCTATCCAGACAGTTCAGGTTTTTTCTACAAATAGGCAGATGATTCTTGAACTTGTGTCCCACTGTACAGATCAGATCAATCACCGAAAAATATCCCAGGGAGCAAGAGGCTACAGAGCTCTACAAAAGATTGGGTACTTTTGCATTTATAAAGCATGTTCGTAGTATTGCATGGTTTCAACGGCAGTCTCTATACCTTGCCTGGACTCCAACTTTAAGAATCAAGTACTAGTAAACATCGTTATCTGCAGGGAGAAGGCTTCATCTAAAGTCCCTGACCAACCTCAGGTAACCTTGTAAAAGCTCTCAAACAGAAGGCATGTCTAAAATGGAAAATGCAAAAATGATGAAAGCATCTTTATTTACATAGGGCTTTCCCTCCCCCCCCTTTTCTTAAATATTCACAAATAAAAGCCCCTTTTGCATCCATAACACATCACGAACCAGAGGGTTTCATACTAACTGGCACTTTTCTTTCAGATAAGGAGACAAAATACAAGGCTGCAGAAGGATAAGGTTTATGGTCTAAGAGCAAGATTAGCTTGACTAAGAATATAAATCATTTCCTTTCTACTGGGATTACACAAAAGCAAAATAAACACCTGCCTAAGTCTCTTGCTATCACATGAAGAGAAATAGTCTGGTACAGGTGATGTGTAGGGTAGTCTCAGGTTTGCAAGTTCACTAGTTCACAATTGACATCTCTAAATCAAGTCCTCTGTATTTTCAAGTATATGCAGGCACCAACTTCTTAGAGAACCCAACTACTTAAATACCAGACAAATCAGCTTCATCTCCTCCTTGTACCATTTACACTTCAAAAGCACAATCTGTCCTAGGAAAAACCTTGAAGCTCTTCCTACTTAAGGACTTTTGTGTCCAAAGTGAGAAAGCAATAGAAAACTGCATCTGGTTTTTTTCCACTTCTAATTACATGTAATTTTTTTTGTCTGCTAAACTGAATGGCTTCATGGCTTCACAGAAAATTTTGTATATAAACCTTTGAGAGCAGTAACTAGTGAGAAATTAGGAAGCTTTCTCTTCAGAGTCTCTCTCCTCAATTACTGCTCAAAAATATAAAAGCAATAGCTCTCCTCCTCTCTTGAAAAACACAAATGTATGCATACAAACAAAACCTTACCTGGAAACCAGCATTAAATGCTCCCCATTTGAGTATTAGTTCCAGTATCAGTATCACCATAAGCCCTATGCCCTGATCAGATAATTTGTTTTATTCAACCCTACAGCAGCTGGAAGATGAAACTAAAAGGAACAAAAAGATTCTAGGAGGAATTTAAATGCAATAATTGGGAGTTAAAATCTAATCTCCAACTCCCTGCTGTGAAAAACAACCATAAATACTTGCAATACTTACTTCCCAAACCAAAAAGTGATCCCAGCACATGGGAAGTGCATCTGAGTAAAGCCCTCAGGTACAAAACACATAGAACTTGCTCATTACTGAAACTTCAAAAGCAAGCAATCCTTTCCCATAAAAGGCTAGGATGGACAACAACCACCCAATATTTAACTACCAACCCCAATTATCACCAAATAAAACTAAATACACAACTATAACAGAGTCAAAGGCATAAGCACACAACATTGGTTTGCACTGATGAAATATTAGACTGGGTTTCTTCCCTGCTGGGCTCTCAAATGCCACCTTTGGGCTAACACGATGCTCCTGCAGAAGTCTGAAATGGTAGAAACACCTCCAGATTTTTTTAATGAGTTAATACATTTCAGAAATGAGAAAACCTACACAAAACAATAGAGAACATCCATAGGGTAAGACAAGGGGATGGAGCCAAGGTCTGCTTGTTCCTGCAGCAAGAAGGAACAAAGGGCAACTGGATCAGAATCTTCCTTTGTACCACTGCACTGAACACATTCTGCTCTTTGAGATGACTTGAAGAGGAGAAGCAGAGATGAACCTGCAGCACCACTTCTCAAGAGAGCTCTGTGAGAAAGTGCTCACAGAACTAAAAGCACGCCCTGCAAATTAGCAATACGTTGTTTCCCATTACAGGTAGCCCTGGCTTCAACTGAAGACAAAATCTGGTGGTATTCTTAAGAAAATAAAAAACCAAACATCACTTTGTACCTAACAAGCAAAACGACACGGACTCAGATGACAAATTTTAACACCATTTCCTTTTTCATTAAAGACATGACAGCGCAAGGACAAGCACTGAGCCAAAATTACCGACCTGTGTAGTAGTACTTAGTGGCAAATAAAGGCTCAGCACCACCAGCATCGCTCAACTTCTATGCAAGACAATTGGTGACTTCCTCATACAGGTCAATAAAGAACCAAGTCAAGCAAAACACCCACAAAGAGCTTTTCGCATCCTGGACTTAAAGCTAGAACACCTCAGAACATTACTTACAGGTCACATGCTCATAGAAGAACATGAACATTTTGGAGGAAATGATATATGATTGTAACAATAACTCTACATATGTTGCCTCCTGATTTCTGCTCAAGAGGTACACAGTAAGCTGACGTCCAGAAGGTAAATCAAGCACACAACAAAGCTACACAGAAGCTGCAGAAGGTAAACAAACTGAGGCTCTACTGCAGAAGCCACCCAAAACAACAAGTAAATCGTAGAAGCTAACCCTCTTCTATTCCAAATGTCTCGCTTCTAAGCTCATTTGAAATCAACTTTTGCTTTTCCTAAAGACAATTTCTGTATTGTTAATTTTGCGTTAGCTTACATCACTGCCCTCCCCAAATTTAAACGCGTAGCAACAAAAGGTGTTATTAAAATTTTAAGTCTTCTCTTATCTGATTTTTTTCTATAGCATTTGGGGACGTAACAGGGGAATACTGAATTTTTCAGAGATGCATCTATTGATCAGCATGGCCTGCCTCATACAATTTGATGTAAAAAGCGCTGACGCCAGGTAGAATACTTCTCAGTCCACCACAGAGACCCGAGATTGATTGATACAGGCTCTGATTTTATACTACAAATTTCCTCTGAAGTCATCTGCAGAAAAGTGAATTTCCATTCTTCGTCTGCAAACCAATAAAGGAAGAATGTTTTTTTCTTATTGTCCTCTGCTTTAATTTTGTATTACAAATCATTCTGACCTCCAAGCTCTGAACTTCCAAATTTCATAAAAGATCTACCTTCCTAATATATACCCTGCAAAGAATTCTCTTGAATGAAACGTTACCATTATTTAGTTAATTCTGGAGTAATGAAAATGCCTTAAGTTGTAGGAGTTCTGTTCAGGGAAAAGTATCAAAAATATCTTTCAAGTACTGGAAGATTGTAATGACAACTTAATTTTAAATACTGTAATTAAACAAAATGTAAAAGATCAAGGCAAGAGGATTTGGTCTAATATGGTGAATGGTTTTTGAAACTTCTACCGTGGAAGAGTCTGCAGAGTTTGATCTGAAACTGGACTAACAAAAAAAAGAAATGATGCCATTCAATTGCCATGAATTTTAGAACTGATTCCCTGATACTTATCAAGGCTGTTTTTCAATAGTGAGACTCTCTCTATACACACATATATATAGTCAGTATTATGTTTTGAGAAACATAAAGACCATTCTGTCATACATGAGATGACAAATTCTAAAAGCAGGATTTTATGAGGGACTGCTTAAATTTAGCAAGCTGAAGCTCTCTACTCTATCATAATCATTATGACAGTTTTACAATGAAGATGAAGTTTATTTGCCACCAACATTAGCAGGACAAATTTATTTATAACAAATGCTTTAAAATGTACTGATAAAAATGCCTATTGATACTGTCAGAGCTGCTTGCAATTTGACAGATCAAATCTTATTTTCATTCTTAAAGCCCATGAAGGAATGGTATCACCAACTTGCATTCTGTAGTGAGCAAATTGATTAATCCCCCTCTATAGAAATCTCAACTCTTGATTACACCTATCAGACGTTAAGCAGCATTATTCTAGAGTGACAACACTTGACAAATTCCCAAACCATTTTTCTCAGCCTTTGTGGCCCTGCTAGCTTGTATTAACCCTGATGAAAAATTAATTTTCCTTATCTTCTGCTAAACCCCAAAATCCAAATCCGCCAAACTGGCAACTCTTTCTGTAAAGGTATTATGAAAACCTCTAAAAGATTAATTGCATGTCTTCAGGTGACATTAAATTAATTTCTGTACTCGTGACAGACATTTGATACTCGGTACTGAGAGGACAGATAACATTGTCAGGATACACAGAAGGACAGTGGTGCGGTGTCCCAGGGCAGCCTCTTATGAATTCTCCTTTCGATAAGGCCATACTTCACTGTCACTGGCACTGTTAATGATCTTGCAGCCCATAGACCTCACTGCACAGGTTTCCATTAACTACGACAATGCCGTGGCTATCCATGTAATCTTTATAAAGGTAATTCAAAATCGCCCAATAGGAAAGGGATGCTCATGCCAGATCAAGCATTTAAAGGAAATAAACTCTGGTTGATTTGTGTACAACTTAACGCAGAGAAGCAAAATGTTTTTGGCTTTGCTGAGATGCACTGTGACTCAAATGCTCTGCAGCATGATGAAGGCTTACATCTTGCAGGGAAATCTCAATCCAAAAATGTCTTGCAATTGATTTCCTTTATGAAAAGAGAAACCCCTCATCTGTTACCAGTTCAAGTCAATATTTCTAGAAATGAGTACTCTCTACAGTACCACAGTAGTTAAGGTGGGGGGAAAACACCCTTTAGGTTACTCAATCTTCACTTCAAGGATAAGAGGAACTACTATTGACCAGATGTACAGGTTTTCATATGTAAACTTGTATTTACTGATACTGCAACTGACTGCAGCAAAAAAGACACAAACCTACACACACAACTGTGGTCCCTGTGTAACAAAGAGACAACAACAGTGAAGCCAAAACCATGTAGACCAAGAAAGACTACCATCTAACATATATATTTTCTCACTACGATGATCAGAAATGTGAACTAAAGGCAAACCCACAATAATTTAGTATTTCTCTTTGACTGGTGCTCCAAATGCTTTAACACTTTGATACAGTCAGCTGACAGACTTGAGGACCTGGGAACAGGGAGCCTAATCACTTGCCAGATATCCCACAACCAAGTGACATGACCAAGCACTGCTTCTGAGCAGCTGAAGATCTGTTTTCAACCTGCCAATGACAATGAGAAACACACGGACACCTCTTTTAAAAGGCTTTCAAAGACCTTTAAAAGTCTTTTTTAAAATTTGAGAATAGCAGTACTTAAACTCCTGCTCTCTAGCCAAGCCAGAATCCACTATCAATACAGAGCTCACCATTAACAACTGGTTTTAAGATATATTAATGGTCTAGTTTTGACTCTGAGTACACACAGAAGTAAGATACGTCAGACTACTGAATGGTAAAACAAGCAAAGCATTTCCCACTCACACAAGAAAATAAAAAGACAGTTCTGGTGCTGGTCAGTGAATTATAGGTTATTTTTTCCAGCCTAAAACTTCTGCATGGGGCCGACTTACCTCAAGCAAGAGCACACAAACTAAACGAATAAATAAAATGCAGAAACAGTTCCCTTCCTGTGTTGACACAACTGCTTCAGCGAGCCATGATGTGATGATGATCTTCTGCGCCCAATGGTGTATGAAAAGTCAGAACAGCAAGAAGAAAATGTCTTGTAGAAAGTACATGGGATTAAATGGAATTAGTTGCTCTAACAGAATTCTTACCATAAGCATGTCAACTGCCCAAGAAAAGAACTAAGGCATGGAGAAGGACTGGCCAAAGAGATGTTAGAGAATCCCAACCACACCTGTGCTACACTGAAGTTTCACCAGACAAATACAGCTGATCAGGTGTTGAATCACAACTACACTGTTTTCCTAGTACAACCACCCACCATGATGAAAAAAAAAAGATAAATTCTGTGTCAAAGCTAGAGCAAAATCAAGCTTCTGGACTTGGTATGTATAATACTCTCAGAAGTACCTTCATTTTTACGTTAACTGTCTACAAAATGCAGAATGTAGATGTCAATAAATATGTTTTTGAGCAAAGTTTCCCATTTCCCTTTTCAGTTGCCAGTTTGAGCCATTTTTCATACAGTGAATTTTAGTGAAGACTGGACATGTAACTAAGAAAAAAGGCTCCTGTTGGAAAATATCAATGATTCAAAACACGGCCCAAAGCTCTTGAAGGAGCACTTCCCAACTGGACACCAGCTACAGCACAGAAAGTCAGTACTGGATATCAGAAACCAGTACAACTGGAGCTTCCCTTGTGTCATGTCTAATTTTTCTAGTTCCATGTTCCTTGAAGCTTAAAATTAATGGCAAGCCGAATCCCTCTGCTGTGTTGCCCTAAGCAACAGGGACAACCCATATTAACTGCCCCCCCAGACACTTACAGTGTAAGGTTTCTCCTGATTCAGTCACATTCCTATACTAAAGGTCTATTCCAAGTGGTCAAACATGAAATATCATTTAACAAAGGCATTTATGCCTTCTTGAAATATTAAATTCTAAATCAACAAATCTGCATGTCTCATGTGTGTTGTGTCTCCCCCCCATGTTAAGATACTGCACTCAATTAGCTTTCAATTGAAAACTAGCTTTTTCCCTTTGCAAGGCACTTTAATGGTGTTATGGTTGCCTTGGGTAATTTCCTATCAGGAAACTGAGCTGAGGAAACTGGAGTTACAGATACTCTCTGTAACACCAACATCATATCAATATGAATTTTGCACTACACCACGTATGATGGCAGAAAAAACCTCTCCTTTGAGACTTAACAAGAGCAACAAGCCATTCCAAACGCCTTGCTTCCAGGGTGTTCAGGAGGAAGCAGAACTCTTACTCAACATACAATTTAAAAGTCTCCTGAGGAAAAGGAGAAACCTGCTCTGCAGTCTACAATAGGAAATACTTTATTGCACTCGAGTTCCAAGTTATCCACAGCAAAGTTAAATTCAATTTAGGTAGCTATGTCTTCCCCCTTTCAAGGATTTTATTACAAACTCATAAACAGCAGCATCTGTGTCTGGTTCAGTTGTCACCCCAAGTCCTTCTAGTTGCTACATGTGTCCACACATGCCCTTCCATTTCATTTTCCCAGGAACCAAATATGACCCAAACAGTACAGCAAAGCCCACCTCACTACCCCCAAGCCATGAAACATTGTCTCTATAGGGCCCATCCTCACTGGAGCTCTGGGAAGACAGGGTTTATTGCTCATTTTCAAATGTTTCATGAAAATACAATGCCTTTTTCATAACTGCAATACCACAGGTCTTCCCCAACCTCCTTCCCAACCCCCCTCCCTGACCCAGAGTGAAAACTTGCAGGATACAGCAGCAGCCCTTTTAGTATTGCTTCAAAGGTCTTGCTCATTTTGACACTAAGTGACAAACACGGTATCTGGACATTCAGTTATCTGGGTGTCTGAAGCTCCTTCAGCCCATTGCTGATAGAATAGAGACATTACCCACGCCTCCTTCAATGACTGGGGTATGAATAAACTGCATATTGTTCTCCTACTTCTTAAAAAATACTAAGGCCTTACATGGCAAGAGTTCCTGTGTGGTTTCTTGCAGCTGGTAGCACTGCAGAGCTGGTTAAAGGGCTCCCTCAAGAACTTCGTCATGTGAATGACAAAAATCTTAAGTGTCTGTAATTCCTGACATATTTAGATGAAAGGCGCTATAGAGCTTTCAAGTCAGAGATTTTTAATTAAAGTTGAACATACACATGCAAGTAGAAACAATACAAACATTAGTCAAAGGCGGTTGATACGGTTACATTAGCGAACAATCATCATCTCAATCAGTATTTTTTCCATATTTAGAACTCCATATTCATCTCTTACACTTCTCAGTTACTCTAAATACGAATAAAGTTGTCTATCTTGATTCAAATTCTCTTTTTACAATCCAAGGACATTTTTTTGTGACAGTCTTTTCACACAAAAAAAAAAAAACCTTGCCAAATCTTTCTTCCGAGCTTTTCAGATGAAGCATCATCTCAGGTTTTCAGGAATTATGGTCACTAACATGATACTGCTTCTAATCCAGCAGGGAACACTGAGATTTTTGATATATTTTTACGTATATGCATTTATGAAAAAAACCTCATTGTGCAGCTTTCCAGAGACAAAGATTGGTGTGTTCTTGGTGCAGCATAAGAAACAGCATTTCAGGCCTCTGGGACAGACACACATCTCTTTTACCATGGCAGGCCATTTTCTGGCTAGAGAGAAATCACCCAACAACAATATAAGATGACTGAATGATACAGAGATTTTAAGATACTACCATTTCCCACAGAACCTCCAACTAAATGAAAAACATGTTCAGCACATATTTCACACAATCTTAAAGATATTTAAGGTTGTAGCTGGTACAAACCTGTTCTTCCAGGACTAAAGGCACTTCTAATATAACATCTTAAGGAATTCTATTGCACTTGGGACCAGAACTATTTACCCACAGACTGATCACAGAGAGCGCAAAGACCACCACCACCAGCCAAGGTGTTAGAGAACATGCCCCATCAAAAGGGAGTGAGGATATTAGTGCTCAGAAACAGTTAAGAGGTCTTTAAAAACAGACAGCCATAAGTTATTTCCCATCTCTCTTTTAAGTATAATACAAATAGTCATAGGCTCAAAATTGCAGGAAGAAAGTGTAGCTTGGGCACTAAGAAAATCCTCCTGAGTGTACACATTAGACACTGAAATAGATGGCCAAAGAAATCTCCAGTAATGAGATCTCAGAAAAAGGTTGGACAAATCTGTCAGGAATGCTGGAGTTCATCACCACTTCAAACCAGAATAAATTATTTCTAGAATTTTTTTATAGTTCTATGATGACATTAAGTGATTGATTAGGGTGTTTCTTCACAACAAACACTCTACAATCTTACCAATTTTCTTCTTATGAGTATCTTTTGGATTGACTTCAGGCTCCTCACCAAGCCAGGCAAATCTCAGAAGTTTTCTTAGTAAAATATACTAGTATCAATACTAAGCAAATACACTGAACTCCTGTATCTGGGAAGGACGGCTCTTAGGACATGCCACACAAACCATAAAGCTCACTGGATGCATCAAAAGATATTTGAGCCTCCATAAAAAACAACAATAAGAAAAACAAACAAAAAAACCCAACCAAACCCACACAAAAAAACCAAGCCAAGAACAAAAACCCCAAACGACAATAAGAAAAAAAAGCCCACAACAAAACAAACAAAAAAAAAAAAGGCGAGGATCGGGGAGAAAAGAAAAAAAAAAAAAAAACAAAAAAAAAAAAAAAAAAAAAAAATGCGGCCCTATAAATCTCAAAAAAAAAAAAAAGCAACGCAAAAAAAAGGCAAAACAAACAACAAGAAAAAACCCCACAAAAACCAAACCTAAACAAAAAACCCCAGACAATCTAAGCTCATCTGTTAAACTGCCTCATTTTCCAGGAACATAACATTTAAAGGAATAATTTAAATGGAGAACTATTCACTGTATTGCCATTCCTGCATAAATCAGAGGAGGGGATGGGGCAGATCAGTATTGGTGGGAGGCAGGATTTGTTTAAAAACAAAAGCACCCACAGACAAGATCAATAATGACAGTAACTAAAGTGTCACCTTCATATGCAGACTTAGTCTGACATATAGGAAACAGTTAGGAAGCCATAAATTAAGGTATCTTATGCATCAGATAAATGGGACAAATGAAAATATTTCTTAGAATTTAACTAGGAATTCTTACAATTCCATAAAACTAAAAAAAAAAAAGCAAAAATCTTCTCAAGAGAGAATATTATGGAAACAGATGAAAGGCAATTTTACCTTCTTAAGTAACAAGGGATACTTTCAGTTAGAGGTCAGAGATCCTCAGCAGTACTGTAGTGCCCAGCAACACAAATAAACATAGTAAGAAACTTAGACTGTAAAGATAATGCCCTCAAAAGAAGAAACCATTCTCTTGTGACAGTATTTGTACACCATAAATCTCACCAACACACCAAGTGCAACTCCTTAACTGCTGAACAAAACACATCACCAGATCCACACCACCATTTAACCCTGTTTCTACAGACGGTCCCCTTAAATTTGTAACAGTCCTTGCTACCAGCTCCTTTTTTAGGTTAATTTGGTCTAGACAGGAGATAGTATAGGCCTGGCCTCAGTCAGCTTCTTCAGCTGACAGCTCTACTATCATGCAGCACCATGGCTGGCAGGCTGAAAGAGAAGGGAATTCCCAAGTCTTTACCAACGTGAATTATGGGAGCTATGAATCGAATGTCGAAGTCATCTCACTCCTACATGGGTATTCTAAACATCTCTGCACAAAAGAGCTCGAGAAAGAAAAAAGGGTGCAAGTGATTAGACCAAGAGAATTAGCAGGGCTGCTCAACTGCAGGGTCAAGCCAGTGTGTATAGGCAAAGCCTACCAGCAACCCCCTTAGCCAAAGGCCAGGAATTAGAGGAAGCACTATTACAAGTTAAGGAAGACGGCTGGGAAAAAGGACATTCAACTTTTCCTTTCTATTTAGCTTGGAGGCAAACGTTATGCAAACAAATAAAGCACATGGCAGACTAAACAGGAGAAATGGAAACTACTAAATGTGATCATTGATCTTTATAGTATTAAGTGGTCAAGCAGCTTTTAATTTTTTTTTTTAAATCCCGTCAAAATGGACAAGACTGTACCCCCTGCTGCTCAGTTTCTTCTTTTTGTGGTCAAAGAAACAAAGTCATAGATGCAGCTTGTCACTAGCTGATTAAAAATTAATCAACTATCTTGATCAGTGTTAAAACAGCTAATTGCAACGCTTGCTTTTATTCTTCCACAGTTGGAAGGAAAAATTAAAATGTTGACAACAATATGAAAACAGTCACAAAGGCTGCACAAAGAACCTGCTTTACCTTGCTAAAACCCCTCGGCATCTGAAAGTTAAGGAGGACAGAGCAAATCTGCTTCTGTATACAGAGGGGTTACACATGCACTTAATGAAGCTAATTGCTCTTGTTTATCATGAGACTTACCCAAACCAACTAATTTACAGTTTTCTGAAATGGTGCATTGTGATAAAAATTATTTCATTGTGAATGTTACTGTGGGCACTGATAACCATTTGTTACAAAGAGCTGTATACAGTGGTGACTGGCATTGCCTCGCTTCACCACAAAATAAAAGGAGTTGTGCATGATTGCTTTATTCAATTCTTCACGAGTAACAAACCTGTCATACCTTCCACAGGCCACTGGAATTCCTGCACACACAGTTATAAATATATATTTTTAGCCCAACAGAAAAAAAATTCCTTTCAACTTATTGCACTTTATTCTTCTGTACTTAACATTTAATTAGACATCCTCCAAGTCAGGCTGTTGTCAGGTCTATATCAATAAGGGCCTTTATGTTAATATTTTGAAAGACCACATGGTCATTATGCAGTTTGTAATTTTAAGCATATTTAAGTTTCATAACCTGTAGAAAAACACATATAAAAAGTAGTTAAGACTTTCACATTTCAGCTTCCTCGCCATTTCTACAGAGCAAAGCCCAGCCTCCAAGGCCTTGTCCCTGTTAAGACATTGTTCATTTCGTTACAGACTTACAGCAGTTCTGCAAGTTTCCCTAATTAATGCTCTGAATAATTTAAGAAGCATTCTTCCAAAAAACCACTTCCAATATACCACAGCATTAAACCACATCACATCCTTCTTTCCTCCTCAGCATAAACCTGAGGACAGATTTCACACTGACAACATGATCTCTCTACGTCTCCTCATCTTTCTTCAGAACCCTAACAAATTAACCTGTCTTTTCATTAAGACATAAGAAATTTCGTCAAGATACTTTCTAACCAAAGCCCCAGATCTTAAAATATGCACGCTGACATGAAGACCAGCATTGTGAGTCCTCCACAACACCAGTGCTCAAGGGACACTCTGCTGATAATAGACTCCTCATCAAAAGATAAGGAAATCTCATTTGGATGCAGAAGTGAAATGGTAACGTTTTAAACCCAGACTCTAACAGAAAACATCCCCCTTCAATATACTGCTTAAATTAGTTTCACAACACTCTTCCCAAGAAAATAAAGTCTTCCCTTGAGTACAGAAACCACACTAACAACAGCATCTGCACACAACTACATTAGGTGGCTTCAACTACCAAATAAGCAGAGCCTCGATGTTTAACTGAACCTTCAACAGCCACCCAAATCCCTTTCTCTGACCAATTATCAACTTATCAACCCAAAGTAAAAGCAGCTCAGCTGAGTCTTTGAGACTCAAGGTACAACTTAAAACTGAAGAGGCCGTATTATTTCAGTATGATTTCCGTGAGAACTGCCTGGCATTAAAGTGTTGCAGGAAATGTTAATTTCTGAAAAACCCCTAATAACTTACAGTTCTGAAAATATAAAATATGGACTGCTAAACCTGCTGCTTCCCCCAACAACTTAGGCCCCATTTTTATTTTGGGATTACACAGAATGAAACACACAAAAGCAAACCATGACGAGACAAACACATGAGATGAGCCTTGAAAACTTACCCCTCCTGACAACTTAATCACCCTGACTTTGCTGCCGACTTGGGGCCCATCTCCACTACCACTGTTTGTCCGCTGCATGACAGTCCTTTTCACCCCAGGTTTCAGTTCCTGGGGCCTTGCTTGTACCGAAGCCACTCGAGCAGTCTGTGTCGTGGGCAGCGAGGCTGCAGCAGGCTTTGTCTGCAAGACTTTCTGCGGTGCCTGAGGCGGACTCGTAGGTACTGTTCTAGTCGGCCTCAGCTGCTTCACTGGCTTCAGCTGCTGTCCAGGATACTGCAGATTCGCCCCGACCTGGGGGAAGTCTGTGGGTTTGGGTTGGATATTTGGAACTACCGTATCTTGCTTTTTAACAAGGAGTCTGTTTTTCACATTTTGCCTGGTCTGTAAGCCGGAGTGGGGTATGTAAGGGCTGCCATTGGTGGGGAACTCGGAGGAGTCGTCCTCCTGCTGCATGTAGGACTGTTGCGTAGAAGGCTGCTGCTGCTGCTGCGCGAGTCTTTCCAGCAATTCTCTCTTCCTAGCACCAGCCTGCTGCTGCCGCCTGAGCTCCTTCTGTTTCAGAATTTCTTCTCTTAGACGCTTCTGCTCTTCTATCTTCAAACGATACAATCTAGTTTCTTCATCTTCATCTGGATACTAAAAAGAAAAATATAAATGAATTTTTAAAATCCTCAACAAATGCCCAGCTTGGTCAAAACAACACTCATGTTTCAGATGTTGTGAAGCTGTAATTCTCTGAAGAGCTTTGTAAATTATCCCTGATAGCAAACTAAGGCTGTCAGTGAAGTCTATCTGCTGGTAAGGATAATTTACTATTCATTACAGACAAACAACTCAAATCTGGTTTAGGACTTAAGATATACTACTTCCTAGTCAGACAAACTTTAATAATACCACTTAGAGAAATCTTATCACAATAATAAAAATTAAAAAAAAAATTAGAATATGAAATTTTGCAAATGGAACTCATTCAGAAGTTCCCAAAGCCAATTAAACTGTATATATAATTCAAGATATCAAAATACGTTTCAAATGGAAAGTAACAATACAGAGGCAACACACTGTCACACAGGCTTTATCTTGCTCTTTTCTGACAAAGTAACAAAAGGTAGGGTGGTAAATGACCTGAAAGGCCCTGATTAGAACTATTGATTTTTCTCACAGAATTTTCAGCCTGATCTCAAACTCATTTGTCACACAATAATTGGTTATAATGAACAGCACAAGTCAATCTCCCTGACCTTGAACTCGTGCACTCTCTTCAGAATCAAAATGTTGCCAAATGCAGTGTTGGAATATTAATGGTATACAGAGAATGCCTTTAATATTCCAACCCTGGGCCCATCTGAAAGTATTACACACCATCAAATAACCTTTCTAAGGATTCTTCAACTTTGGCACAATGGGTTCTTAGGAAAAGCTGTATCAAAACAGACATGAGTCGAGGAAATGCAGATTCTCCTGGAAAAATAATCAAATTGCTCTCACAATACAACTGCATGCATTTTTTAAACTTACAAGACTTACTTTTTCATTATAGCATTTTTTTCTTTTCAACCATTTGAAATATTAACCTAGAGATTTGTAGAAACTGCTTACAAGGTCATGAATAAAACATTGTACTCCAGGTATATTAATCACCCCTGATAAAAACAGGCTCTCAAAGTAACTTTGCCTGTTGGTCAACTACAGCATAAAGAATGCTGAGGCATCTCAAAACCCGTGAATCTGTGGAGCCAGTACCTTGTAGTAACTGTGTGCAAACTCTTGTCAGCACAAATGACTTTTTTTTGCACATACACAACACAAAATGCAACAACAGATTAAGGCAGGTTTCTTTTAGTTCAAATCCTCTTATTCCTTGTACATCCCAGAATCTTCCCAAACACAAGGAAAAAAAAAACAAACAACCGAACAGAACAGATCCAACCATAAAGTTGATTTACAGATATAAAAGCTCACTAGAGTCATATTTGTAGTCATAGAATCCAGATGCAGAAACCCTGAATGCTTGTTTCCTTCAGACACAACTGCTTCTTAAGCATGTATTGATAGGGATTATTCCCTCAGTGGCTAAGAGAGATGCACGTCTCACACTAGAATTCTAGTCCACAATGGCTAAAATAAGACTTCAAAAAAATGTGACCTTTTAAGTTTTTAATTTTTTCTTTAAATATGGGGCATAGTTCTGAGATGAGGGTTAACACTGTCCTTTTTAGGAGAAGAGATCATAGAGCAAAGGGTTCTGATCTTCCTCTACACTCTTCAGACTACAGCAGTGGTAATTCATGACTAACAACTCTATCACAGGTCTTTGTTGATAGACTGTAACAGGAATGTATTTCTACAACCTAAAATGAGTGGGAGGAAACACAAATATTTCTTATTGGAAACTGGAGATACTGGATTGTAGTAAAAAAAATAAAAATAACAAGACCCTTATAAAATACAGTAAAAGGACAAATTAGTTTAAACATAGTTTGCACAGGATGACAAATACAGATAAGGTCCAGACAGGAGGAGGATGTGCTGTTATGTAGAACCTGAAGCAATGAAAAACATTTTCAGTCACTTGCAGAGACCAAATTCACTTTTGGAGGTGATGCCAGCAGCTTTTTTTCTTCATGTTCAATTGAAGGTGCCAATACCAGAAGAGCTGGTCTCATGCAGATTTTTGCTATCAGATGCCTTTTATTATCAAGGACCTGTCTGCTCATATTATCAGCTCACCAATTTTGAAGGCCTTGGAATATGTAGATCATAATCCAGTAAATATAAAGTGCTGACTCAAAGGATATATACAGCAGCACAGAGATGTGTACTTTGAGGCCCAAGTAAATGAGTCTTGCCAGGAGACAAGGGTCTCCTGAGGGACTCTGCCAAATCCATACAGCATGGGCACACTGATCTCAACTACACTAGCATTAAAAAGAACTGAAGAAGCAGCAGCCTTTTTAATGGCTAAACTACTGATGCTTCACACTTTTTTCTGTAGGTAACTCCACAATATGAACAAAGGGTACAAAGTGGTACATTGTATACAGCTGCTCTCTCTATAAGAGGTTACAGAGTACAGAAGGCTAGAGACGCAAATCAATTCCCTTGGTTGGGTTTTTTTTGGAGGTGGGTAAGGTATTTTGCTGGGTTCTGGGAGGTTTTGTTTATGGCTTGTTGTTTGGTTATTTTTCTTTAAGTGGAGATTCTCATCCATCTTTTGATCAGTTCTTGAACACAATATATTTCACCATGGTTTGAAGACTGAGCCTTAGCTATAGATTTTTCTTCTGAAAGTGACAAAAGAAAATTGTTACAGGCTGCTTTTCCCAGTCTAGCTGAAGAGCAGCAGTAAGAGAAGCAGCAGTCCTACATTAAAAATAATAATAAAAAAAAATTCACAAAACATCTTAAAGGCACCTACATACACATGTCATATTTCACACTGCTGCTAACATCAGCTCCTGAACCCAAGGAAGGTATGAGACACCCTACAAAACCTATCTTGGACAAATGGAAAGAGAATGAAGAACAAGGTTAGAAGTTACTCTGCGAAGCACACTGCCCTCCTGCAATCTTCCAGCTGAAAAAGGACTGATAAGAAGAATTTCCTAAGCACAAGACAGGAGGCACCATTACCAAAATTTGGATATCAAGCCTAAAGTGAAGAAAACTCAAATTTAGACATATACCATTTTTTCAGGCGATTTCCAAAAAGTTTAAATTATACAGATACAATTGGATTAATAATGCAGCAACTCTTTTCCATATTGTGACCCTTGTTAAAAACATTCAGCAACATAAAATCCACCAACACAGCTTCAAAATGTACAGGATTTGGGAGAATGGAATGTGAATGTTTTCTTTCAGTGTATCAGGGGCATTAACTACAATATAAGTAGAAATATCAGCATAACTATGATAATGCAGTGCTCTAATTCCTCTCCTGTTCTACACTCCATTTCTTTTGAAGAGATTCCCATCACTTGTCTACAATCTCCTCCTATTCTGAAGTTCAAAAATGCTTAATGTCTTAATTTCACTTATCCTAAAGTGACCTCAACATAAGCAGAATTAGGCCCACAGTCATCACTTATACTTTCCAATGTCAATGACAAAATTGATTTTTCAGACTGAGGTTATGCAAGTCTCTGTCCTGGAGAGCAACAGCCATTCTGAACGGACAAAGGCATTTCAATTTCAAGTCAGTATTTTGCAGCCTCACAGGAACAGGAACACAAGCATACTCTTAGTAAAGCAGAAAAATAGGTTTTTAATCTTCTAGTCACTCAGGTTGCAAACCTTTCAAATATCTATTTTGAAAGTGAGCAAAACCTTTAATAGCCAATATTGTTTGTTTGGTGCTTCCTGAATGATAGGGCATTCACAAATATGGCCAATGACTCTTCAGGAAGAAGGATGCAAAGAAAAGTCTTAATAATTTTCCAGTTGAAGACACTTGCAAGATAACCTGCCCAATTCAGTTATGAGGATACAGCTAGAAAAGATGACAGAAATTAACTCTTTCTCATCTTCACAGAAAGCAAAAGAACAGGACGAAGTTGGTGAATTACATGAAAAACACACAAAAAAGACTAGAAAATATTACAATCTGCTTAAGCAGAGAAATGTAATCATCCACATTACAATGACATAGGACTGAACACTTGGAAATGAACATTACTACTGCAGCAATCCTTTTTGTAGAAGTGATAAGACCACCACAGTGTCACAGCTGAAAAAGGGACAACTGCTACCATGCTGCAGCACAAGGCTCTATTTCAAGTCCACTTTGAAAGAAGTGTTCTGTGTGCACATAATCACACACCTTTCCAGTACTTGCCAAGTGTATCTCCAAAGGCTTTACCTTTACACTTAATAATGGGAACTACCAGTAGACACATTTTTTTCCAAGGAAACTTTTTTTTTTCCAACCATGTTTTGCAAAAACTTCCATAGAGCAGGTATCAGTCTGCTTTCAAAGACAGCTCTGACACAGAATTAAGAGGAAGCTCTATTTGTGAAACACCAAGAATCATGCAAGTAAGATCAGTTAGTCTTATAACTACAGTTTTGTCAGCTTATGTTTAAAACTCAAAATGCAGAGAACAAGATGACTGCTTTGCTTTCTTTGGGGGGGGTTGGTGTTTGTTGGGTTTTTTTTAATTCATTTGATTAAGAGGAGTGAAAACATTTTCTAAATTTTTCTAAACACCGCAAGAGGTATTTTGGAACTAATGCCTTAATTTTTATATGATTACACTATGGAATAACTTTAAGATGTTTTAGATGGGGAGGCCTGCAGGTAATTTGTTTCAAAACCTACCTTACTAACGGCCTGAAAGCCAGAGTCTTCTCTAAGAGGAACTGCATTTTCTGTGACTTAGATTATTCCAAGAGACTGAATTGAGGGTAAGGGGATTACTTAAGCAATTTTTTTCAGAAAAGATCAAAATTAAAAGCTGAAATAAGGATTTATTTAAAAAAAAAAAAATCTATCGAAAAGCAAGTGCACAGGAGGTCAAACGCCGCTAGCTAATGGTTTCTTTTGTGTCCCATGTGTGAAAAGTAGTTATGACCATCCCTAATTCAGGAAGAAGATGAAAAGCTAATCATGAGCAGCTTAAAGGGAAGACAGTATTATCACAATTACAGCTTTCAATAGTTGTTGAAGAAAACCTAGTCCTTGAAACAAGATTCATGGTCAACTAAACTATAAAGATTTACAGTTCTGCTCAGAATAACCCAACACTCAGAAATTTCACAGGGGGCATTTAAGTCATCATGTTCCTCTGGTATCTCCTGATGTTCAGAATTAACAGCAGCACCAGTGCAATCCTACCCACTTTCTCGAGCCAAGAGTGCTCATGGAGAGCTTTCTCTAGCTTCCAGGAGAAAGCTGTGCAGGGAAATGGACATCTGTTCACGCTGCATGAGCCAATGGAGCCCAAAACACTGGTACCAGCTGGGCAAACAGCATCATTTGCTCCAAAAAAGTAAGAGCATCTCCCATTTTCCCTTACATCACTTAAATCATAAAAGATTTTCTTCTTCAAAAGCAAGAAGCTCTATGGACAATGCAGCTGCAACATCCTGCATGAGTGCTCAAGAACCTAGAGGAGACTGAACAGCCTAAAAGAAAACAGCATGAGGAAGACAGCTCTCCAAACAGCCTTTTTTAAAGTCATATAGCATTATGGGAAATGGAAGAAAAGAGGCTGACTCAGAAGAACATGATTACTTGGAAAAAAAAAAAGGGAACATAATCTTAGAAGATAAAAATGGGCACAACAGGTATTTCAGACTGTTGCATCACTGATGACCTTTATTCAACCTCTGCCTTTTCATAGTAGAAATGACTCCTCCTCCTGCAAAACAGATTCACTGCAGCCTTGCCAACCTTCCACTTGCTTTTTTTTTTTTCCCCCTTGTCAATGAAGACTGGTTTTGCTATCACATTAGAGAAAAGTCTAATTTAGAAGGGAGGCCTCTAGTGGCACTAAATATGGGGTGAATAACACATTAAGTGTGCTTACAGCTCACAGGTCAGACTAGAAAAGTTTTTAAAAGGTGGGAGTTTTGTTTCTCATTTGTTGCTGTTGTTTGTTGTGTTGTGTGTTTTTTGTTTTGTTTTTTTAAAGGAAAAATGAAAAAAAACCCCTTACCTCTGGTTCAGATTTTACTTGGCCCACTGGTGTAATTGCTTTAGCTTTCATCTCAGGCCTTCCTTGTGAGTTCCCAACACCAGCTACAGACTTGGTGGCCGACATGGTGCTGGTAATGGGTTTGACCTGAGCAGCTGGGGTCGAGGTTCGCCTGTTGTTGCTCATTTCCATAGCATGTGAGGGTGCTATCGGCAACTCACGCAAGTTACTATTTCTTGGAGCAGTTGATTGTAGCTGTTGATTTGGACGCTTGACAATATTTTGTGATGGTGTATTCTGAAAAGCAGAAAGGCAGAAACTGTAGACTTTCACCACAAACCAGAGTGAAGTGTTTCCTGCTTCATATTTCCATGATTTATTTCAGTTTCGGAAAAAATGTTTTCAAATAGTTACAATATTTTCAATGTGAGAAGAAAAACCACAGAAATGAGAACATTTTAACAAGAGTTTTAGTTTTTTAATTAAAAGCAAAACTGAATCTCACTTGTTTAACAACTTTCTCAGAAATTGGCTTCACTGTGTGATTTACTTCCCTATCAAAGCAATTACTCTGAACTACAGTCACGTTGTCTTGAGCATCGATACAGACTGTTGTGCTACCCAACCTAATGAGCAACAGAATATGCTGCACGGGAGCGGACCTGCAAGACATGACTGGCACTACCTGAACCAGAAAGCTTATTAGCAGTGGCACAGAGAGGCCCTCAAACTGAAGGACAGTGTCAGAGAACAAGGCTCCCACGCAATCACAGGCCACCAGCAGTTCTAAAGTCTTATTACGCAAACCTATCTTCCAAAACCCCTTTATTTCCAGTTTTTGGGCAATGGCATCATCTCTTACTGGACCCATATCAAGAAAAACACTGAAGACTGGAGGAAAAAAAAAAAAAAAAAAAAGATGCTTACATGCCTGTTACTCCTGCAGAACTACACAACGCAACACGGATATATGTGGTACTTACATGTCTGGGCTTCATTGGACCCTGTCGTGGCTGACACTGCATCCTGTTATTATTTGGCTGCTGCTGCGTGGCCTGCATATGAGGCCTGAACTGTGGCTGGTTCATGGGCATCAAGGGCTGTGGTGGCCCTTGGAGATGATGATGGTGTTGCTGCTGCTGCTGCTGGTGATGGTGTTGCTGCTGCTGTTGGTGATGGTGCTGCTGAGGTTGAGGTTGAGGCTGAGGCTGTAAAGGAGGATGCAAGGGACCCTACACATGAAGAGACAGATTATTCGGTTTTAGTTCCAAGGTAATAAACTTCTGAGAAGTAGCTCCAAACTCCCAAGCCTTTAAAACATCTGTAAGCAGCTATGGACCAGGCTAAACCAGAAATATACCGAGTAAAAACCAGACTAACAGATGCTATGCTAAGTAGTTGCGCACTGTAAAGTTAACAGCTGAAGTGGAAAAGATGAATACAAGGGTTCCTGTCCTCTGTCCCCTTTTTTACCGACTTTTAAACTGGTTTGTTCATTATTTTTTTTTTGCCACCGTCACTGGGCTTCGGGATTTCCCCACGTTCAAAAACACAGACTCAATGGAAAGTTCCTCCACAAAGCCCAGTGAACACGCAGAGCTCTCCGCATCGCCCGGCCCGTCCCCAAACCATTCCCTCACTTCCAAGCGCCGTTCGGCTTCCCCCGCCGGGCTCCGCAGCCGAGCGGCAGAGGGCGCTGCCGCCCCGCCGCTGCCTCAGCCGGGGCCCGGCAGCCGGCAGCGCTGCCCCCGCCCCTCCGCAGCTACGGGGCCGGGCTGGCGGCTGCACACCTGCCCCGCACCTCACAGCTCGAGGGGCTGCTGGGCTGCACAAAGACCGCCCCCTCCATTCTGCACTAGTGAGACCACATCTGGAGTAGCGCCTTCAGTTCTGGTCTGTCCAGTTCAAGAGGGACAGGGAAATAAAAGAGAGAGTCCAACAGAATGCTATGAGGGTGATTAGGGGACTGGAACATCTCTCTTATGAGGAAAGGCTGAGAGCCCTGGGGCTGTTCAGCCTGGAAAAGAGAAGACTGGGAGGGGATCTGTTGTTTACAAATATCTGCAGGGTGGGTGTCGAGTAGAAGGGGCCAGTCTCTTTTCAGTGGTGCCCTGGGATAGGATGAGAGGTAATGGTAGCAAGGTGAAACACAGGAAGTTCCACCTCAACACGAGGAAAAACTTCTTCACTGTGAGAGTGACAGAGCCTGGAACAGGCTGCCCAGAGAGGCTGTGGAGTCTCCTTCTCTGGAGCCTTTCCAAACCCCCCTGGATCTGTTCCTGTGTGACCTGCCCTGGGTGTTCCTGCACTGGCAGGGGGGTTGGACTTGATGATCTCCAGAGGTCCCTTCCAACTCCTAACATTCTATGATTCCACGACTCCACTTTAGCTCCATTAGTCCCATAAGCCTACAAGGCAGCAGTGGGCACTCCACAGGCTCCCGCCGCAGAGCCGTACCTGCATGCTGGGCTGCGTGTGCGCAGCCAGGAAGGGCTGTCCCGGAGCCTGCAGGAACTGCTGCCTCGGAGGGATGAACGGCCGCGGATTCGCCGAGCCTGGCTGGTTGAAGTGGAGGATCCCCACGGGACCTTGAGGCTGCATGTTCGGGCGTACAGGCCGCTCTCTGGGAAACACAGGTTGCTGTCCCTGCTGGTTAAAGGCTGGCCCGGGCGGGGTGAACGGCATCGGAGTTTGGGCAGGGACAGGGTGAGCGCTGTTAAGAAGCGGGGGAGGTGGCGGCGGGGGGGGGCTTCGCTGCTCAAACAAAGGATGATTTGGAAATCGTGGATCTGTGGGAATCAAGAGAGTGGTTAAGTAACAGCTCCATAGAAAAAAAAAAAAAAAAGCTGCTTTTGAAATATAAAGCTCTATTCTGATTTGGAAGAGTAACCTGAAATTTGTAGAAAGCAAAACTGTACAACAAGTTTTCATCGTAAAAAAAATTGTGTATAAAAGGAATTGGTTCTTGAAAGACCAGCACAACTGGTACTTTACTGGAACTAGCAATACCTTTTAGAAATTCCACCATAGTGAAATCAGTGAAGGATTCCAGGGGTTATCGTTTAAAATGCACAAAATACCATAAAAATATATACCACTTGCTGACCAGATATTCAGCAAATTTTTACATATACATCTTGTGGGAAATGTCTCTAACATATACATTACATATATATGCATATTAAGTATATATGGCATATGCCTATATGGATATACATACACATTGTTTGCTCTGCTGTATTATTTTAGCTAGCCTTGACAGATTTCTTACAGGACAGCACACAATCCAGGCAGTTTAAAGAATCACTAGTAGAAACCACAGTGTATGAAAAATATTAAGTTATCTAAAATGCAAACAATTACAACAAATTTATTACCACAACCACTTAAATATTAACGGTGTATTTGTATAACTATCCAGGCTGATGATACATACGGATGGAGACATATAATTAATTACATCAAAAAAGTAAGAAGATACCAGACCACCAGAATTTCCAGCATGTGCACGCCTGGCTACATCAAACAGGACCTTCTGGCTTTCTGAACACTTCATGTAGTACAATACACCCTTAGACTGCATCACCACTTGACTTGAAGTGGAATTTGTACGCTAACAGCAAGGAAAATGCTCACCTGCTATGAAGAAAGGATCTCTTTCCTGAGGAGGTGGAGGAGGAAGTGGTGGTGGCGGCGGTGGTGGCCCTCTCCACTGGTCCTGGATTGGTAGCCTTGGGGCTTGGGAGAAGTTGGTAGGAACTGGTCCAGGTGTATGCTGCTGGAAGTCTGGAGGGCCCTATTGGATAAGGCAGAACTAGGATGAAGACTACCATCCAGGAATTTTATCTATTGCCTGCTTATATTTTTAAAGGGGGGGTAGTTTAACTCCTTAATGAGTTATCGCCTATCATCTGTACAAATTGGCACTCCTTCCTGTGTCAGTCCATCACAATGGAAGAGATATTAAACTCAAGTACAGTACCTTGAAATGAATTCACAATGTTTTAATAATGACCAGCACCACAGGAATGCCATTTCTTCTCAAGCTTATTGAAATCCATGCAATTATTGACCTTCTTTCCCATTAATCCAAAAATATCTGAATGTCTACTTTAGAAGACATTCCTGACATTTATCTTCTTAAACCGTGCTATTCACCATCAATTTAGTACAACGTAAGCTACAGAAGCCAGGAAAAAACTTGAGAAAAAAAACCCAGAAGGGAATGACAATTTATGTCATCCAGAAAATTTAAAAAAATCATCCTTCAGGAAGAAGGAACAGAAGAGTAACATTTCTGTCTTCACAACTTAGCACCTGAAGCATTATAATAAAGAGTGCAAAATTATCTTTCCTTCAGTAAGGTGGTTTTTTATGTAGTGAGCCTTTACATATTGCAGAGAGCAGTATGCTAATCCAAAAGCAGAAGTCTTCTTCACACAAGACACACTTAATTGAGTAATTCACACTATCTTTTTTTTCTTTTATTTCAAAAGTTGACAAAATACATTAGCACCCTCTGAAAAGCAGAAGCTTTGCTTCACGTTGACAAGCATTTCCTTATTATGTGTAAGTAAATAAGTAGTAAAAATAATCTTATGTGCATCCTTGTTTTCCTCTTTATACAGATTCTGAAATCAGTGGTAGCATCTGTTCTGTCTGTATTTCATGCTCATTTTAAAGCTTAAAATTTGCCATTGCTGCAGACAAGCTTTTCAAAACAGATTTCAGACCAAACACTCCCTGAAATACGGTCATCAGCAAGGACCAAACAACTAAGTTGCAGTGGCTTATCATTTATCTATTGAGCTGCCCTCACCAATGGTATGCACAGTCTCACTCTATCCTATTTGTATTGCAAAAAATACTAGCATTTTAGGAAAATAAATTCTCACACAACAAAAATGGGTATTTGCTCTGGAAACTGAAGTCTACTCGCTACTGAAGTAGCACAAGACAAAACTGCTTGACATCCTCCTACCAGCAGGATACAACTGGGATTGGCAAGGCCCAAACAAGTAAATTGGAGGCACTGAGGATCACAGCCACTGGTAAATCTATGACCTTCTTGAAAACACCTAAACAGGAGTATGTGAGATATTAATACCTCTTATTTGAAAGGGAGACTGTGACTACTTACGTCATTATACAGCCATCAACTGTAAATACTTTACCATTCCCAGAGATTAAAGGGTCTATAAAAGGTCCTAGTCAGCCAGTCTCCAGTGGGTATTTCATTTAGTGGAGAGACACTACCTTACACTCAAGCATGACAGTTCTCATAACATACATACTGTTTGTAGGAGGAGCTGCTAGACTTCTGTAAGTCAACAGTTACCAACACAAAATATACTTGCCACCTCAGAAGAGACTAACGGCTTTGAATTTCACAGGCTGTCTGCAAAAAAAAAGCAGTTGGAGGAAGAGGGAGCTGTATGGGATGGAGGAAGTGACATTTATTTGTCCCATCAAAATCTGTTCAGTTTAGCTGAACAAGGCCATTCAACTGCATTGCCCTTCCCTCGTGTTGAGCAGGACAGCACTGGCTGCCTGCCAACAGAGCAACTGAACACAAACCTTGAGGATCCTGACCCTTCACTCGCAAAACACACCTCTAAGCATCACTGCATACAGGAGCTGCCAGAGGTACTTTCAAACTAAGGTTAAACGCATTCCCTCATCTTGGAAGCTTTGGTAATAAAAGCCTATTTCTCAAAGCATTGCTCTTAAATCCATCCTAGGGAATCCACAGTGCTTCTGCAAGCTGCACAGCCTCAGAGGAGGCACCCAGCAAACCAGCTGATGGTATTTAGCTATTTAGTTCTTAGTTTATCACTGCATAATGCATAAGATCATTGCAACAGAGGCAGGGGAGCGACTGGTTCATCAGGGCAGTTTCACACAAGGTGGTTTTTATCTTGCATTTTATTTACAGCATGTAGTCACATGAGCAGCTTGTGGAGAGAACGTGGGCTCAATAGACAACCTGCTTTTTACTTGTTTTCAGAGAGCTTGACTTGGAAGCTCTGAAATACTCCCTGCATTTTTTCTCTAGACGCAATATATGCCTACATATATCTTTGTTATTTCTAAAATTTCTGAAAGGAATTATGTGGAAACTTACAGAAACCTGGGCTGATAAAGCCCAAGTATCACATATTTGCCACCTGAGCTGAAGAACTGGCAGCACTAATGATGTGACTGGGCTTGTTTTCAAACACCAAATGGCACTGCAGTGACCACAGTCTCCTCTACGTGCTTCTTCCAAACTTAAGCAATTCTGCCCTGGTCAAGGTAACAGATCCTTCCTCACTCCTAAACCTCAGTCCTAGTGCGAGGCTACAAAAAGCAGGCTTAGGCTACAAATTAAGCAGGCACCTCTGCTACTCTGACCAAATTTCTAACCCAGTCTCAAGCACACTCCCCAGTATTAATTCTTTGTCCAATTAGCTTCACTGTTCTCCTGGCCCTGCTTGGTCTTCAGACACATTCTCTCAACCCCATCACATCCTTCACTCTGCCCATTGATTTCTAATCCCAGCACAGATCCAGCTTCCCAGCTCCCCAAGTCCAAGCTGTCAAAGTCCAGTCTTGTCCTGCAGCAGCTGGTCAGGAGCTCCCATTTACCCCACACAGACCCAGCCTTTCTTGCCTGTACACTTAGTCTAGGCAATTTCCCCTCTTTTTCCTGACAGGCAATGAGAAGTAAATGAGAGGACAGAAGAAAAAAAGATCCTCTACTTGTATTTTAAGCAAACACTTCTTCTTACCAGCCTTCCCTCTGCTGCCAACACATACCCTCGTTATTATGCCTAGATCTACCTCCTTCCAAAGCAGCACTGAATTGCAAATGCATGGGAAGTCTTGTTGAATTTCACACAGCTCTTACATACTGAAGCATCCTCACTGGAGCCAAAATCAATTTTCTTCCTTGAAAAATTCAGCAACAATAAAACATTTCTAAATAGCTCACTCGGGCATAAAAATATGTTTCCACCATTTCAATCTTGGAGTGAAATTATTTGGAAAATTTCAACCAAAACAATTAAAAATGAGGCAGGCAAGCAGCACATCACCTTGGTTCAAACTACAGAAGTCTGGTAGTACTACACATGCTGAGTGCAGCTATAGATTTCCCATCGTAAGGAAGCTTTAAACTTCATGAAATAAGCTTTAGTTAAGTTTTAGAACTAAATAATACAAAGTTACGTTATATCTAAGAAAAGTCACACTTAAAAATACATATATGACAGTTTATTTTTTAAAAGTTACAGAAACTAATAACCAGCAAGATATTTTACAGTTAAAAAATGTAAGGAATGATGATTTTAAGCTCCCTGCAGTACCAAAAGTGTCCATCTCCACTTAAGAAGCAAATATTTACAGTCATCTAAATACTTTCACTGATTTTAAGATAAACTGACAGTTATCCAGCTGTTACCCAAAAACTGTTATATATAAACATTGAGAAAATACTTTTTTTTGCTCTAGTTTTACTGGTGGTATATTTTGTATATCACTATATCCCACAACACAAGAAGGGTCAAAATAAGTCCGAAACAGTCCAGCAAAACTGGAGTGAGAAGAACATATCTGAAGTTTGTAACTCTTCCTATTGGCCTCTCTTTTTTTTTTTGCATCCCTCACAGTTAAGCATTCTGGGGGTTTGTAAGGTTTCAGTTAAACTTTGAGGCTGAGAAGTTTTTTGAGAGAGATATATAGAGATACAGAGATATATATATATATTCTAGTCCTAAAGCCAACCCTCCTCCATTTTGCAGTCAAAGTACCATGAAGACCCTTTTTATACCCTGCAACGAGCACGAAGTTGTCCCTCACGCTCAGGATTCATTAGTACTGAACCAATGACCCTTCCTTGCCAGAGGAACACATGCAACGGAAGAGAAGGTTGGGCTTTTGAAACTCAAATTTAAAAAAAAATTGGAAAAACTACAGAAGTACAGCTGATCTAAATCACACCACAGTAAAGCTGCGTGCTACAGACAAAAGAGCATCACCAAGAAATACCTACTTATTTGATCACTGAACAAATTTTAACTTTATGTATATGACATTTTGAAAAGCTACTAAAATATGAGTGGTCACATTTCTTGGCTGATAACCGAAGGCCAATCATGCAAAATTAATTGCAAAGATATTTGTTATTTGCAGAAAAATGAATTACCAATATTTGCTTAAAAAATATATTAAAAATAAAAAAAATTAGTCTGATTGTCTTCCTTCTAACATCCATGAAAAGGACTGACTGCCACGCTCCACTTTTTTCTGAAACCAGCTTTTCCAGTATCTTTGTGGTGGATATTTTTCTAAGTTATGAGGTATTTGTCTATTACTCTGAAAGGCCATTACATTTTTTCAACTTAACAGAAATACACTAATACCACAACTTCAACTTTTACTTCTGCCAAACTGAAACTGTCTTTAAAATAGCACAAAGTAATATAACAGTTCTCTATTCGTGAAAGCTTTTGAGGGTTGTAGTTTGGTTTGGGGTTTTTTTTGCTTAACAGTAGTTAAAACTATAAGCCTAGGGGTGGATTATTTTACCATTAGTGTTAAACTCTACATTCAGCAAGTATTTGCTGCTAATAACCCCCAGGTGCCTTCTGGTATTTTGCAGAAAAGACCACGCAGAGCTATTTAACTTAAAAAATTAATGAAGAGCAGGTGCAAAAGGCAGTTTTCTTAATGGTCTGTTTTTGATAAGATAAGCATACTGTAACATAGATGCATAATAAATCTTTATATGCACAGTAGTTACTCACATTTTTCATGGTTTTCCTATCTGGACAGTTTTAAATTACAACCAAGTATTTAGTACACACATCAACTAAGACTCGCTAAAAACCCAACTTTAACTGTTACTTCATCATTATTATACCTTTTAGGAAACCTCCCTACTTAAAAATCTCTCAGTCTTCACCTGTTTTCAAGTTAACAGGCTTCAAGACAACAAAAGAGAGAAGTGCAAATTCCCATGATCAGGCCAAGGCTGCAAGGTTCTACCTTTCAGTCCAACAGTGGGGTGAACTCTGACACTGGGGGAAAGGACAAACTATTAATGGGCCTTTCCAGCAATACCCCACAAAGCTGGATCCCATTCACACAGACAATGGTTCCAAAGGCTGAGGTTCCAAACACCTGTACGAGGAAGACTCAGCAGCATGTATATGGTAACTTCTTGATGGAGTCTCATCCCCTTCTCATCACTATTTGGTTACACAGTATCAATATTACTGACTTAGTATCATTATCATTGATTATTCAATAGCATTATCAGGTTGATTACTTAGTAGAAGTGCACCAGATTGCAAGGAAAGACTCCTAATAGGGAGTTTTTAGCTAGATTTAAAGCCAGATGCACACACAGCATGGAATCGGGAAACAGCACAAAAACCTGAAGCAGGCAGACCCACCACATCATAGTCTGACCTAGAAATCCTTAACCACCAGACACGTACCACTTCACAAAACCACAACCACTCCAGAATTGTAGTTCCTTCTAATCCACTACCTGAAGCCCTGGATTTAATGAGTATTTCAAAGATCTGAGAAAGAAATTTTAATTCTGGAAAGCTGGAGAGCCTTTGAATGGTCTTCTCAGTAAGGCTTTGTGAGCTGCAAGGAGACACAGCTCTGGCCATTCATCCTTTTCTTCTGTGAAAACCAAAACACATCAACACCTGAACACCAAAAGCAAGGTACTGAAGATCAAGATTTTTCTTAAGCTACCAAGGAAATAAATATTTGGTCTGTACTTCTTCCTGTTTTTAAGGAGTATGTTTAATAATTTAATTTATCCTTGTGTAATTTTACTTTGAAAATTCTTGTGTGTCTTTTTTTTATATATATACAAGAAAGGTCTAGATGGAAACTACCTTGGAAATGGGCTTCTGTGTGGATTTCCCAAAGAGATCAATCACAGACATTTTAGAAACACTTAAAAGGAGGAGATAACTACAGACTGACATGCTACTGACAGGTATTTTATTGTCTTAAATCTTCAATTTTGTGAAACGTACTCTGACCAATAAATAAATAAATCAATCTACGCACTTTTCCTCCCCACACACTGTAATTCACAGTGCTTTAGACTGACATTTTTATACAGTTCTGCACTTCTGCAGGTTGCACAATTTCCATTTTTACTAATTTCCATTATTCAACATAGCTAAGGCATAACTTAGACCTTATCAATCACTTTTGGAAAAAAAAAATGCAAAGCAAACTTGTGTCTACAATTCATTGGAGTTGTGAATAGCTCATTGAACATGACTTTCACACACTCAGGCAATCCCACCTTCTGAAAGAACATGAGATAAGGTTACTTTAATCCTTTCAAAGAACTGCACTATTTTGCCTTCCTTTTATCCCTTTAAATATCCTTCCTAGTTAAGAAATTAACATTCTCTCTCATACAATTCTTACACAAATTGTACTTTTACTTTTCTGCATCTCTTGTTAATTACATGATGTTATCTCCAATAATCTATTCATGAAGCACAGATAACTTTGGTTACCAATAAAAGGGAAAACTTAGCATAAATTGCTTAGCACAAAGTTAATCTTATAAAGCAAGGAATAAAGAGGATATAACAGCTATTATATAACTTATCAGCTTCTCTAAAAGGGTCACTCTACTTTTTTTTTCCATGAGACTAATTAAATACCTTAACAATGTCATTGAAACTTCATGAATCTTTCAATAAAATATACCCTGCCTTTACAACATGTTTTCATTTATTAATCTCACTTAAAATGCAAAGAGCTAGGAGAGCCCCATTGACAGTTAAGCAGGGCCACTCAGTTAATTCTTCTTATACGGTTTAAATGCAAAGAATAATGACCACTGTAACCTATGACAATTAAAACTATAGCCATCTGTCACAAGATGTTAATCCTCTTATTTCAGCAGCTACTAGACTTTTTGAAAAGCCTTCCTAAAATGCCTACTGTCCGGTGCAAGGAACTGACATTTCATCCTCTTCTTCAGGAAGCCCTGTTTCATGTGTCTTAGACATGGTTCAGAAATTTTCATGTAGAAATGTATATATCCCACGAACTATGGCTCCTCACATTCAAGTTTCACAGTATTCTCATTTACTGCACACAGCATACAGGAAAGGGACTGATTCACTGAAATTTTATAACAGAACTTTTTTATGGTATTTCCTTAAACACAGTCTAAATGACTCAGTAGTGTCCCTGTGATGTCTACAGCAATCATGCAATCCCATCCAGGTGAACTAAAACCTAGCGAGCACCATGATTTTCCCAGTGGATTTAGTATTACAAGACCTTATATAAAAATGGATGTTTTAAATACATTTCAATCAAGGACAAAAATGAAAGTTCAAAGCGATCATAAAACTTGAGACAAAACTGTATGCTACACATACACAAGTCTGTTCAAAACTTCTGAGATACATTTCTGAGGTGAAAAATGCAAGGAGATAAATGCTGGCTCAAGTACATGGACTGCACAGGTCTTGGTATTACAGGCAGACTGAGTCTGCGAGAGAATGGGTGGATATTTTTTCCTCAGCTAAGCCAAAAGTAACTAATATTACAATGTACCACATAACATTTTTTTGGGGTATCTCCTCTACAGAGACTTTTAAGCTTCTCTTTGATACTACACAACTCCAAGAGATATGAGATGTTTAGGCTTGAGTCCAGGTCATCTGTAAGAGAAATCACCAATGGCAATTTCATCTGTTAAGGTCCTAAAATATTATTCAGCCATCATGGAAAACCAGTACAAGCAAGGAGAGAAGGGCAAAGAAGCCCCTGTTATTTAAGCCAACTCATGATCAGATTGCTAAAATAAGGACACAGGCAATACAGAAAAAGAAGGATAATCCAAACATACTATGACAATCTCAAATGGTTCAGAAGACTAAAGCTAAATGTTAGATTCATTGTACATGAAGAGTATCCCTTTTCAGCAAGTTTTAAGGCATCCCCGCATATACATCAAGCAGGGAGTACTCATGTTGCAAATGGAAACAAAAGTACTCCCAGCTTCAGTGTTTCAGTAAGAGAAGCAACAAAGCTGAACAGCCCACAAGCAACAAGTTCTACACAGAACTGCTTCACACATAGATTTCTCAAACATTCATCTGCTCTACCATCAAGGTACATATGTTAGAAAAGGAAAGTGTGTGGGACAAGTGGTCTCATGCAAGAACACCTCTCAGAAAACACTCCTAAATGAAATGCAGGCATCAGAAAGGTATCGTTAAGGAAATCCCAATTCTAGCTTTAAATTCCTAACAGTGCTGATGTGCAGAAGAAACATGCCCCATTCATCTGTTTTGTATCATGAGGAAAGTGTCTCCAGCAAAAAGAGACAGGCGATAGGAAATAGGGTGCCAGAGAAGCTGTGTCTGCCTGCACTGCCTACAGGCAGAGGAAACCTAAACTTCTCATATCAGAGCACAGACCTAAGTGATTTCTTGAACGTGTGTTTTAAATGAAGTAATCTGGAAGATTCAGTTTCACTTTAGCTTGTAAACTTCTTCAGGAGTGTGGACTAGAGGAGTGTATGATTATTTTTGTTTGGTGCCCTTGTTACAGGTTAAGGCTGGGATGGCCACTAAGTGAATGACAGATGCTTTCCATTACCTTCTCTCCCTTCCCACAAGAGGAAGAGAATAGGGAGAGACACTGATGGGTTAAAAAACAAAACAAAGACCCCCCACTACTAAAACCAGCTTTAACAATAAAAAGAAAATATAATAACAACAAAATAATGAAAGATGTACAAGTATATACAAAGACAGTATCAAACTCCTCTAATGATGATGTCACCTTCTCTAGAGAAGAATGATTCATGACGACGACTCTACTGAGACTTTCAAAACCTGCCTGGACCTGTTCCTGTGTGGCCTGACCTAGGAGATCCTGCTCTGGCAGGGGAGTTGGACTCTATCTCCAGAGGTCCCTTCCAACCCCTACCATTCTGAGATTCATCATTGACTTTCCCTTCAAAAAAGAATTTAATAATCATTTTATTTAAAGACAATAAAATCCTTCTGCATAATTTTTTTGTGCTGAAAGGTAATAGTTTTAGGGATGGGTAAAAAATAAGGGACCCACAAGTTTTGGATGTCCTTTGTTTTCAGAACTAATGAAACATCTAACAAAATTCATACCTTATTCTTGGACTTAGCAGAGACTACTCCATGGAAATATCCTTACAGTGTTAATTTACCTAGTGTATCTTGGTGACCTGTAAGTCACTGACTATTTGAAACGACTGAGGTCAGAACTCAACTGGATCATGAATATAAAAATCATCATTTCTACATTACACTCCAAGTTTGAAAGGTGCAGTTACAGGTAATCTAAAAGCAAGTTGAGAACCTCGAAGATAAATACATGTGACCTGGGGATGATGCTTCTGCCTTTAACAAAAAATGTTCAGACTACTACCAAAAAAAAGGGTCAAGAGAGCAGCCAGCTTTACAGAAGACAAATATCAGAATTGCTGCTAACCTGGACTTTCATCTGTATTAGAAAACGACATTTCAGACCGCACTATTTAGTAGTTAAATTACCTGATTCTTGATTTTTAATTCTGATGGAAATCTCATTTTTGAGATGTTTTACACATCTCCAACCTCACAAACACACTGACAGCAGAACTCTACATATCCAGAGCTCCCAAGGAGCCTGCACGTACTACTCATGTGTTGTGTATGAAAAATGAACATTTTTCTGGGGTATCCTACAGACAACCCGTAACAGCCCTCCAAATTGCCTTATTTTATTGAAACATTAGTACAACTCACTGCTTTGTAATGAATAAAGCATTTATTCCTTTCACATTCTAAAGGATTAGCAAGAACTGAAGGTGCAGAAGATGAATAAATACTAGTTCATAGATATTAATTTTTTTTTTTTGTATTGTGATGACACAGTGTACTGAATTAGCTTTTAAAAGGATATTTTCTCAGCTTAGTGAAAATAGCTTTAGAGAACTATGCTATCATCTAGGACGCTATAATATTATAATAAATGCATTTTAGTTCTCCATTCAGTTTTTTAAGCACTACATTATTCTTACTGCACTGTAGACGGAAGTTAACTCTGTATTTTAATTAGATTTGAGTCTTGACTTCTGCAAAGTATCCCTAAGTAATGGCTACACAGCTATATGCATAATACTTTTTCCTCTTTGCCTTGACAAAAATTTGTGCATTGCTTACCAGGCTTAAAAAATTTCAATTTTTTTTTTTTTCATACAAATACATAAAAATAAATGTACATACCTATATATACATATATGAATAAACATAAAACTTTTGTACTGTGAGTGTGACTAAGCACTGGCACAGGTTGCCCAGAGAGTTTGTACAGCCTCCATCTTTGGAGAGATTCAAAAGCCATCTGGACATAGTCCTGGGCAATCAGCTCTAGGTGGCCCTGCTTGAGCAGGGGGGTGGACAAGATGACCTCCAGAGGTCCCTGCCAGCCTCACTCATTCTGTGATTGTGTATTTAGTAGGTACTAAAGCTGAGATTGAAGAAACTCTAGCATCATTAACACAGGAAAAAGAAAAAACTCTGGTTTTCTTGGCAACACTAAATAGCAATCACTTAACAGAAAGGTAAATGGCAATAACTACAAAATTTTAATGCCAAAGTTTTCTGTTTCATTTTAATAACTACAGAGCATGTGCACACTGGAGCTAGCATGACAAGTTAAAGGGTTACTGCATTTAGAAACCATCTATTTCTCTCTTACTTAATAGCTGTTACCATCATGTTTAGCTGCTGCTGCTCCTCCTGCAGATGGGAATTCATTGATATGATTAAATTTGATGGTATGATAATGTATGGTAATCATGATTAATCAGAAGCCCACTAGCAAATGGAGGATGTTGGGTATTATGTCACCTGCATTTTAAACTGCATTCCCTCTATGCCAGCCTGACAATATTTGACAGCTGGAGGGATCTCATGCTGCATCTGCTTGCTACTACTTATAGATCTGATAAGAGAAAGTGCCCATCATTCCTCCACTATCTTAAGTGCTGTAATTATAGGGCTTTGCAGTCAAGTTGTGAAAACAGTAAGTGTTAAAAACAAAAGCTTTTTGCTAGCTGCTGAACAAGCTCTGTCTCACATCTGCAAGGGCTATAATCTGAAAGAAATGTAATTTGATGCAGCAGTCTCATTCAAACATGATTTGCATGAAATGCTGTATAAAGCACTATCCAAGAAATGTCAATCAACACCACCTGATACCATGTATCCTGTTAAATGAAAACAAAATGCTTTCTACACTACCTGTGATCTGCCACTGCTACACAGTAATAGAGTGAAAATTTCATTTACTGTTACGCATTATAGTAAAGCCATAGCTAAAGCAGAATAATTGTGAGGAAGTAGGAAAATCATTTTCACAAGTGGCTTTTTATTTCCATTAGCAGTTTGTCTCCTACGTACACAGTGTTGCAAACACATACTAGATACTAAATACTGCTACTTACTAAATATCTGTTTAAACCGATTGACTGTACTCAGATGGAGGACTGCTTAAATTGTCCGTACTGTGACTACCAGAGAGTGTAAGCCACAACCTTCTAACAGTTGCTAAATCCCTTATCTACATGTAGCAATTCACAAGAGAATTTGAAACAATGGGGAAAAAAAACAAATCCCTATTTTCATTTCCCACAACAAGCAGCAAGGAGTTTTGTCTTCCAAAGCACCACAAATTTCTGCTTCTACACATGTACTACAAGAAGTATTTAGATAAAGGCACACCCACAGACCCAGGTACACTGTAATATCCATTAAACCGATGCAAGTTTGCTCAAGTGGTGGTGTAGGCTGATCCAAGTCATCCCAAAGACAACATGGGGAAAAACAAGTAAACTGTATTCTAATGTAACTTTTAGAATTAATTTGTATAGTACTAACATATTGCTTGTCTAAAAGAAACGTTTCAAGCAAGTGGCAATGAAGGACAGTAACCTCTGCTTTGAAGAGTGACTGGGCATCTGTTTAAAAATCTCTCACAAAGCATAAACAAACATTTTTAAACGGTATGTGAATTGTAAACAACGCTTGAAAGCTCAGAATTTGGCAAATTAGAGCTTTCAGAAATGGTGGGGAAAAAAATGAATTAAAACTAAGCAACTGCCCTTCACAGCACACAGTTAAGATAACATCTGATGTCTTGGAGAAGTGGAAGCACACTGAATGGGACCACGAGAAAGCTTACTCAGGTTTTTGCAGTTTAAGGGAAATAAATATTTACATAAATAAAGTTTTCTTTGGAGACAGATGGTTTTGGAAAGAAATTGTAAGTTAAGTTCCAAAACCAAATCATGTCAAAAACACCGGGGAACTAAAAAGACACGTGATATAGAATATTCACAAGGGCCTGAGGACAAGTCATTCTATTAAAGTCTTATTTTTATACTGAATAAAACATAACTTAGGTTATACAATTCAACTTTTTTAGACTTGAATTCATCAGTTTTCTGAAAGGCATCCAATGCACTAACTAAGGTGTCCTAGTAAAAGGAAAAAAGCTTTGTACATCAAAAAATATCAAAGCTTTCCTGGCATAAATTCGTTACCCACACGCTAATGCAACTCCACCTTGTGCTTTGTGCCACTTCATTCCTCATTTCAGCTCTGCAGCTCAAGTTGACCAAAGTTGATGAAGTGTGCCTGTGCGATGGACACCCGCTGAGTTTGCACCACACCCACGGTATCAGCTTAGGGACAGTGGCTAATTTGGAATTTATCCCCATTTCCTGAAAATTCTTCTGGCAAAAGGCTTACAACTGCATCAACAGGCTCTGCTCTCTCTGTGGAGGTTTCAGAGAAGAATCCACAGCAGAGACAGAGGGGAAATAGCCTCAGATCCAAGGAGTTCATCGCTTCTGCTTCCAGTAGCGAGGCAGGTTCTCCCAAACTTCCTCTTTACTGCAAATGCCCCACTCCAGCCCCAAATCTGGATGCTAGAGATACCTCACAGTTTCTGGATGAAGAATGTCGAGTGAGAAATCAGTCCCCAAAGCTGATCCAACATTACCCTGTTTCAGCACTACATCGTTTCTTGTAATTTAGAACTCACACCAATATGCTACCAACACTCACTACAACTTCATTCAACTCTTCAATCACATCCTTCTGCAGAAGGTTGTAAGAATTAACAGCTACATGGTTACAAGTCACTTCATTAGCCCTAAATTAACGACACCAGGTTTCCAATGGATTTACGACTTGCAGTTGATTAGCTCTGATTGCAGCTCTTCCCATGTTGGAAGCACACCCAAGCTCACTGTGCTCAGAGGTTGCTCTCCTAGGTAAGGCAGAACTCAGAAGTTATTTTTCCCTTCAGTTACAGCACTCACCACTTTTAGGTCTTTCTCTTGCAAGAATTTCATTAACTTTAATGTTTCCACCTCTACCGCGTTCCATTAAAACAAACCATCCAGCTCCAAGTCAAAGGGGAAAGCAGGCTACAAATATTTAATTCTAACCCCATAGTTTTTTTGAGACAGGAAAAATCAGTTGATTTAGGCAACCCTAAAAACAAACTCAAGGCTCATTCTAACTATTACATATCCAGAGATTCTTTCTACAGTGAGAAAAAAGGATGAATGAACTGTAGTCTGGAAAACTACTTTGATCTTTTTCAAAAGGCTTATCAAAGTTGTCTAACCATTGCTATAAGTCAACAGTTATACATAAACAAGTGAATTTTAATGGCACAAAGGCATTCGACATGTAACAGAGCAAAAAAGGTAGTTCTGCAAGATGAAACGTTAGTCAGAAAGTAAATTTGTCTTTAGCTCAAGAGCTAACATACTACATTTAATAAAACAAACATGAGATATGTACACAGTGACACCTAATTCCTAATCCCAATATGACTGATAACCTATGCAAAATTTATAAAGCACTTTATAAGGGAAGTCCATGTTATACACATTTTATAACTCAGTGAGTCATGGAAAGATCAAGTAACTTTCTGAGGGTCATATTAGCAGGTTACTAGCTAAAAAAAACCCAACCAAACAAAAAAGAAAAACACAAACCAAAAACCACTCAGAGCAACCAAATCACGGTACTGGATTCTCTTAGTTAAGCCAGCCCTCCTCTTTATAACAAAGGAATTACACTCTTTGCTCGTGCGCAGCTTACATAACAAGGCAGCAAGAAGTCAAGTAATTTTCCTTCGGGCAAAAGGAGCAAGAGTCCTACCCAAAATGTTCAATCTATTTTATTCCTTTTTTAAAAACTCTTGTATACAAGATTAGCTTTGCAGTATTTATCAGCTTGCAAAACCAAAAGTTAGCAGAATTAAAGTCTAATTTCACAGTCAGTATAAAAAACCAAACCTCTAATTTTTCTACACTGAGGTAAACACTTCAAAGATGTCAATTAGAGTGCATTTAGAGATATGCCTTGTCCTCCAATTTCTTTTCCATCCCAAACTGTGTTTATTGTCAAAGCAACTTAGTGTGAAAGCAAAACAAAGGCAAGACACTTACTTTCATAAACAACAATTAGAATTACTTTCAAAATGTTAATAAGGTCTCCACATAATAGTGAAGGCTGCAATTTCCTGGGAAAACTGGCCTATTTTTAAATAGAAACTATCTCCAGTGGAAGTGTGGATGATAAAATTATATAACATGAATTTACTTAATGAAACTGTGGGTTTTACTTAAGCTTTTTGTACTTCACAGAAGAAACCTCACAATTCCACAGCTAGATGTCCTATACGAAAAATACTCTGCATCAGAAGCAACCAGGTATGCAGACGGCAATCAAAAGTCACAGCAGGTTTCTGGAAACTGTTTCTTTCAAATACATCTGATCTCTGTGCAAGTAATTTACTCTGTGATACTACACAGATGTTCACAAATGTCTTCTTTCCTCCTTCAACACTGCACACAGTAACAGAGGATAATTTTTGTGCATTTGTTGTTTGGGGTTTTTTTTTTAATTTAGGAAACATAAGAGTCTTTATTTGAAATTTTTTAACATAATATTGCACAAACTATTTTTTCTTTTGTGTATTTTGATACTCTGCAAGCCACTGGAACTAAAAATTTATGACAACAAAATGTGAAATCATGAGAAAAGGTCTAGAAGCATGCACTCTCTCCATTCATGGAATTAAAAAAAAATTATCAAGTGAAATTAGCCTAGTGATGCAGCTAAGTGCCCTGTTTGGCTTACAAGTTAGAAACATAAAGGGAACACAAGGTCATGCAATGCCATTTCCATTTTTTATATGAAAAACATGAGGGCATTTAAATGCCTGAAGTTATGATAAAAATGATAGCTGATTTTTACAATAAATGTATATTACTACTTTTCAAGCTTAGGGATTATTTCAAGTAGCCTTTTATTATATCAAATAAAATAAGGATTCTATTTATACAGAAAGAGTCAAGTAATAAAATGAAGCCCATATTCCTTAAGATGAGATGCATTCATGCCTTTCCCACCGGAGAGACTGGTTCAACAATTTTACAGTTAAACAGAATTAATTCTACTTTCAAAAATCCATTGACCTTAAGCTTTTAACAAACATTTTCAACTGCAGAGTGTATTGTCAATATTTACAAATCCTTAAAATTATATTTCACTAGAACAGCTTTTATTTGCTTTATTAATATTTCTTTGCAAATGTATGCTTATCCATATCAGAGAAGAAGAAACAGCTGCTACTCACAGGAAATCTCTGGGGTCCTACAGCAGGTCTTGGCTGGGCTGGAACTGGCAGCAAGGGCACTGAAACAAGAAACACCTTTTAACACCATTTGTTTTACCTAAAGGTTGTTGCCATTATTTCCAAAAGCAGCTGCAGTAAGAAGCCATGATTAAAACCTGCTCCATTTACCCTTACATGTCACAGTTCCTACAATTAAGTTTAAGCGACCATTCCTTCCCCTGCAACATGCAACAGGGCAATTAGGATTCTCCTAGTTAATCTGCATAATTTAATTCTGCATTTTTCAGAATTACATTGCTCTTGTTACAGAAAGGAAAACTAGAATTCTTATTCAGCCAAAGATGTCTTAGACAAAGCCGACAGACTAACAATAATTTCCTGTTTCAAATAGAAGGACACATGACTCATTTGCCTTTTCAACTTCACGCCCCTCAAGATTTCCTAGGTATCTCCCAGTCTTGCCACCAACCTCCCACAACAAGCAAGGGCATGAGAGACTATTTGGTGTAAAACACTGTGCATAGGAGGGTAAAATGAGGCAGACAGTGGCAATTAACAACAAGCAAAAACTACTTAATCTGGCCTTGCCACCATAATGGTACATGTAACCTAGATCATTTTGTGTAATCACAGAACTGCTGATCTCAGATCAAAAACTGCTTTGTCATAAAGTGATGCGAAGAAGGAGACCCCTTTCCTGAAAAATAACCTCCAAAATTAGTATTTCAAGGAGATTAACATGGATGAAATAACCTCCGAAATTAGCATGTCAGGGGGATTAACATAGATGACTTCTCCATACACCTGCATCTCAAAAGTCACAAAAAGTATTTCCCCAAATATTCACTTAATATTATGGCATAGTGTACAAACCATCTACAGCTGGATCACCTTGGGGACTGAATCTATATTTGAATCTTCAATATAAAGTGTAATAACAGTGCACTTTGTATTTCTCGAGTTGTCTAAATGGTTAGAAGTACAAGTGTTTCGATGTTACGAAGCATTTCAAATAGCACTGAATGTTTGCTCATTTACTAAACTTTTGATAAGGTTATTTTTCTTCAGTTTTGTTTTCAGCACTTCTGAAAGAAACAAAAAAAGCATCTTCCATACAGGGTTAAACATTGGCTTTGTAGACTAATTATTTAGTGTATTACACTTCAGAGCAGGAGAGATGTTCAGAAATGCATCTAGCTGAAGGGAGAAGTTGGGATGAATTTCCCAACGCGGGAGTTTGCTAAGATCTCTCAAAAATCGTTTTTTTCCTCGGTAACAGAGACACAAGAACTAATGCATTAGTAGTTATTTTTAGTTCATGTCCATGTCTGGCTTCTATCCACTTTTGTTAAGTCCTCGTGGTTCAGCAGTTCAGGGACTGACAGAGTGAACTAATTGCAGCAGTCTTTCAGCACCGAAGGACTGTGTGCAAACTCTGTATCAGGTTACACACAAAAATGAGTTAAATCTTCTCATCTCCACTTCTAATGAACACCTGTCAATATCAAACAGCCATGGCCACCTGGAAAAAATTGACAGGGTGCTCTGACAGACGTAGGACTAAAATAGCTCAGGTATTACAGGTCAGAGAGGCACTAAGAAAAATCTCACAAGGTGGGAAATGTAGAGAAATGTCAACTGAACAGGGCACTCGTACCTATTTTAGTAGCCTGCCTCTGGCAGTAGCATATAGAGATATATATACACACATACATTTTAAGCAAATTAATTTAATACTCATGAAAGACAGTAGTTTAAACTCTGTGCCCTTTCAATCCTTGGACACTTGCTGAAGCAGCAAAGAAATCTCAAATAAGTATTCATTTTCCTGATGTCAAATCTTCCATAGGTTTGAAAAGGATGTTTCAAAAATAATACGCAGCATGTTGTTAGACATTATTTTCAGAAGATTAAATTGCTTTTGGCTGTAAATTCCAAAGCTATTCCTGAAAAGATAAAGAAGTAATTCCCATATTGATTATTTAGGAGAATTATAACGTAATTTTTTCCACTGCACCAAACAGTTTTTACAAGGTAAATGGCATACTAATCTACGAAGCTGCCATAAATGCTCAGTAGTTCATGTCAAATTTGGCAGCACCACAGTACCCTTGTTATTTGTGGTACAAACATTAAGGGGAAAAAAAAAGTCCGCACCTGGTATCACAGGTTGAATCAGTTATTCCATAGTACATCTATGTACAGTTCTTAAGCATTTGTAAATCAATCAGATTCAAATTCAGCCATGCATACGGCCAAAAATTACAACTTACAACTCAAAACTAGTTTACAGAATAGGACACAAAAAAAAAAAAAGAAAAAAGAGAACTGTATGACATGCAAGCAATGAAAGGACATGGGATTCAAATGCTACAAAAGGCACAAGTGGACAGTATCTGCAGGAAGAATGTGCAGATGCTCACAATCGTTTCAGGAGTTTTGATACACTGAGTCCTTCTTAATCATTTATGAAGCTTCAAAGACTGAAAAATAGCAGAAATTTGCTTGAAACAAAACTGACTTGATAGTAACTATTTTTGAACCAAGATTCAGGCTGAGCAGGGAGATGGTGGCCGCTGTAAGATACTTGCTTTGGAGACATCAAAGGAATAAGCCAGTGATGGGATTCTTCAAGAGTGCTTCACTTCCAGGCTGAAGTAGCTGGCAACTAGAGCTCTCAGAGACACTATTTTACTTATATGAAAATTTCCTAACAATTTACAGGTGGATTGAGTCTGTTTTAGAAAATACTGAACACATTTCAAGATTCTCTCCGATCAAAAAGATGTTGAGAAAGTATGGTTTTATGATTTAGTTTGAAAAAGTGTCCCTGGTGCTGACAATTAGAAGAATGGGAGCTTGATCCTGACATATTAGAGAGAAGTGCCCGTCTGCACTGAAATATTACAGCACACCTTTAAAATTACCAGAACCTAAACGTGCATATCATGCACTTGCAGACATGGCATTCTTAGCTTCCAGACATCACATTTTCAACAAGAGAATCCAAATAAACTTTGCACCCACCTGACTCTAATCTCCATCATGTAAAAACCCTCATATATCTGGAAATACATTCAGCCAAGCAGGGGCAGGACACTATCAAGAACAGAAAGTCAATCTCATCTTTCATACTTCCTGTTACACTGAAATAGATGAAGCTGCTTGTGAATCACATCCTAATATTGCCAACTACCAGTCTCTCCCTGTTAGGGCCTCATGCAGATGGATTAAACTGAGGAGGATTTTTTAAGAGGAAATTTAGAACACTTCTCCCTGCACTGGAATTTCTGTCTACCATTCGCCTGCAGTAACTGCTTAAAAATTCATTGTAATATGTAAATGTCATTGAAGATTTTTAGAATTATGCTCATCTTCCCTCAAGAAGACTCCTGCTGTCCTACACGTTTTCATTAGGAGTGCAAAAGTATACTTATATGTAACATAATTATACTGCTGCAGACTAAAAGTCTGAGAGGCCCACTACTCTCAGCCACTGCTGAAGACTCCACTTCCTATGCATGCTCTCCAACCAAAAAGATTAAAATCCTACAGTGATTTAGAAGATTGTCTTTAGTAGGTTGCTGCACAGCTATTAGCAGAAATATTTAGTCGTCTTGCCAAGAACTGCTACAGTAAAATGGATGGCACAAAGGTATTTCATACAAAGAAGCTGCCATCAATACACATTGAAAAGATCCTTCTGACTGAAATACAGGTCTTGTGCTGCTCAAAAATGGATCACACATTCTCCAGGGCTGCATATTCTGAGAGGATGATCGCACTTTTACCAGTCAAAAAATGCATGTGCACAAAAAGTCAGCAAGTATTAAGCGTAGTAAAAAAAAAAAAAAATTTAAAAAAGACTATAAATCCAATATTGAAGATCTCCTAACATGCAGAAGGTACACAAGCTTGTTAAAATGAGGATCTGCAAGTAAAGACAGGAAAAAAAGACTATGCTCAAGATACAGCAAGGTCCCTGGAACACTCACGGTGCCATAGATGTCATGGTAAAGCTGAGACAAGCCTAAAGCTACCAAAACCTCAGACACAAGAAGATACACCAGTATACTTGTGATGCTAGGCAAAAGCTAAACTCCTTAACATCCACTGTTAGCATTAGGAGGACATTCATCTAGATATACAAGATTTACTGACTGTTTCATAGGGACAGAGGAGAGGCATCTAGAATAGCCTAAAACCCGTTTTTGTCATTCACAAAACAGTAGTTGTTGCTTTGGAAACATTAGGAAGATGCACAGAAGGCATAAATCCAAGACTTCAGGACCTTTTGGACTGCTTCCAGATAATCTGTCCCAATGCATAATTTGGTGGGCAGCACTGATTTTATTAGACAGGAAAAAGCAAAATAATCTCTACAATTCAACCACTGTGAAGCCATCTGTGAGAATCCTAATAGATCTGTATCAACTGGCAATATCCTAACCTGACAAATTCCTACTTTACATTGGTCAAGTAAATGAAGCAAAGACAGCATTGGCTTGGAGTTCTGTGATTGGAAGGGGGAAAAATATAGAAAACCTAAGAGTAAGTAGGTATAAATATATATGTATTTCTTTACTTTGTCTAGTCCCAACAGAATCACATAGCAGAGATATGCAGGTGTCTTTTTTTTATCTTCTTAGGGATTAAACACTTTCTAAGTAAGTAGTAATGTTAACAGCTCTGCTAAGAGCTGCCCTAAAAAGCGTAGCCCAAAAAGTGCTTGTATTAAGGTATGGAAAAACCGTGTTTGCAGGCTGCAAATCAAACAATCCCAAATGCAGCACTGAAAGGAGAACTGAGGCCGTATATCTTGACAAGCAGAGTCAGCAGCTGGCACTCCTCACAGAGCTATTACAGCGCAAGGAGCGCCTCAGCGTCCTCTCCGTGAAATAGGTGGGTGGCCACTCTGTGAATACTTGGCCGAAGCTGGAATGCTGTGGGAAACTACAAACTGCAGTACTTACCTAGTTCTGAAAACTGACATTTGCAGCTTTTTTAAAAAGCACATTCACTTTTCAGTTTCCATTTCTGAAGGCTTTACAGTGGAGCAACAAAAATGATGAAGTTGAAAACACTTTACTATTTCAGCTGGCCACAGTCCAACAACATTATGTCTTACTTCAGGCAAAACATTTGTTTCAAGCTTAAGGAAAAAACTAACAGCCTGAAGCACATTTCTGTGAAGCAATAAACAAAACTGTTGCATCTCTGGCAACGAATAAGATGAGTCACGCTTGCATAACTGGGAAGGTGTTCACAAAGCTCACCTTGTACAGGCGTCACTACTGTCCCCTTGAAATGTGGATTTATGTGTATGTTCTTCGGTTGCTGAGGTGTCACTGGAGGTGGAGTCATCATTATTCTAGGCGTTTCTATCTGAGGGGGCATATGTAGCCCTGGAGGAGGAGAAGAATGATGCTGATGCTGTAAAGGAAGCAGAGATTGTAACTGTTGCTGCTGCTGCTGCTGTTGTTGCTGCTGCTGCTGTTGTTGTTGTTGCTGCTGTTGCTGCTGTTGGTGGTGCTGCTGGAACAGACTCCTAGCAGATTGCTGGTGTGTTGGAATTAACCTCTGTGAATGAGTCTAAAGTCAGACAAAAGAATAAAGTCAATAGGCTTTAAAGTTAAGATATCCTGACATAAACCAGCACAAAACCAAAACACCTCTGGAGTAATAATTAAGGCCAAATATGAACAGAAAAACTTCTTTCCCATATCATCAACCAGAACTGTTAACAACCATCAGCACAGGAAAGCAAGAACAACTGAAGACATTCATATGAAGGAGAGGACAGCAAAGAGCAAGGAAGCACAAAGGGAATGCAGACATTGATTAACTTATTTTTAACAGTAAGATGTTTTAGTTTCATTTGTGAAGGTTCTGCGTATGTCACTGGAAACTGTCATCAACTGCAATAAGGTATATGTGATTATCACTAGAAATCTGACTCCTAAATCAAAACAAATTCACTAATTTCTGTCTCGTGTATCTTCTTAAGATATCAGGGCAGCCCACCTATCCATACTGCCTGAAGAAAAAAAACTACTTTAAAGACAACTTTCAAAGGTACCTTTCATAATACAGAATAAAGTCTCTTTCTGCTCAACACTCAAATACAAATGACCACAAGCCATTATAATAATAATAAAAACAAATTATGTTTATCTTCAGGGACATTCTTCTGCTTCTGAACCCACTGATACTAGGTATCAGTCTTAGACCAGTAACTTCCAAATGGTACTGCAAGAAGAAGCCCAAACAGGCAATCTTTTAGTAACAAAGATGTGACCCATCACTTTTTTCAGCAGCCATATACACAAAGCAAAGCAGCCACAAAGTATGTGCAAGAATATTGTGATAAGCACAAAAACATTTACAACATTTACGATCAAAATAACCAGCAATGACTGCAGCAAGACAGGGAAGAAAAAAAATAATTTTTAAAAAAATTGCACCTTCACTGTTTTAAAAGCATGAAATATTCTACTGCAGGGTTCTCAACTGCTTGAGATATCCACCAGCTCCTGCTAGTGATCAGCACCTAGTTTCTGCTGTTGAAAAAAATCCCCTTTGTTTAAAACAGATGACCTTGTCCTGCAAAGACACACACAGGCTTTGTTCTATGACCTCAGCTTCCAGCACAGTTTCAGACAGTTAACAAAAATAAGTGTGAGCTACCCCCGATCACACACTTTGCTGGGCTTTTTTTCTTTTGGATGGAAAAAAACCCCACCCTTTTATCTTGTGACACAAAACACAAGGTGGGGGGAATAAGAATAACAAATCTAAATTTCATTTGAAATCCCAAGATACAGATTTATCTAATGGTGATTAGCTTCCTAGGGCTTTTCTTTGCCTCTCTAATAGAATGGCAAGTATACAACTGTATTTTTTTCTGAAGTATCAGCAAAAATGTTATTTTGACCAAAAAAAGAGAAATATTTTGCAGCATATTTTTTAAAAACTAAATTACTATTCATAATGTGTGACTGAACATGTTTCCATGTTGCACATAGAGGACTTCTCAGAGAAATTAATTTTCTCCTCTACCTTTATGCAAGCCAGTAAGTAAGCCTGATTGCATTATAAGAGTTGAAATCCACTTTTTATTTGGAGGCCCTGAGATTCCTCAAGTTGTGGCCACTAACAGGACTAAACACGTACTTTAACAATCACCCCATTACGCCCAGCCCATCTTCCCTAACAGTGCCCTGAAAGAGCAAGAAGCGTACGCTGGAATATATATTCCACCTTTGTAAAGATTCAAGATTCAGAATGCATTTCTCTGCAATTTCCTGAAAGTATGCTCAAAGAATACTAAGGATTAAAAGGTACCATTGTTGACGGCTGGTTTGGCAGCAGTGCAGGCCTGTGATCCTTCATTCTTCCCCTATCATTATTGTCTCTCCTTTGTTCTCCCATTCCGTGGCACATAACCGAGCCTCCTCTTCTCCCTCCTCTCCTTGAGCCATAGCGGCCCTGCTTCAGCTGCCTTTCCCTCTCTTCAAATTCAAGTAACGCTGCCTTCGCTTCTGCAGAAAGTTCTGGTAAAAGAGAGAGATGAGGAAAAAAAATATTTTAGCTTCATCCTGAAAAAGTGAAAAATTTCATGAAAATTCCATCAGTAGAATTATAGAAGCATCCCTGCAACTAATATAAAATTTGCAGGCACTTTGATCTCCTTTAGGTGGCATGTTAACATTTCATTAAACACATCTTTAAAAGGAAGAAGCACACAGATACTTGTGTCTGCGGCACAGGCAAAAAGCAGCACATAAATGAAACAAACATGAACAAAAATACTTGGTTGTGTGTTTTTTAAATGCTACTGGAGTTTGGCTTATGCTGTGAGAGGAGGCTGTGGCTCTTCTCACATCTGTGTTATCTTAAACAACATCTCACTTATCTGCAGAGATGTCAGGCAGTACAATGAAACCCCAGTAAACTTTACACTAAAGGATACATTGAGTCTTCCATATAAACAGGTTGTATCTGCCAGACTTTTTTCCACATTGGCCTGTTCCAAAGAATTACTTTCTGGTCATTGAGTGTTTTTCCAGTATGTAAATACATAATACTTGTTCTATTGTATGTGGTTTTAAGAAGCAGCTGTAATTTACCAGGGATAATTCCACTTAGGAGAGCACACTTCGAAATCTGTGTTCAGCTCAAGTCAAACACATGGCCCTGATAACATCCACTCAACTGACATCACAGGTAAACACCAGAGAACAGATGGTAAGTACTCAACGAAGACTGCCAACTTTGTTTGCAACCTGGGACAATGCTGATAAAATTAAGAGAAAACCATGCAGTAGCAGGCCCAGGTAATCAAATTATTCAGAAATATATAAAAAGTCTACAACAAACTTCTGGAAACACACTGACAGTACAAGCTGTGCCACTAACCAGGCTGCAGTTACTTAAGGGTGATAAAGTTTAACCCAAACATGCAGCTGAGGATTTTGCCACATGTCAGTCAGATCCCTTGTTACCTCTAAAATTCACTTCTGTCACTAACAGGGCAAAATTAAAGTACTCTACAAGAAACACGCTCCTGACAAATAAAAAACACCAAACAACTAATTCATATAAATGGCAATTGTGCAAGAATTTCAGTATTCCATTTAAGAAGCCTGCTGTTAATATGAAAGGAGACTGGGTACAGGGACCACTTGTTAGGACAAAGTTTCTTTACTTGCTCGTTCGACGCACAGTGGCTGTAATATGTGAAGATCAGAATAAACCTAGTTTCTATCTAGCTGCTGAGACACTACTACACCTCCACATCACTACACATCCTCCATCAAGAATACATACCTAAAGCAATTAGAAAGCTAGCGAAAGTCTTGCAAGTCTAATAGCCAAGTTTACTTAAACCACCATCTTAAACACCTTCATAAGAAATCTCAATTCTCTCTGAAGTTGAAATGACAGAAGGGCAGAAAAGGCTGAGCATCCTGCATTCCCTCTGTGCCAGGTTGCTCTTACTTGGCTACAGAAACCACCTACCCCACTGACCTGCAAAGACTGTAAATTTGCATGTCCCATTTTGCAGAGGTATTCATCATGTCGAGAAAACAGGCTTTTTGATTTTTAAAACAAAACTTTAGAACTTGCGGGCTAGCTAAGAAAACAGCAAACATGAGAGACTCCTAAAGGCCCAGGAGCTGCCATATAGTTTCTATTTCATTTCTGCATGCTGGTGATGAGCCAAATCTCACCTCCTCCTTTTCTCTCCCTTCTGACACTGCAGTTAAGTGGCACAAAGCCCTGATTTACAATCATATACAATACTCTTACGAAATGCTACCTATACCCTACTTCTTGTCTCATGCCATCGGCAGAGGCCAAGACAATCAGGCTTTATCGGGAAAATCTGATGGCATGCTTGGAAAGGGGCAAGGAATCACCACCCTTCAAGTCTTACTATGGATTTCAGAGCAAAATTAAGACAAATGTACTCTTTTCCAAAGCAATCATAAGTGTTAGCAGCAATTAAAACAACCACTTTAGCCAGCCTTAGCTGTCAGGGATTAAAAAAAAAAAAAAAGCTGGTTTAATGGGAGAAACAGAGCTCTGATTTCAAGCCTCCTTCCTGTCCACACCTGCAGAAAGCTCAGTTTCTTTGTAGGCTTCCAAGTGTCGAAGGGATAATGTGGACTTTTAGTTGGTCTGCGGGAAAGAAAGAACAGTAGCTCCCATATACTGATGAGAAAAAATGGTGCCATCACACTGCAAAGCAACAGCTCTCCTCCCTTTAACAAGAGAGGATCCAAATCCTGCAGGGCATTCTGGACATGCTGCTAGTTGGAAAGCACAGGCAGGTGTCCACTGCTTCTCCCTGGCCAAGAGCTTGTGGGCTCTGTGACCAAAATGTACTGAAACAGGCTGGATGCTGCCATGTCCCCTGGAAAATGTGTTGGGGCTGCTGCTGCAGCAGCACACGACCAACAGCTCCTGCCTACACCAACTATAAGCACAGGTCTCTGCAGCTACGTCTGCCTTGCGTTGCTGCCCAAGAGCAACAGCATTTCAAATCCCCAGGTTTGAGAATCGCAGAATTCCTATAATCCTTGATAATGCAGAGATTTACAACATAAATCACATTCCAGAACAGCTATAAAAAAAACAAACCCCAAACATATGCATTTACATATATGTACAATCTAAACTGAGAGATAGCGAATGTTCTCTAATTTTGTTTATGTCCCATCACCCAGACTTGAAACCTGATTACATTACGTGCTCCCGCACACAGCAGAATGGTGAAACCCCTCTAATTTTCTAGTCTTGCCCCAAAATCTCAGCCACCAGTTATCAGACTGAATGTAAGACAACTAAGCAAGACATAACAAACAGTACTCCCACACCCAATCTGGTTTTGGTTTTTAAATTAGGTACAGAGGGAATACTTTAGTTTGGTGATGAAAAAGTCATTTTTTCTTCTTTGTGTTCCTTAATGGGTAACTGGATCCAGAGCATGGCAGTTCCAACACTGGAATGACTTCAATTACTTGCACTGGAAGAAGTTATATACTTCCACACCAAAAATTACAAGCTCAGTATCTCTATAAATAAATTGCTTATTTGTCCTACTACACCTCTCCTTTAAACTTTTCAAAATCACCACTTATCTTGGATAAAGAAATGTTTAGGAAAGTCTTACCTACATTCATGGGAATAAATTTTTACATGTTTTTTAGCAGCACATACTTACTCTCGCCTTGACTGTACAGTTCTCACACACACGGTTAATGCAGTGAATCAGCAATTATTTTTCTAGTGTCTCTAAGTGTCAAGATTAATTTCACTATCGCTAGTAATAAAATGGTTTCAAATGACATCTTTAATCATCAAGTAAGGATGCACTCCTCCAATAGAGACAAGCTGTCACAAAAGGTCACCAAAATGTGACAGGATGGAAATTACGTTTGTAACTTCAACTGAAATGTTAATTCCTCTTTAAGTGTTTTCTCAACTATGTTCAGATTTTAAAGTAAGGAGATGTAACTCTGCAATGAAGTTTCATTTTTAAACCAGTAGCATCTGTAAAAATTTGCTCTATGATCTCAAAAGTAAACAGATATTTATATGCAAACAAGTAATTTTTGCTATTAAACTTTCCACCACAAGGTCAATCATTTAATCTCTTCTAGGAGCAAATTAACATGAAGAACTAGTAGGAATAGAAAGCATTGCAAAACAGTAAGATTACTTTCAAAAAAAGCTCTTTAGTTTATATATTCATCCACATTTTCATTACCTTTTCCTTACATCTCAGAGCTACATCCCAAACTACCTAAAATTACATTTAAAAAGAAGTCTAATTCAAATCACTGTTCCTTTAACAGTCAAGCCACTCCAGGTTTTCTCCTCATTCGCTTGTCTTGACTTTTACAATAGAGTAAATCCACAGACATACAGAAATGCAGTCCACTGTCATTTATTTTGCAGTTACGTGCAGAGATACAGCTATTCAATGCCACTCTTGTTTTTAAAATGTGCTGGTATGTAAAAGCACCAGCACTTCTTATATAAGTAAGATATTGTCTGTATGTTGTATGTAGAAATACGGCCTTATGGATGAAAACACATTTGGAATGCACCTCAGCTAAAAGATTCCTTGCCCATATAGACTACTCTGTCTCTAGAGGGTTCCCTTCAGTCTTATTCTAAACAAAATCAATTCTTGAACAATGCTGAATAAAGGCCCTTAATACACACTTTGCTTGAAACTGCAAGAAGAGCTATTTGCTAAATACCAGCAACAGATGAGAAAGATCTTGATTCAAAAATCACGCACAGATGTCTCGCCCACAGCACAACATGGTCTATGTGAACACCACTATGAAAGTCTGGGTCAGCCTCTGAAGCTGACTGTGGCTGCTCATGAACAAGTCCTATTAACCACAACACCTTTGTTACAGAATTAAGGGTTCTCGATTAAGTAAAAGCCCAAATTTCTCGCAACTGAATTACAGAACCAGTAGGCTATGCAACTCAAAGAGAAAAATCCTTAGAACTAACATCCTTTGCAATGCAAGGCCTTTAAAGTACGAGGAGAATTTCATCAGGAGGAGTTGCATCAATCCAGGTATGGGCTCTGGAAGTGTAATCCCAAAATGCCCTGCTTTCCCAAAGACACTGCCTCACAGGGAAAGAAGTCACAACCATCCAGCTTCCAAGCTCAAGCTGCAAGGCACGCATCTTAAATCAATCCTGTGTGAAGAATCCATCCCTGCAGTCTGGAAAATGTTGAAGTATCATCAGAACATACATCTTCTCCCAGTGGTATCTGACAATTAGCCAACAGTATCTGACAATCTGCCTTCATTATCATTTCACCTCTCTTGCATATCTTGATTCTTTTCAAAAGATCAGGGCTTTTTCTCCATAGTTTGAATTGATATTTTGGTTCAGCAGCAGAACTACGAGAATGGTACACCTTTCTGAAAGCAAAACTTAATTTCTGCCAATCTTCCTCATATCACCTTCTTAATTTGACTTATTATTATTGTCATTTATTACCAACATGAAGAGGCGATATATTATCCCCAATGGGGCAGGTACAACATCAGTATCAGACACTTAAGTACCCAGGGCACATAAGGGGTCTTGAAGTTGGCTCTTAAAACCACAAACCAGTATGATTTTATTTCTAGATGAGAACAGGGAAGCTGCAAGAAAGATGCAAATCTACCACTTCTTCTAAAGTAGCAGTGGCAAATTCATGGCACAGTATTCCTAGAAATAAACACACTTGTGTTATGCTACTTAAACATAAAGAAAGTATACCCTTTTAGACTCTGCCTAAGGAATCAAGGTGGTATAAGAGGTACAGATTTTTCCACACTAGAATAGCTCATCCAGAAAACAAGGGTTTCCATATTTTTCTAATACAATCCCTAGCAATTTACAATTTCTCCAGGCCAATCCAACAGTAGGAACACAAGGTTCACAGCACATTGCTGTTCCTGAGGGAAAACAGCAAACATCCAGGCATTTTGCAGAAGAACACAAGTAACAAGGTTTCTGTTATTAACAGGAAGTCTTCCAAGGATGGAAGTAAAAGAAATTCCTTAAAATCTACTCCTGCACAATACATAGAGAAGCACAGTTCAGATAGCTGCTGCTTGAAAACAGGAATGCTTCACACAGGAAAGATGTCACAAAAGCCTCTATGAGTGAGCACTGTGCTGGTTTTCAAAACATGAGATGCTTACACGTGATTCCCAAGGAGCTAAGACACTACACATACACAAGAGACTAGATATGACTTTGGACACCTTGGATACAGGCCAGGCTGAGTTAGAAGGTGACAGTTCAATCTTTTGACATCTAACTCTTTTCTACAATTTCTGGCAAGCCTTTAGCCCACTGCCACCTTACCCAAAGTTTCCGGAATGTTTCTCCTTTCTCTTGTCACATCTGAGAGCCTAATTATTGTTCCTTCTTTCCGTTCAGTTTTGAAACGTAATCGTCCAGACTCTTCATCATCATCCTCCTCTTCATCAGATTCTTCTTTTGTTTCTTCTTGAAGTTCCAGAGATTCAATAGCTGCCTGAATTACAGAACACAGAGGACAAGCAAACTGAAAAAAAATCTACTTACTCGTGATCAGGGAGTGTCAAAAGATAAAGCTTTCTCTAAAGGTCCCTTTGTACTGATTTTGCTGGAACTATACATTTTTCTCATACGTAACTCCATGAACATTTAAGAGCTTAGTTAATTTTTTTAAAACAAAGATATGAATTATATAATAAATTATATAGTAAAATCTACTGAGAACAGCCATTTTCCTGCAATATTTAAGGGAGTATAGAATCCAGTTAGAGCCACCATTTGATTAGTAGCTACTTTCGTACACAGAGCAACATTATATCACTGAAGATGCAAACCTGGGATGCTACCAGGTTCAAGTTATAAAAACATTAAATCATTATTTTTTATTAACAACTGTCAGTAGTGTGTTATAAAGAAACACAACAAACAACACAGATAACCTTACATCTCAGTTTTATTCCTCTAGATATGTATAACTGTACTTGTCTTTACTTTTTCTACTCATTGAGTACTTCAGTTTTAATTCAGCAATTAGATAAAATTCGTAGATATTAAATTTGTACATTGGAATGATACTCCCTTGGACTAATTTATTCTCTTGTTCTCTGTAGCAGAGAATATTTATTTAGATGAAACAGTGTCCCAAATGAAAATGGGTCCCTCTCCTTCAAATTAAAAGGGGGAGGGGAAGGAAAAAAAAAAAAAATCAATTTCCTTTTCCTGTGCTGGCATGATAAAATTAATGTTCAGAATGTTACACAAGTTATATTTGATTTCTAGAGCTGAAAATTATAAGTGTTCTAATATAGTACAATTTTCCATAAAATAATTGGTTACTGTGTATTTCATTATTTCTTGGAGAAGCTCACTTGCTCATTTCTTAGAACCTGCACGTGCATTTTAATTCTTTGCAAAGCCCCTAAATAGATCATAATTTTTATGTTGCCTGAGGATAGTTAAAAAATGAATGAAATGTAACATGCAAAACATGGCTTAAGCTTCTAAATAACCAGAATGGTGCAGTAATTTATATGAGAAAGGCACAGCAAGTGTGCCAGTCAGGTAGCCAGACACTAAGTCACAAATCAAGAAATACAATTAATGACCAAATGGTGCAAGAGATTGCAAGTTTCCTTTTCCTGAAGCCCAACTTCATCCAAAATCAAACAGAAACATGGGAAACAAGATCAGAGACAGAGCTAGCAGGACACTATCTACTTAAAAAAACAGCACACCATATAACTCAAGCTCAAAGTTACTCCCAAGCTTTGGTCTGGTGAATAAATGACCTGTATACTGAAGTTACTGGGCTTTAATGGGATCCCAGTATCAAGTTATTTCCATTTTATCATCTCCTTAGCTCAGAATGTATTTTATCCACTCTAGGCAAACATTCAAGCACTACATTTCCTGACCTCACAGAAATGCTTTAAGATACACCTAAGAGAATATCCAAAGTTCACAGAAAGCTTCAAGACTTATATTTAAAAAAAAGCATTTATTTTTTATATAACAACTTTATCGTATCACAAAATGCAACTAAAAACAACTGACAGAACAGCAGGCAAAAAAACCAAAACCATCCTTCAAGACTGAAAGAAATCCAAATCTCAAAAGCAAACCCAAGTTGTGCTCAACTCGTCTGATTAACATATCCATGTATAATCAAAGCACCGCTGAGGACAGGCAGTTGAGACTCATGCAGCACAGGAGGGATGTTAGCAAAGAAAGAGATGCTAGTAGTTTAACAGCAAGGAGAGAAAAACAGGGTTAGCATTTTTCTTTCAGAAGAGGGACTCCCAAAAGAGAAAGGAGTAGCAATATCTCTATGAAATCCGTGATTTTTAAATATAATAAATTTTACTATCTAAATACTTATCTTTATAAACTTTCCCATCAGGATTTGCAAGTCAGAACTAGAGTGACTGTTTTGAGAGTTGTACTCTCCCATCACACTGAGCCTCCTACTTTGGAGCATAAACAGCAGACATATTCACTCTGTTCATGCCCCTTAAAAGCTATGCTGGAATCCCAGTTTTTATTCATCAAAGACTGACCTCAGTCATGTAATCTCATCTGTGAGCACAAAACTTACATCAGGCTCTACTGATGACTCAGACTGAAGAATCAGGACTGGAATGGTTAATGCAGTCTGCATTGTCCTAAAAATTTTGCAATGCTTTAATGAAATGCCTCAGAAAATACCTATGGAAACTTTGTTACTTTCTGATAATTATTCAAACTGAAGGGGAAAAAAAAAACATTTCAAAAGAAAGAAAAGAAAAACAAAAGCAAAGTTGTAACAGACTGCAAGACAACTACTGTTCTATGCCACAATAAAAAAAAAACCATTTCTCAATTTTTTTTCTAGACCAGGACTATTCTGTTCTTAGCCACTTCTATCAACTCTGTAGTCTTCTGGGTCCAACTCCCTTTATTCAGCAGTGTAACGCTCATGCCACCTATTAACAGACAGCAGCCATACAAGCGTTAAATATGAAAGACAAATCAAAGGAGCTAATGAAAAAGCAGGCACCAAGGAAAGGCAGTGCTCCAGAGTGGTAACTGACCCATGTCCAAGTCTGATTACATGTATTATGGAGGGATTTATATTAGTTGCGATGGAGACACAAACATGTCTGACAGCCAACCATATGTTCTCCACATATAGCTCGAAGAAAGGTTATCTGAGCTGTGTAGGAGCACACACCCTTCCCCGGCAAGCTGTTCAGTAGTTGTAGCATGCAAGTTCTTCAGATCATCTTTTCCAACTTCTAGCCTAACAGGACAAGTTGTTTTGCCAGGATTACAGTATCTGAATGGATTCTGTGTTTCCAAATAAATTTATACAGGAAGGACACAAGTGCAGACATAGAATTACCATGTACCAGTACTTACAGGATTCTATTTAATACTTGCTAATTATGAATATCTCTGTGTAGACATAAACAGTCCTTGAATAGCCACTTGAGGTCATGTGACTGGACTAGCCAGCCAAGGCTTCTTAGCAGCTCTCCTCAAAGGGAGCTTATTTCCCATTATGACACCTTGCACAAAGCGACCAAAGAGCTTTGCTGACTCTTCCTTACAAAGAAAAATAATGACCTTTCTTCTATCACAAGGTGGGAGTTTTCTGCCATTCTCATTAAATAATTATGCCAGAAATCCCAGCCACTGACCAGAACTCCCTGTGCTGGATTGTGATCTGCGATGGAGAAAGAGTGAGTGCTCCTGCCCCAAACAGCCTACCAGGCAGCTGCAGGACTGATAACAGACAGAGCCCAAGGAAAGCAGGAGAAACACTAGTCAGCATGATAAATGCTGATCTTAGCACAGGATCCTCCTAAACATGGGACTGCCAAGTGTTCTGGAGAGCTTTGTGTCCGCTCTGAGAAGTATAAACACGTAAACATTGTGAAGGCTAAACCAGATTCCTTCCAAATGAAACATGAAGGTGAAACAAAGAACATTTATTAACTAGCTAGAAAATAAGCAGTGGAGGCTTGTACCAGAGGCTAACACTGAAGCAGCAGCAATTAATTGCTCAATCCTAAGGGATCCAGAAAAAGAGCAGACAAGAGGATGTTACACCCATACCATGGACATCTTAACAAATTAAAAGTGGGAATACAAAACAAACCTAAGAGTTTCTAAATATGTTTAAAACTTGGCTGTTTTGATTTGCACTCTTTTCATCATTTTCCTCCAGGCTGACAGGCAGCATCTTCAAACTTGAATAAAAAGAACTAAAACATGTAAGTTCAGGCTAAACACAGATGGAACAACTCAACAGACAGACATATTAACCTTTATTTTTTCCAAGTCTGTATTGTATCAAAAGAAAAGCGGTATGCAACACTTGTTCATGAAATGTTTGCTTGATTGAAAGTCTCATCATTTCTTACATAACCCAAGACACACTTTATGCAATGAGAAAGTCCCTATCACAGACTTCACAGATTAGTTTCAATAAAAAAAATAATTATGAGTTTGAATTGCAGGAGGCTACATTTTTAGGACCATTTCACAGAAATAATTAATATTATTCCTCTAAAATTATTTAGGACATAACTCATTTAACTGACAGTTTTACCACACCTATTTGCTTCTGAAAGTTCTGGGCATTGGGCTTTGCTTTGTACCTTAGGAAAGCAAAAATACTTTCTGAAGCATTACTTCATTTTTCAAGGAAGCTCCACAAAGAATGTTATTTATTCAAAATCCAAGTTCTAAGCACTGTTTCAAATTAAGTATCAAGTGAAAAAGCATGCCTTGAGCCTGATCTGGCCAAGGACACAAACTTTTCCCATCTCTCCCTCACACCTCCCACCTGAGTGCAGTCTTAACAGGTGTCTCACTTTCCTCATTCACCAGTTCCTCTCCCCCCATCATGCTGTATTTCCCCATCCAGTCAGCTTTTCTCTTGGTTTACAAAATTTCTTTATGCAATATAAGAGGTCTTAATTGGTTTTAATGTGGAAACTGCTTAAAATAGAACACTACCACACACTTTCCTCACTCTTTTCTCAGTTTTTCAGATGCCAAATTTCAAACAGGAAGTACTACCACTACTTATTTGTACTGCATCTATTACAGCTCCGTTCTTGTGTTGCATTTTCTTCAGGAGAAACTAGTTTTGTTTACAAGCAGTGAATGTTATGAGATTTTAGAAGGAGTGCTGTTAAGTTTACACTTGAACAAAGAACAAAACTACTCAGAACTGGAGGCATGCATCTAACCAAAGATTACTGCTCTTGGTGGTACTGTCATTTGGAAAGTACCACTGTGAGCCTACTGACAAATGTAAAAAAGGTACATGGGAAATAATAAAGGAATAAAATGATGATGCTATTTTTGAAACAAGAAACTTGTGGCAATCTGCAAGCCATCAGAATAAAGCCAGAATGTAGATTAACTGAATAAAGATGTGGCCGAAACGTTTACGTTACATGATGAACAAATTCTCTAAAAGCTCTATTAACAAAATCAATTAAAAGCTTGCATTCATGTTATCTTTTGAATGAAAGGAATTCAATTGTGAATCGGACAAATTTAGACAACATGATTATTATAGAATTCTTACCAGTTCATACTCTAAAAATGAAGGTGAGCTTTAAAGCAGTAGTTTGGCAGTGAATCCCAGCTATGTACTTAATTTTACACCATGTGCAGTGCTTTCATCATCTCATAAAGACTGTGGCTGCAGACAGCACAAATGCATCAGCCTGCTTCTCAAACACCAGAAGGGAAGTGCATATAATCCAGTGAACGATTAAAAAGTGTTTAAGTGCTTCACAGTTCTTTAGAAGGGTAGATTTAATACTTAGGAAGTAGGCAATTAACTATGTTAAAGTATGTTTGGTGGAAGATGTCAGGCTTGCGACAGGGAAGTCTGAACAATGCAGGTGGCCCCTTTCAATGCATTTCTCCACCTACCAAAGAATGTTGTTCTATTATAGTAAGTTTGATACAACTGGAGTATCACAGCACACCCATTTGTTAGAACTTCACAGCATAACTGCTGTGTCTTTGAGGAATTAATTTCCTGATGAGTTAAAGCTCCAAAGAGGGAACACATTCTTGACTACACTTCTCAGCAGGTAATCCATTCAATCCTATTTAATTAAGAACTGGAATAAAAGTAATACTAAAGCAGATTCCTGGTGGGAAAAGGAAAAAAATCCCACATCAAAAACTTGCTATAAATTAATAAGAGGTATGATATAATTGTTCCCAGCCATAACAGTGAATGCATACTTGACAATTACTGGCATAAGCTTTCTTCTTGCAGATGATCAAAGGATTAAGATAACTTCACAGATACTTCAGTCCCAACAAAACTTCTTTCAAAACAACAAACAATCAAATCTTTGCCTTTCTAAAGACAGCATGCGGTATTCTATCATTCTACCCAAAAGAGCCCCTGAGGTTTCTAATGTTGAACCTAAGATTAAATATGGACATTTTGAGCTCTCCCTTACGGTTTTCATCCCAAGTGGGAGAGTGAATCTGAGCATCTGTATGGCTGGATGCGTATCACAACTCAACTTATACAAAGAGTAATAACACAAATAATTCAACATTGGCAAAGCTGCCTCAGTTCTTACCCAACAGGGACAACTCTATGAAATCAAATTCTGAAACAACTAGTTATTTAAAGTTCCCATTAAATTCACAACATACCTCTTCTGATTCATTTGTCATTGCCTGGGATTCTTCCAGCTCCTCATCAGCTGTGTATTCTTCTTGTTCTTCCATTCCTTGTTCATTGTATGATTGCATGTAATCTTCATCCTAAGGCAACAACGTATTAAAGTGAAATGACACAGGCCAACCTTAAAGAACCACAAAGTCAATTAGCAACGGGATCTGGGTGCATTGTTACCACTTCCATAACTATCTGGAAACTAGTTTATCTAGCTGAACTGTCACTAATGAGTGACATACAAGGTACAATTAGCAGGGCTTTTAACTAGACAATAATTTTAATGTTATCAGAAACATAACTAAATCAGTTTTCATTCAGTTCTCAATGTCACTGTAAAGATCTCCACATCTACTGCTGTTTCCCCATCTACTTGTGTACTTCTACATCCTTTGATTACAAATTCATGAAGCAAACATTGGAGTACTTTCATAACAAAGAAAACGTGCATCTATAGCATATATGCATTAACATCAGATTTTTTTACCCCATCAAAAATATAAACATTCTTAATACATTCTGCAGGTGCTTATAGATACAATTCTGAGCAATTATGAACGTAAAGTGACAGCAAAACCTTTCTTAAGTTTGCTTGTATTTTAAAACACCTCACTGATCAAATACAGCACATACAGTTTTAATTAAGATTAAATCATTTCACTAGCAATTAAAGCCAGTGCACGTTCTCTAATACACTGCTTAAATTATATTGAATTATGCAGGTGACATTTTCTGAACTAACCTCCAATCTCTTTATTCAGGTTTAGACAGTTCTCACTTACAAAAAGGATGAACGAGCAGGACATCAATCACTTTGGGATATTAGCACCTTAAAGATGTCTTTAGCAGGTCAATAATCTTTTCACCTTGGAAGGACTTTATCAGATCTTGTCTAAAGCCTGGATAAAAGCTTTTGCATTAAGTACTTCTAACAATTGGCAGTGTATCTCCACCACACAAAGCTGTTTTCTTCCTTAAGGATACAATCCTCAAGGTCATGATTCTCAACTGCCTTCCAGCATGACAAAGGAGCATTACCTACCGCCAAACAAGCTGTCAACACAAACTTTGTCACAGCCTAGATAAAGAAACTGGCAGACAGTGATAATAGGTCTAATTTCCCCTCCTCCCTAGGGAGGTAAACAGATTTCAAATCAGTCTAAAACCCTATGCACGTGAAGCAATGTTATCTCTGAAGATACAATAGAAAGAAACTCACTGGAAATTCATCTAGGGGTTCATTGATTTCAAGGTCTAGCACTTCATCTTCTTCTCCAGGCTCTTCCCCATATTCTATTTGGTCTTCTGTCAGTTCAGGATCATTGCCTTCATAATGTCCTTCCTCTGCATACTCGGAAGCATACACTTCAGTTGCTTCAGATTTGTCATAAGCAATTTCATCTTCCCCTTGGTCATACTCAGACTCATGTTCTATTGATGGATCATTCATGGTCTCGGAGAGGTCATATGATGCTAGTATGCTAGATGTAGTATTGAGGCTAACTGTGACACCTTGAGAACTATGGTGGGGGGAAAATTCAGAGGTTGAAGCGTAACAGTCAACTATTCATAAAGATTTAGCAAAACAAAGGCAACAAATACAAATTCTCTAAGTTGGTTAACAAAATTATGCCTCACAGCCTATTTGACTCCATGCCATATTGTCATAATGCTTACTGTACTGCAGCTTATCATCAGCTGCAGGCTATTTGACCAGGGGAATCAAACCAGCCAGAGGGTTTAGCGGGTCAAACTGGCAAAAGTCCTGCTTGGTAACCAAAGCATACTGGATTCATTTTTAATTCCAAGACCAACAAAAGATACACAAAATTACTATAACTGCATCTGTTTTTCCCAATCTTTCAGCAAATGATAGCAATTTTTTTTTTTAAATTGGTTGTATTAATATTAGTTCCTTCTTGAATATCTAGAATTCAAACTTACATTTGTATGACAGATTTCGTGTTCTACATAAAATGATGTAAAATATATAGTCAAGAACCACCATTTAAGTGCCTAAGATATATTCTAACTTAGTAACAGCACTTGCACAAACGTTAAAAAAAAAAATCAATACAAAAATTAGCAAGTTTATAATCTGGAGGAAAAGCAAAACTCATTATTTACTATTTACAACAGCTAGTGCCATCAATGTGTAAAACAGCAACTAACTGCAGACTAGTTAGAAAAGAGGGGGAAGCTGTTCTTGATCTGAGGGCTCTGGGTACAACGAAAACTATTTTTTTTTTAATTAATATTATCATTATTACATTCCTATTATTCACAATTTTCCTAAGTTTGCAGGAACAAGATCCAGTCAGCTTTCACCAATTTGCATCTATAAGACAGAGAAGCTTTAACATGAAAATGAAGACATTATGCAGGATTATCATTATCCTCCCCACTGTAGAGGCATAAATGAGTTTGAATGGAAATAGAGGGAGAGAGGAAAGGAGTGGAGCAAGGTTCTCATTCTCTTGCAATAAAATTGCTAAAAATGCAAGATTTGTCTACAGAAATCTGCTTCCACTGAGCAATATTGTCATAGTTCAGATACTTTCTCATCACTCATGCAGTCACATAGCCATCCCTGCTGCCCAGGGGTTACAAGGAGGAAATTCAGAGAAGAAACAGCAAGGACTGTAACTGGGATTCCCCATTTTGAAGGGAACAGTCCAACCCTCACTCCTGCAGGGAGCAAAACAGTGGCCAATGCACAGATAGATGGTCTGAGGCATTTCACCACACCCTCATCAATTCAACACAGGAACTGGACTCATTATCCTAATTCCAGCCAAGGGCAGAAAGGAGATCTCAGAACAACTTTTATATACATATATATAAACTATGTCATACATATATATATATATATTCATGCCCCTTCAGATGAGATGCCTGCACAGCATGTAATAATAAAAGGAAAAATTGGCAAAACACCCAGGCCATTAAAAGCAGCAATGGTACTGAGTCACTTCTGCATATCAAGAAACTTCCTTCCCCCTGCAATCCAGCTTGAAAAGTGTCCAGACAGTCATTTTGACTTGTAATGCCCATCATTCAGCTGTGGAGCTGTACCACGATGGAGTATTCACAAGGCAAGATCCCCAGTAAACTCCCATGGAAGTACCTGCTTAAGCCTATAAACTGTACAAATTTTTCTGCTGTGTAATTGTTCACAAATCCTAAGCCACAAATCAAGCCTTACAAACTATGAAGCCCCCTGCCTCAGGCTCCTAGGAGGCAAGATATATTTTTAGAAGAAAGATGGCAGAAAAGGACTTCACAGGAAAGGAAGGCCACAATGATATCAAGGCGGCAAAGAACAAGACCTCTGCAAGTATTTATGAACAATTCTAAATGCACTGTTATCCAAAACACAAGATTTAGAAAAGCAATACCGAAATTCTTGTTCCTCTTCATTGTCACTTTGCAGAAGATCGTCATTCAGCTCTTCATCTGACAAGTCTGACTGATTCTAGGTTTCAGAAAAAGTCAATCATGAACATAAAATAGGATATAGAATTTTATCTAGTTCCTTAAACTACTGAAACTTCTGACAGTATTTTTTATGAAGAACACATCCCAGACTAAGACCATCATCATGTCCAACCCTGTAGAAGGGGAAATTCTCTGTCTACTCCTCAGACAAAGTAATAGTGAATTAACTGTAGTGAATGGTCTTTAATAAGCACCACTGATTGGGTTTTTATTTACTCTCTGGTATTTTGATGAGTAACTTCTAATAGTCAGGAAACTGGCAGTTGAAGGGAATTGTCCAGCATACTAATCAGCACTCAGGAGGTATAACTGGTTGTGGGTTGTTTTGGGTTTTTAAATGTTAAGTCAGTATCAGCTACAGAGAAACTGATTTTGAGAACCACCTCCTTTTTGAACCATGTGTTATGACAACAAATACTATTTAAGAAAAAAAAAAATTTTTTTCAAAAAGTTGTATTTAAAAAAGTCACACTTGGAGGCAGCTCACAAAAGGAAATAGAGCTCTGGGTGCAGAGTGCCTAGCAACAGGGCAGCTCTCAGGTACCTGTGGCTGTCAGGCTTCAGAGAGACTATATAACTCCTAAGAGGCCACACCAAACAACCAAAGTGGGTAAGGTGAACAGCATTCACATTTTAATATCTATAACAATTCATTTTAATGCATTTCTCTTACCTTTTTGCCAGTTAGCAAATCCTCTCCAAGCAAGTCATCATCAAGTTCACTGGAAAACATTAAGAAATTTAGGAAGCTGAACCTTAGAAAACAGTAAAAAACACCCCCACTATACAGGGTATACACCTTAAAAAAACTAACTTAATTGTCACTGAATCTGCACAAAGATTTACTTTTAGCAAAGCATTCATCAATTTGTAAAAGGAGATATTTTAAATGAAACAGATTCCCCCTTCTATAATAAAAACTTATTACTGACAAATGCCTCTATAAGAACACACACATCTTAATATTAAAATGAGATTCTGGTGCTTTGAAATAGGAGCTGCAATTCAAGAATATGAACCCCTTTCTACCTGCACATCTTTAAAAAACAAAACACCCACAATCCAACTATGCCTTAGATAAATAAAAATTGAATATCCCGAAGTAAAAAGGGTCTGTATGAACAGAATGGGAATATAAGAGTTCCTTAGGACTACACAGGAAATATTTGAAAATGAGCAAGCCAATCCCAAGACATAAATCAGCGCTAGAAGTTGTTTTTGCAGATAGAGACATCTCTTTCAGAGCTGGTTACCATACAGATAATGCAGAGAGGAATAAAAATCTTGTGGGCTAGAACAGATAATATTCCAAATCAGCACTAAATAGGATGTTATCAGTACAGAGTATTTGTCCATAGCTACTGATCTCAAACAGTTCCAAGAATGACTGAACATTAACAGACAGCAATTGTTTTGTGCTCACTGCAATATTAAAAATTGGGACATAAGACATACATATCCCAAAGAGTAAACTGACTAGAATTTAAGCCTTTACTTCAGAGAGAAAACTCTACATAATAGAAATGGTTTCAGAAGAATTCAGAGACAAAACTCAAGTAGAAAAAAAGTCACTAATCTCTTCAAGCTGCCAGTACTCTGACAAATGCACCAAAAGATTTGAAAATATTTCCCAGCACTATGGTCCTCCACTGACAGTTTTTAATAAAACCTCACTAGAGAAATTCCAAGAGATGGGAAGAACATGTATTATAGCAGCTTTCAAAGATGAAAAGCAAGTTCAGGTAGCAAGAAATACAGATCAAAAAGGAATGTAAAAGAAAGTGGAAGATTAATTATCTAAACACATTACTAGTAATCATCTCAATGTGATTATTTGAAAATATTAAGCATTTCGTCAAAAGAAATAACTGTATACATGTTCTAGATGTGTAAAAGTTTTGGCTTATTATTTGACAAGTCAAAAAAAAATTAGCACTAGCAAATAAGTGAAACACATAAAGAAAAAAGTGCTTCGCAGAATGCCCCTCAAAACCAATTAAAGTATTCAATGTCATTCAACATTTTCATTGATAAATTAAAAGAAGAAAATAATCACCATTGGTAACTTTTTGAATAAAGAAAGTAACAGTGCCTGAACAGTAAAGCAGACCTATCTCAAACTTGAAATAGCCAAATCTGAACTTACCTAACAGAAAGAAGAGGGACCAGCACTACCACAGCTATTAAAATTAAATAAACAACAAAACTCACAGACAAAAACCAAACCAACCAACCAAAAAAAGATCCTAAGCTAGCTGAGAAAAACAGACAAAAATGAATGGTTGCAATCAGATACCACACAAAGCCCTGTAATTTAAACTGAAATAAAAGTACAAGTCTGCAATAGTTCCAAAGAGAACTCACCCTCACTATCATCAAGACACAAAGGTCTTTCCAAACCACAGTTCTAGGAAATTAGTGTTAAGAATCTTAAGAGTTCACTGCTCTTACAAGAGACGAATCCATTTCCTTCCCTTTCTCAACTCCCAATACTGAATATACCCTGATGAATAAATTCATCTCAGCAAATGAAGGGAAAATTAACAACAGAGAGTGTAAAGTTTTCTGCCAGTGTAGGGAAATGAATAATTTCAGAGAAGGGTCAGAACAAGCAAATTTCAGCAAAAGACAAATACTAAATCAGCCCTGTCATCTCACAGGATAGCAACAGAACTGTATGTTTTCCCAAACCCAAGCTTTGGGCTACTCAGAGGTAAACGTATAAAATAACAGCCCGCAATAAAGACATCAGGCTGGTCCTTTCTGGCCTCCAATTTCATGAGCATGCCTCATTAAACATGAGCAGTAGGAAGGACACAAGTGTTTCAGGAAAATAATTTGTGAAAAAATGTAATGGGAAAAATTCTCCAAGAACAATGTTACATTTGTATTCCCAAGTAACAGGGCCTTTCCAGCTTTCAGTTACCACCCTCCAGTGTTTGAGAAAGGAAAGAGATCTGGAAATTCAAAATTATATAAAGGACTGGGGGATGGGACTCAGTTAAGCAGCAACAGTTAGGAGTTGATGGATAATCAAGATGTATGACAAACAGCATAACCCCTTCACACATCCCCACGGGGAAAATGATTTAGGTTACAAAATAAAGCACAAAGCATTAAAAAAACCAAGTCTGTGTTCATTTAGCCTGCTTTCCAACTTCAAAAAACTGGATTCTACACTGAGTTGGGCCAGTAGTAAAAAAATTCCAGCAATTATATTAGGCAACATCACATACAAAATGTCCAGACAACCACAGAACTTAACACTTCCAAAACCAGTTTGGCAATTTAAAACCAATAATAATTACAAAATAATAATAAAAAATTCCCAACTATGAAAATAATAGTCTATTAGACACAGTTGTATTAAAAAAACAATAAAACCCCCCACATTTTCCGAAATGATCAGCAAGATGAGATTCTAGAGTCTCCAGCACTGCACCTTAAACTATAGCTCTTACAATTTCACTAAAAAATAAACAATAGGGGGTTTTTTACCATTTATCTTAATTTATATGCAGCTAATAATGGATACATAAATAATTTTTTTTCTAAAACTAAATCCTTATGTGCTTCAAAGTCTCAGCTTAGTGAAAATACTTAGTGAAAACCTTCTGCAAGTTCCATACAAGTAGCTTTGCCACAGGGAGTTTACCATTGGCAATAAGCTTCTGATACAGCAGCTCTTTGACTCTTCCAAATTTTCTGCAATGGTAACAGTAGGAGAGCTAAAAACAAACGTGACCAGACAGCATCTGAGAGCTCACCTACTCATACTACAAAGTCAGCAAAGGCAGAAAGTTTAGAAAATATTCTAATCTAAAGCATTTTGATTTTAATATTGGCTTCAGTATTTGTGAATTCCCAGAGCTGGGGCCAGGAAGCAGCATGGCACAGTGACCCAGCCTGAACAAGTTCTTTTAATGATGCTCTCAAGCCAGGTCAGTTCCTTGATGTGTTTCACCATTCAACCCACAAACAGCTGTGCTGGCATATGACAGAGCAAACACCCCTCAGCAGCACACAGCAGAACAACCTGTACACTGAGGCTACTGCCCAAATTCTTTACTCAAGTCTTACTCACCTCCTAGAGCAATGAACACTACCCACTTCAACTAGCAGAGAAGCACATAAGAGGAAACTAATCCCTCTGGAATGATGATACATGTAGAATAGTTGATTCACTCCAAGGGCTTACTCAGTGGAAAAACTACTTGAGGTATAATTTGCTTACTACAATGGGCTGAAGGATTGTTAGAAAAGACAAAAATCTATTTGGAATGTTTTATCCCCCCCTTTTTTACATGAAAACCACTGTCAAGGTCTGAACAGAACAATTTAAGGGGGAAAAAAAAAACAAACAAACAAAACCAAAACAAAAAAACCAAAAAAACCCAAAAAAAACCCACAAAAAAAACCAAAAAAACCACACACACACAAAAAAAAAAAGTGTGCCTGGGAAAGAACAGACAAGTCTAACCAGCAGCTTCATTCAAGACTCTCCCAGCTAGAGTGCCTTGGTGTAAAAGAGCATGCTCTTATTCTCCCACAAAATCACCAAATTCATACATACTTCTAAATCTTTACAAAGGTCACATTTTTTCAACAGAAGCCCGTATCTAAGCTCCATTACTCACCCCCAATGTAAAGCTGAAGTAGTAGGACTTTGAGGACAAGAATTTAAACACCTAGTTTAAAAAAATTATATAACAGTCTGGGCAAATTCAAGTACTAGAAAAATCTATTTAAATCATTGTGATCTACTAAATATTTAAAAGGAAAGCCAGGACATTAATTGTATTGTTAATTACACACCACAACTACTTTCCATTTATCCAATTTTAAATGGTATCTCTTCACAGCACTCTGTGTTCCTCAAGGCAAGTATACATTTGGCACAACCCAGCACTGGCTGACACATACATAACAACCAACATCTTCATTAGTGTCTAAAAATGTGCTGCTCTAAACATGAGAATGCCAGAATGGGAAAACAGAGCAATGGAATTCAGCGTACGGGAACGGAACATGAAAATATTCTACCTACCTGTCCCAGTCATCATCTCCAGCTCTTCTTCTCCAAGACCTTTCTGCACCAGGCTTATCAAATTGATCGAAGTCATCATCTGTAAAGAAAGGGACTACATTAAACTAATTCTTACTTAGAGTTTCCTGAAGCAGGCACTTAGGTGGGATTTGCAGAGCTATTATAAATATGGAGAGCTGTATTATAAACCAACACCACTCCAAGACAAGATCCTGTCTCTTCAGCACACAATTCTTACACAGATGGACTGTCACATTAGTTATGTTTAAATCTAGACAACACTAAGTTACATGCCAAACCCTTTTTCCCTGTTGACATCTCTCAGCAGCAAAACCAAACACTCTTCAGTATAATTCATAGTACTTTTCCAGGACAGATAGTTACGTTTCATTGCCATACAAGTGCTTAAAACAAGTATTCCTGCTAGTGAAGAAACAGTAACTAAAGAGGGTCCAAGTTCCTCACAAGTTTCTCATGCAGACCTGGATCCCCACTCAGCCAACATCATGAACCTCCAGCTCTTCCAACCTCTCCAAATTTCTCAAATCCTATTCCTTATTTATGAGCAACTCCTACCAAAATCCAAAGTTGAATTACATTCATGCAAAGCCCCTTATACAAGTCCCTTCTAGGAGGATGCATACAAAAGCCTACAAATGACTGGCCTATCTGTGTGTGGTGACCACAGGTTGTAATAACTGTATATGTCACCACCACCTTCATGTTCTCATCTCTTCTCTGCTTGTCTCATCACACACTTAGGATATAAAGATCTTTGGGACAGAGGGAGACTTTTTTTTGTTTGTTTTGTTTTTTTTAATGCTTATTTGTTCTGCAACACCTGATGCTGACAACAAATGTTACAAATTATGCCAGTTGGACATTAAGTGCTGCCAGAGCCCAAAGAAGGTCCTAGCTCTCCATTAGAAAAGAAGGTCACAACAGTCACACACCTACAAAGAGCACTCATTGCCAGCGTCACTGTGAGATAGCGAGCAGTGCAATGTGATGCCTAGCAAACCTCAGTAAGGTATTACTCTTTTTCCACCATTTCTGAAACAACACATTTTCACTTGTCTTCTGCCCATCTAGGCAATAACATTGGAAAATACCAATAAACAACAATCACTGTAACACTTATGGATATTTCTCCTTCAGAAAATCTAGTCAGTGTTTGTGTCGAGCGTGGTTAAGTGCCTGTAAAACATTAACTTGTACAGAAAAAGGAATATTCAGCATCAGCTGAGCACAAAACCACTGAGAGGAACAGACAAAGTTTTTTTGTTTTTTTTTTTTAATTCTCAGTACTACATGTGGGAGGTGAGAAAATAAAAGGGTGTGTGTGTGCATATTGGGTTTTCATAGCTGGGACAGGACGTGGGGCTACAGGGATGGCTTCTGTGAGAAGCTTCCAGAAGCTTCCCTCATGACCAACAGAGTCAATTCCAGCTGCCTCCAAGATGGACCGGCTACTGACCAAGGCCAAACCAACCAGCTACAGTGGCAGCACCTCTGTGTTAACACATTTAAGGAGAAAAAAAAAACAAACCACCACACACACAAAAAAAACACAACACACAGCTGGAGCAGACACTGCATCCAGAGAGACAAGTGAGAATATATATGAGAGAAACAACTCTGCAGACACCAAGGTCAGTGAAGGAGGAGGGGGAGGAGGTGCTCCAGGCACTGGAGCAGATACCCCTGCAGCCCATGGAGGTTAATGGTGCAGCAGGTATCACATGCAGCCCATGGAAGACCGCAAGCAGGTGGATGCCCAAAGGAGGCTGTGACTCCATGGAAAGCCCCCACTGGAGCAGGCTCTTGGCAGGACCTGTGGACCCATGGAGAGAGAAGCTCACACTGCATCAGGTTTGCCGACAGGACTTGTGACCCTGCAGGGAACCCATGCTGGAGCAGCCTGTTCCTAAAGGATGGCACCCCATGGAGGGCTCATGCTGGAGCAGTTCATAAAGAACTATAGCCCATGGGAAGGACTCACACTGGAGAAGTCCACGGAGGACTGTCTCCCATGGGAGGTGCTCAATGCTGGAGTAGGGGAAGAGTGTGAGGAGTCTTTCCCATGAGAAGGAAAGAGAGGCAGAGGCAATGTGTGATGAACTGACCACAACCCTCACTCCCCTTGGCCACTGGTAGGCAGGAGGTAGAGAAAAATCAAGTAAAGTTAAGCCCAGGAAGACGGGAGGGTTGGAGGGAAGGTTTAAGATTCAGTTTTATTTCTCATTATCCTACTCTGATTTGATCGGCAAAAAATTAAACTGATTTCCCTAAGTCAGGTCTGTTTTTCCCATGACTGGTAACTTGTGATTGATCTCCCTGCCCTTACCTCGATCCATGAGCCTTTCGTTATATTTTCGGTCCCCCATTCACTTGAGGATGGGAAGTGATAGAGTGACAGGTGAGTCAACTCATCAGAGGTGGGAATCCATGAACAGAAGCTTTTTAAGCAGAAAAATGTCCACTGTAGAAGCTGGAGGAGGCTTTGTATTGTTTCCAGCAGCATCCGTGCAGCCTAGAACATAGCTGTACATAGCAACTGTTGCCAAGGCATGTAATGCAAGGCTCTCATGGCAAAGCTCACCAAAACGTGTGCACATTAGCTGTGAATCAACTGGAAGATCCTGACAGGTGACCACTAAACACATTAAGCCCCCTCTCTAGCTTCCAGACAGCACTAGAAGGAAAAAAAAACCCCAAAAACAACACAAGATGTACCAAATACCAAGAAACAGCACTAACTTAGTAAGGAAGCAGGACAGGCCAGTTATAGAGGAAAACAAAAGAAATAATCCACGACTTGGCTCTTCCTACTGCAGTTCTAAGAAAATCACCATTCTCAAAGTGACAGAGAAGTTTCAGGATGCTGCAGAGACTGACTAACACTGGCAGTTTTGTTAGACCAGCTTGCCTTGCAAGGTCCTGGGCAGCAGTGAACCAGAGTAGGCACAAAGACAGCCAAACATGCTTGGTTTCCCACAGCAAAAGGTTCCTATTTGCTTTATACTTACCCTGGTACAGCAGCAGCAGTGCTATAAGCTGTTCTATACAGTTTATTTTTTGGTTTTGTAATATATGCCCAGAAGCATAATCTTTTTTACTGCTTAATAAGAATAGATCATGCACACTAGAAATCCAGAAAATAGAAGCCTCGTTTCCTCTTTGTCTATGCTGATGGTAGTTTCTAACTCTGTGAACACCCTTCAATAAAACCTTCACTAATCACTTTTCTATGTAAAATGGAAGTCCTAAGCTGCACAGTCAAGTCTCACAAGCGTAGGAGGGGAATCCGCAGGAACACTGCAGAGCTCTTAACTGTCTTAAAATGGTACCAGTGTAGCCTAAAAAGGTAGTCCTACATAGCAACTGTTGCTAAGATGGAGTATTTTACTGCAATGAGATGGCCAAGACTTCTAGATTAAGAAAAACATCTGATGACTGCATTGTTCATCTTCTCAGTAATACATCTGCCCTCTTTCTGGAGCAGTAACCATGTGCTGTCTCACAAACCTTAACAGTTCAAAATGTTGTAATTTGTTTGCCTCAGTATTACAGTATCATGACCATACAACATACTGTTAGTTTTAGGCACTGAAAAAGCATCCAATATTTTCCCTTATCCAAAACTAGATAGTGATGCTACTATGATCCCGTAATAATTGTTTAAAAAGTATCACACACTGATCTTAATAAAATAAGTAAGCTTCGCTGCTTGGGCAGAACAGGTAAGAGAGATTAAAAAGGAAAAAAAAAAGGAAAACAAAAACTAGAGGAAGTAATTTACAACATGAGAAAATGCCACTTTCTATGCTTAGATTTACTGCTGAACCAAAGTCCATTTTCATCTATCCCATTCCCCAGTATATTCATAACACTCAGTGTGACACCTTGACAGAGTTGCAACCACAGGTCTCCATATATTCTTTTTTTCCCTTTGTATTTCATTGCAAAAGGTTACAAAACACATAGGTATTACAAAGCCTCAATTTTCAGGAACAGAGTATACCATTCAAAACCAGATGTAAGTTTCTGCCCAACAGTGAACTGAACCTTGATAACAGAGAAGAGTAACAAGTGTCATGAGAAGAGCTGTGTCTAATACAGGCTGGCAATGCTAACGTACCCGTACTGTCAACACCAGTTAAATGAAAACTTCTGGTAACAAAACACAACAGGGTTTAAAAGTAAAAGCACAAGGTCAACAGGAACTCCTGAACCCGTGTCTATGATGTAAACCTAACATGTTACGAGCACACTGTGAACATAGTCCCATTTATTACAGGTAATTAAAGCACTCTACCCCACCATAAAAACCACATTCACTACCACCACTGCATTACGCACAAGAACACACGTGCACAAACACACCACACTCAAACAGGAACAGTTTAGTTTATCTCTTCAGGAAGAGACATCAAGCAGTCTCCATACTGGTAAACAATTACTCATAGAAGCCTTAAGTATTCAGTGACTAAGTATTTATAACAATGTAGCAATTATACTAGTTAAGATACATTATGCATTTAATGTTTTCTTTCCAAATTACTCCTACAGGATATAGAGTTCAGCTTCCTCGAAGAAATAAAACAGAAAAAAAAAAAAAAATTCTACAGAGATAAGTTGTTTTTACCTTCTCAAAACAACCTTTTTTAGAGTTTGTCATGATGTGAAGCAATAAGAACTTGCAATTAGGAAGAACAGAGCTCATTATGGTATGCTGCCTGGAACTGAAGCTCTCGAACAACTGCTTGAAAGAAATAATACTTTTTTTCTTTCTTTTGTTTTTTTAATAAACCACATTTAAACCTTAAACCACCATGCCACAAAAAAAATCATTTCCAAAGTCTGCTTGGATTTGAAAATTTATTTGCTTTGGAAAAACATTTTTAAAGTGTGCCAGTCCGCACCTCACAAACACTGAACAGTGAATGAAGGCCAAGAGTTTAAGTGAAATCCACATGAACTCCGTTACCAAATGGTTTTGGACACTGATGAGAAACTGCAAGACTCCAAAAACTCTCCAACATCTTCCACAGCCACCAGAAGTTATAGTTAAAATTGAGGCTGTATTACAGCAGAATACAACACAAGACAAATCACATTACTTACTTGGAGGTTTTTTGGTCAAGTCAGTGACAAACATCATCTGAAATTACTATGGACAACGAATTCTATGTGACCTAAAATCTGAAGTTTAGTATTCAATGCAATAGTGCATGTTTGGCTTTTGTAAAAACAAGTGACATTAAGGCTATGTTTAAAACAGATGACCTGAAACAAGAAAACATTCAGAACAACGTGGCTTTCTGTGAAAGCTTGTCAAAGAAGCATAAAGAGATTAAAAACCGCTGTGCTTTAAAACAAGTTTGCCTGCCACAAGGTCATTCAAGTAGTAACGTTTTTTGGCATTAGTCCTTAGCCGATACAACAGCCCTTGATCATACATTTGTATTGCGTTAGTTGCAAACTCTATAGCCTTTGACACTTTAAGAGTTATATTGGAATAAGTGCACACTAAATCTCCTCTAAGTTATAGTGACCAGTTGCATCAGTCCACCTAATAAAGTAGGATGCAATACACACAGAGACCAAAACACAGCCAGCTCTCCACCCACTTTCATCTAGGCACAAATGCAGAATCTATTTCCAGTCCATGTATGCTGCTGCTGAATAGCCTGAAGCACAACAAATTCAATTGAATTTGTCACACTGGAGAATATTTACTACATCTTTGAATTGGATAGTGACCCACAACAGAGAAAGGTGCTTGCTGTGCTATCTGTGTAAGCTTTTTTCCAATTTTTATCAACAGCTTCACAAGAGGTTTTTAAAGCCACTACATTGCTTAGAGCATAAGAGCAGCCCTCACATTAGTTAAAATAAAATTAAACTGACAACATCTTAAATTCAAGCTGGAGAAATAATATAACAGGTTCGGAGGCAGAACAACACCCATGCAGCTACTCTTGGTACAGGACTTCCAGCAGGAATATGGGGTAGACATGCCCTTTCCAGCTCCTCCTCCACCCCATTCCCTGTTATGATTCACACCCTAAGTATATCTACACTCAAAGTCTTCTAGACCACTGAGATTCACCAGAAGTGAATTAATCTGAAAGGAAACCAATTTACAATAATTTTCCTTTACTTCAGTATGGTAGACAATCACGATAAGAAGTGTTCTTTGCCTTGTTTTAGTGATGGTTTATTTATTCTGTAACCATCTCTCTCTAAATGAGATTAAAATCTATCTCTAAATACCAAGAAAAAAATTTCATCATCTACACAACGCACTTATTACTTTAGGCTGTAAGCTCCTGATCACTAAATCATAGAACAGCCCATGTTGGAATGGACCTTGAAATACCATATGGCCCAGCCTTCTGTGGGAAAGGGAGCCTAGATGAGATAAATTACCTAGCACCCTGTTCAATCGCATCTTGAAAACATCAGTGATGTGGAGAGGTTTTTCTAGTGATTGATTTTTCTCACTATAATTAAAAAAAAGAAAAGTCTCTCGTTTTGAGTGAAGCCTCTCCCAGTGCAACTTGCAGCCATTGCTCCTTATCTTCTCCATGTGGTTTCTTATGAAGAAAGAGACTTTGTTGTGTGTGTAGCTGCCCTTTAGGTAAGGTTACGTTACTCAACATTCAATGGGTTTTCTCTGGTTGTTTTTATATGAAAATTGAATGAAAGCTGGAAGCCATTTCTTAACCATATCAATGGACTAATGAGCAACTATAAGCCTTCAAAGTCCCTCACCATCACTAGCACAGCCACCTTGAACTTACACATTTCAATACAGCCAATCTAGAACTAGAAGCAAGTGGAATTGGGCTGCACAGCAATGAAATTTTTGAAGTAACATGAAGCTGTCAATCACTCCCAGAGACCTCACAGACCACCACTTGAAAACTTTCCAGTTTATGTTTGTGAAACTGATCACCTTTGCGTTCATTTGCGCTCATTTGAAAGCCTAGAGGCACCACCACAAGTATCTAGTCACAAAAGTACATATGAATACTTTCTTCTTATGAATCAAGACAGTGTTTCCTGAGCCAAACAAATTATAAATGACCATGAATCCACACAAGCTGTCCAACAGACAAATCACCTTCCTTCCATCACACAGATTTAAATGTTCAGCTGACATAGCCATTTCACATTTCATTTTTCAGCCCTGCAACATAACCTTACAGAAGATGTAAACTTTAGGCTGCATCTTCAAAGACAAAACTATCTTACTTTGTCAACTGCTACACTGCAATGTCATCAAATCAATTTATTTCCTACAGCCTATTTCATACTATTTTACCAATTGTTAGAGGTTTTGTTTGTGTGATTTTGCTTGTTTGTTTGTTCAAGAAAACACTGGGGTGCCGTTATCTCCATATTTTAAAGAGTTGCCCTCCCCCTCAAAAAATTAAAGATCTAAATCCAAACCATTATTTCCTACAGCAAAAACTTCAACTGTCGAAACCATTTAAGCCAAATACGCACTTAGTCCTGGGCTTCTTTCCCTTTTGCCACCACTATTGACCTTGGGTAGCAGTCCCGTTCCAAAAAGAGTTTCATACATCACCCCTGTAAGTTCCAGGCTCTTTTACTTGGTTTTAAAAGTGTATTTAACAACTTCAACCAGGATTTTTCCTTGACTAGTCACACCAATCTAAGGTGTGACACCTCAGAGTTTCTTCAGTTGAATACTGCACAGCAATCATCTAGATTAAACAAACAGTTTATATGGGGCAAGGATTGTATTTAGTTGGTCAACATTTATTGATGGACACACTGCTAACACTGAACAAACAACTGCTTGTGCCCACATAGTACAAAGGGACCCTAATTCATGGTTAGACACAAATGGTACTCTGCAGAAAAATAAACAGTCTTGAAATTGCAGTTTCACCACTTAGTTGAAGGTTGTCTGCTACCTACACCTTTGTACATGAAAGCATGCTCGTTCAACGTGCAGCAGAGTTTTAAATACAGGAACCAAAATGCTTCAAAAGTGACACTTTCTTTATCCTCATAATTCTACAAAAAAAACTTCCTGAGACAGAACACACATGTAAAATTTACTTCCACATCACATATAACTGATTCGAACCACAGACACTAGCACAAAGTTTTCTGTAAATTAACTCAAACACTGTGATATATTTAACACCATTAAAATTATGACAAAGTTATTCAAATATTTACTGGTTTACAAATCAGTGCTGTCCTTCCTAGCCTTCTTCCCAAAGTCAACTCCTAAATTTGGGAATTTCTTTGTAACGTCTACCTTTAGTAAGAAATTTAATTCTGTTTACATACTTTGTTATCAATTAAGCTAACAATGGCAGCTTGACCACTTAGGTGAGGGATCAAGAGGAGAAGCCATGCTCTTCTCCATGACACCCACTTACAGGAAAAAAAGAAAAGGCTAGAATCAGAAAATAACAGACTAAAATAACCTCAAACTTCTGTCAGACAACTGACAACTCTAACCAGTCTTTATCAAAACTCTTATTCCCAGTAAAAGCAAGGCCCAGAGGACATGTGCTCTTAACTCTCTCTCTTGAACACGCCAGCATGAACCTTGCAAATCTTTCTTTTAATCAATCAAGTGTTCTCATTTTAAAATTTGCTTCATACAGCAAAAAGAACTACAGAAAGCTTAGAGTTGTCATTTAAACTGCTGTGAGAAGACTTATCCTTAGTAAAGAAGAGCAGTGGCGCGTCTGAGTGTTCTGGGATCAAGTACTGACTTCATCTTCCAAGGGAAACCTTCTACTTCTGGGCAGTCTGTAAAATAAATTGTAACTGCTCCCCACATAAGAAATCATTTATTCAAACAGGTCACTCACTGGAGCTGTAAAAATCTATGGGAATGAACGTCTCTAAATAAACTCATCCGTCCCACCCGGAGGGCCCCACACCCGGGGTAAGTGATGAAGCCGTTGCCCTTTCCTGGCCCTGCGTCGCGCAGGACTCAACAGTTCCCATCACCGCACGACACCGGCTCCCATTAGCAAGAGAGGAGGCCCTGGGGCCTTGCGGTGGCAGAGCAGCTCCTGGTCCCCTCGGGAGCGCAGGGCCCAGCCGATCCGCGCCCCACCGGCATCTCCGAGCACGCAAAACCCGCCGCCCCCGCCCAGGCGGGAGACAGAGGTCGGGGGACGGGGGGAGGGACGGGGGGGGGGACGGGGGGTGGGAAGGCGGCAGCGCCACCGCCCCAGGAAGGCCCCGCAGCCCACGGCTCCCTTCAGCCCCGCCATCCGCTCCGCCCCATCCAGGCCTCGAGCTGCGGCTGCAGCCGGCCCAGCTCCCCGAGGCAAAGGCCGCAGAGGCCCGAGCCCCACACCCGGCCCCAGGCGAAGCCCTTCGGGGCCGCGGCACCCACCTGCGCCTCCTCCCAGGGCGGCAGCCATGGCTCTTCGCCTTGCGCAGGCGGCGGCGACGGCTCCCGGCAGCGGCCCCGTACCGCCCCCAGGAGCGACAAAGTGCAGGGGGGACGGGGAAGGGCTCGGATTCAGCGCCCGGCGGCTCCCCCTCCCGCCGCCCCTCCGCACGCACCTACCGCAGGAGAACAACAAACTACCACAACATGGCGGCCGCCGCCACCGCTGTCGCCGCCGCCCCCGCGCTGCATCATGGGACGGCGGAGGACCGGGCCCTCCCTCGCAGGAAGGGCGGGCAGCGGGCGCCGCTGGTTGGTTAATCCGGGCCCGGGCGCTCCGCGCGCCGGCCGGCGCTCCCTGCGCGTGCGCCGAGCGGGCTCCTCCCGGCGGTTCCGGACGGGGGAGAGGGGGGAGGGGGAGCGCAGCCGGTCGGGAGCGCGCATGTGCCAACGCCTGGCACGTGCCACGGCGGCGGGGCGGGGGCGAGCATGCGCGCGGGGCGCGCGAGGGGCTGCAGGGGCCGAATGGCGGCCGCCGGGCTCGGAGCGGCGACGGGACGGGACGGGCGCTTCTCCGCCCCTGCCCGGCGTCCCTGCGGGCAGCCCGTGGTGCCCGGGCCTCGCCTCCCCCCTCGCAGGGGAGCGGAGCCGCGGGACGCTGCTGCCCGCGGCCTGGCTGCGTCAGGGGGCGGCCGGGCGGCCTGCACTGCCTGCGCCTGACCGGGACCAGTAGCGGGGAGTGGGGACGGGAGAAAGGGGCGCCGATTTTCGGCGATCCCACAGCCCCCTGAGGGGGATGTGTAAATGCCTCTTGCCAGCGCGGGAGGCTCCAACACCTCTGAAGCGCCCAGCTCGCATTGGGCTGCACTGAGGCTTCAGTAGGTCGTAGGCCCAACTCTGACAGCAAAGTTCAGCTTCTTCATGTGGAAAAAAAAAAAAATCCCACGATTTAATGGCATTAAAATACACCGTGAGAGGGGTGGTGTGGGCTATGTTAGGTCCGTGTCTCTCCATCTTTTAAGGCTTGAGTGTGCAGGGGAGTTACTGCATAAACTAAACTAGGTAGTTGTTGCTTCTCCGCTCACCAGGGACATGCTTTACAGGCTCAGTATCATGACTTCACCCAGGGACATGCTTTACAGGCTCAGTGTCATGAAGTGCTAAATCCAGTTTCACTGCAAGCTGGAAGCCCTTTCCTGCTAACCCCTACTGTAATCCCTTCCCTCCTGACTGCTATGTGCTTCCCCCTCTCCTTTTCAATGGACCTCATGATGTTGCTGTAGAGTCAAATCAGCTTGGATCGCTCATCCCACAGCTAATTCACCAAAAAGTTCTCCTTTTGTGTTTCCTTCCTGCCTTTTCCTAGTTTTAATGGGGAATCAAGGCTTCTGGCATTCTGCACAGACCAAGTTAAACACAATACAAAATCGCGCCTCGATACCACACAAAATTTAGGTTCTGCTGCTGGTGAAGAAGCCAAATCTGACCTAAACCAGTTTAGTGGAGCCTACTGTAACAAGACTTGTTCAATTAAGCAACAAAACTTTCCCAGGTGAACGGGTCCTCATGGAAATAATTAACAATGTTAGTATTTAAATTATCAGCGTTATCTGATTAAACCCTCGCTATGAGACTAGGGAAGTTCTCATGTCACTTTGTTCCAGGCTCCCTGCAGACTCAGCTCTGCATTGCATTTGGTCTCATTTTTTAGCTTTTTTTTCACAACTCTACAGCTAGAGACTTATTCCTATTCATGATGATTTATTATGATTTATTCAATTCACAGCCAAATTCTAACTTTAATTTAGGAAATAGACTATCAGCAGGCGATGCTTGTTGATAATTTAATACATAGTCCTTCTAAGCTTTAATTGCTTGGAGGTACTAAGTGAAGTGAATACTACTACTGTCAACGGTAAAAACCCATGATGATTTCAGTGTGGCCAGGATTTCAGCCATCGATTCTTGTATTGATCTTTGTTTTGGGTAGCTGATTTGCAAAACAAAAGGATTTCTCGGCAAAGGGAGGGAGTTTTCTGGACCCTTTAAAGGCTGGAGGAAAAGTGTGCGGGGCGAGACTTGAGACTCAGCCAGTCTCAGCAGCAGCCTGTGACAATTCGCTTCTCTCTTGTCATGATTCTCTGTATCCCTTCTGTTTCTGGTTGGGAAATCAAGTGTTAAGCACAAGCAGTATTCACAATGACCATCTTTGTGACATTCAGATATGTAGAAGAGGGTATTTTATGGGTATTTTATGCTCTATATTTTTTCTCATTTAACAGCTGATTTGATTTCCAAGACTGACAGCCCAAACACAAATCAAGTTACCATTTGCACAAGGCACCAATTCAATAATAAAGAGGAATAATAGTGTAGTTCGCTAGTACTCTGTTAATATACAGACCCTTTAGCCACTTTGCTTAGCTCTAGTACAAAAAAGTGGCCATTCCCAGATGTCTGAACTTCAGCAGATGTGAAACAGCGACCTAAACTATGATGACAGAGAGAGCTATGGTGACTCCACTTGCCTTCAGTCAGGATTCTGAATTTTCAAATCCCCAGAATTGTAGTTGCTCTGGATTCTGTACCAAAAACTCCAACTTTTTCTTAATAGTCCCTAACCTGTGCTGTAAATGCAAGTGTGCTCTTGTCTTTTCTGTAAATAGAGGTTAACGTACCTGGCATCTCTGGAATCCATTAAATAAACTGACTTTATCTGAACTAATCATCAATTTATTAAATACTTTTGGAAGTTCTGCATAAATAACATCTTTGCCTGTGTGTTTTCCAAAGCAAATCCAGCTGCAGTTGAGAATGCAACAGATTGTCTTGCAAGGGGATTAAGTAAATAACTGAGCAAGAATTCAAGAAACCTGTAATCCTGGTTCTGCACTCACTTGCTGCACTACTGGGGCAGGCTGCCTCGCATCTGCTGCCTCAGATTTCCCTCTCTAAGCTGGGGAGAATAATGCTAGACTTTTCTTTTTTCTGATTATTTGAAACCTTTTGGTAAAAATTGTTGTGTCCTAACTTCTCTACATTAAGCTGTTCCCACTGCAGTAGTCATTAATCAGTTTTACTTACACTATTTTGGGATGTTAACAATTTTTTTTTTCCCAAATACTTAGTACCTTGGTTTTGGGGCGGGCACATTTTTATCTGTTTTAAATTAAAGTCGTGATTTATTTTTGTACACACACTGAAAATGGTGACAAATCATTAGTCCAAAGTCAGGTAAATCAGACTTTCAAGTTTAGTTCCATGGAACACTTAAAATTAATATGCAGGTGATAAGAACAGTGTTACAAATGACTCCTAGTTCTCTATGAAAAAAATGTGCCTCTGGCTTATTTTTTAACCACAGTTAATCTTTGTGAGCCTTCATCCTAGTCTGGCAAAACCAGAGTTTTCATAGCATGGCAGTCTGGCTGAGATGGGTGGTCCAGTCGTGGGTTTGGCTCATAACCATCCTGTGGTGAACCTTTCAAAGAGAGATGTAACTTCAGCACAATCTTTCAATCAAAGTTAAGCCTGTGATGAGTTCCTCCAAATCAGGCACTAAACAGGTCTTGCATTATTTCATCAACGTCCTGTGATACTGCAAATGTTCTGTCACACCTGACCGGAAATTCCGGATTTAAAGTGTACAAATGAGGGGTGCAAAAAGGAATTCACTCTTTTGTAGGTACCACTGGGCCTGATCTATGACCCATCAGCAGTGGCAGCAATCTTTGGAGGTGTCACTACCTCTTAAAAGGTAAACACATGTGAAAGATGCACTCTCTTTATGTTCCTGAGAAGGGCAAAGGCAAAGTGGAAGGGAATGGGGAAGACTTTAAAACTAATATCTCGCTTAAGGAAAGAGACCAGTATGAGGATTAAAACAACTGAAATGAACAAAAAACACTGGTGTGATAAACTTTGAACAGAAAATATTCTCAGTGTGTTCCAGCCTCCAGGCTGACTGTAGTTTCTGAGCTGCAGGCAGCATTCATGTGTATCACATTTTGTTATTACTGTGATTTTTCTTTCTGTTTCCTGCTCCATTCATGTTACTTATTTATCCACTTGTTGCAGCTTATCTGCCTTGTTGCCTGCAACTAACTTGATGCATCTTATTTTGGCTATAATTTCCTTAGGAAACGTGTCCTATGGCCCCCTGAAACAGCTTCTGGGGTGGAGAATAGGAGAGCTAATGTGCTGAGAAGTGGTCTAAACAAGCATCATGTCAAGTGTGTTATTAATGTGTCATGTGTGGAGTACCTAGAAAGCTGGTCACCCACTAAAGATCAAAATCCCAACAGAACATATATTGTTGAAGTATAGTGTAAAATATATCAGTTATTACCAGCTCCAGTTATGACCCTGGAGGGTAATAACTGCAAGAAGGTTCAGACTGTAGCTTCGGTTTCTGAACTGAGAGCAGCACACAGAAGCCTGGGTGTTGCCCTGGACCCCAGTGTTTGCAATGTATTTTAGGGATCTAGAGAAAAGTAATCAAGAAACACCAGAGGAATCGAAGCGTTAAACTTATTGGAGCATTTTATTTGTAATTGTTTGGGCTTTTTTGAGTCTGGATGTTGGAAGTCTTACTGACCAAGCTTTGCTTTGTTTCAGCAGGAAGCCCATCTGCTGTGAGCAGCAGCAGGGGAATTGGGGTGAAGCTGACAAATATAAGGTGGTCCTTTCTTTCAAGAATCACTCAGAATGCAGTGGAGAATTTCTGAAGCTACCCCATTCTTAGGCAAAGGGGGTAGTACCCCACGATAAACATATCAGAGTAAGTAAAGGTTAGGAGTGTTTCCCAAGGTTTCCTGACAAGGAGCTATTGTATGGCACTGTTGGTCTTACCCGAATGCCAAGTTTTGGGAAGGGCTTGCTTTCTCTGGACGCAGGCCAAGCTGGCCCCTTCTACTCTGTGAAAAGCAGGAGGACATGTGGTGCCTCTAGGCAAACCTCAGAGCATCACAGGCAGCTTCTGTGGCCCAAATACTTGTGGCCCATACCTGTGAGCAAAGCCCCATGCTCTGTGGAGCTCCACTGAAAGTAGAGACGTTGTGCACATGTACCAAATGTCAGCTCTCATACATGAACTTCCAGATCAGAGCTTATGTTCCTAAGAACTGCTCGTACCAGAAAGCTATAATCCTGTTAAAAGCCTCTGGGAACTACTGCAATGCAAATAATAGTAGCAATAATTAGCTGTGCTTTAATTGATACTGTGTATTCCTCAAATGTCAGTGAAAATTTACTTTGCTAAGCCAACAACTTCTCCCCTGGAACTCTGCTGGCTTTACCAGAATTACACGAGGGGTGAATTTGGATCATTGTAGGTTCCTGGCATAAATTATCAGCTGTTGATTCCTTGCCCTTTAAAACTTGGCAAGCATACAGGAAGAGTTTGCCAGACATGCAAGAACTAGGTCTATGCATTTATGGGGAAATCCATCGGGACTCTACACAGAAAGGAGTACAATTTGCTAGAAGTACCCAGCTGTGAAATCCAAGAACTCTTGCACAGAGCTCTAGCAACTTCGAGCAAATTTAGCCTGGCCTCGATACCAGTGGTTCCTGGAAGCAGTTTTTGTGCCCTCAGCTTTATGAATGCTTGAGTATGATTGTAAAAAAAACCTTGGGAATGTGCGGAGATGCTAAATTTACAGAATAGCCCTCAAAGGGGTGATTTTGGTTGGTGTAATCTAGAGTTGTTTTATGGTTACTCCTGTTTATCCCAGTGGCCAGGAGTTGTCTCTGCTTGAGAGTGTAATTCTGACCATATCATGGGCATAAACAGGTGAAGATAGAACACTTCAAAGCAACCACCATCTTCAGGATGAACAAGATCTGCACCTGGACCTTTTGTCTGACTGAGCACTCAAGAATTTTGGTGCCCTAAACTTCATGGACAGACATGTGTGTCATAGCACTGCTACAGCTGCAAGCTCAGACACTTCTCAGCAATTGCTTCTAAGGGAAGAATAAACATTCTCTAGCTCTAGGTGGCTGAAAGTTACATGTAAGCTTGTGTGAACCTCCTCTGTTTAGTTAAATTAGATGGGCTGAATGCTGGTTCTTAGCTGTGGCAGACCTGTTGTAATAAAACAACACTGGGAAATAAATCCCAACCATAGAGTCTCTATTTTGATGGTGCTGAGCAAGATTAGAGCCAGTAGCAGATCTCTGGACTAAATTTTTCGATATTTACCAGGAAAAGATTCCTGGCTTGTAGAGCTTCAGTGCATATTGCAGGATCAAGCCATTTCTTTGTTTGCTGGGTCTAATGGGTAATGGGTTTAGGCTGTAATGGAGTCCTTCAGAGACATGGAGATACAATGCACCGGATTTTATGGATTATCCATATGTACAAAAGTGTTGTTGCCAAACAAACTCAGGAACAGATCACTCTAGCACATTACCAATAAGCCAATTAGTGAAATGAAGCATTGCAAGTAATAGATTTCTTTATGCAAATAAGTTTGTGTGGAAGAGAGAATCATCTGAACTGGGTTTAGTATTCAGGAAGACCTTGCCAGTATGATATCTGATGATAGTTGCTATAGCTATTATTGACCAGTTTCTTTTTGTGCCCTGGTATGTGTGGATGCAAATGCAATGAGTGACGGGAACCTTAACGAGTAAGACGATAGTCAGGATTTAGACCTTATCATGTGTTTTTTTCCAGTAGCTGCGTGTGTTCCACAGGTTTCACAACATCTTCTAACATTAACTTCAGTTATACTATTTTTCCATTACAGTGATTGACAGCATCAGTATTTTATTTGGGCTAAAATCCATTAATCTTTCACATTCAACTTACTTCCTTATAAGGAAGACTGACAGAATTAGACCCTACATATCAAATCAGCTTCATCCGGGGACCTTAGTTTATCTAGTCGATCCAACAGATTTATTTATCACCACCTGTCTACGTTAAGCTGAGCACCTTTTCTATAATGAGTTCCTTGCAGCCCAGGAGCAGGTTATGGAACATGACCCATTACAGCATGCTGTGGCACGGGGAACCGATAGAGATGCGTTATCCAATGCAGCCACCCTTTGAAGTGCTATCTTGTATAACAAATTATTGAATTAATTGTACATAGTACTAGGATTTAATTAAGCGATAAGGCCCATCATAGTGGTCCTTTATCTAGCAGATAAGGATTTACCAAGCTTACCCGAGAGGTCTTTATCTGAAAGATAAGAAAAAGGTACATAAGGTGCCTTCCCCTGTTTTTAAATCATTAATTGAAAAGACCTTTATTTTTTAAGTTCTAGGTTGTTGTCTTTTCTTCATGCCTTAGTATTAAAGATTCAGATGGACTTTTCTAAGGGAGGTTGTAACAGGGAAGAATTTTACCAATGTCCTTCACTGGGTGAAATTAATAGGATTTATATAGTTTTCAATCACAATGCACCAGCTCTCAGCTCAAGTGGAAATTTAGCCTCTGATCTGGAGGAGATTTTCCAGTGGCTCCACAATGCCGTGGTCATAAAACAGATTCATTCATTGCTGATTGCAAAGGGCTATAGTTGTGATTATGCTGCAAAGTTTAGAAAAAATTAGGATTATACAATAGAAGAAAATGAGGCGTACAGGTAATTCCAAGGTAGTCCTTTTAATAACCGTGTTGTCCTGTAAGCTAAATGGTGCCAAAATCTCTAGTCCTTTACCTGTGTGATTTAAAGACATTTAAGCAGAAAACTTATAAATAAATTAAAGCTATTGCAAAGAACTGGCACTTAAGATGAACACACTGTAAAACACAAAACAATACTACTGCTAATGCTCAGTGGAGAACACAGAGGAAATTCCAAAGAAAGGAGAGAAGATCAAATGTTTTTTATGAGAAAGGCACATAAGGGCTACTGTGTGGTTGAAAACAGGTCAGGATCTTTGGATTTAACAGATGTAATCCCTAATGTTACAGACACTTTTAAAATATGATCCTTTCATAAAATTTCCATGATTTTTTAGAAGTAGCTAGGCTTTTGCCTCCTCTCCCCCTTAGAGGAAGGCTGTTGTGCAACATCCTTATGCTATAGTTCCCTGAGATTTTCCAGTTTACAGTGTGACTGTATCCCTGGCCAGCCCATACTGGTTTGTTTTCATGTGCTGATATTATCTTTTAGCACAGGTGACATTTCTTCCTTCCTGCTGTTTTCCTTCCCATCCCCATGTAAACCCAGAGAGCAGTCAGCCTTTACTACGCTGCGTAAACTGAGCCCCCTTGGACCAGTCTGCCCTTGCAGGTCCAGAAGCAACAACCACTCCGTACCCCTTCGGGGATCAGGGACATATCAGACTCACTGTTCGTTCCACCTCAAGTTGCTTTGTATGGGCTCTGTGAAATTCTCCTGAATTTCCAGGCATCCATGAACCTAAGCTGCCAGATACTGGAAATCCAGTAGGTTACTGCCCAAAGCAGTTGTCTACCACATAAATTGATAGCGTTGGCAGCTCTGCTTGTGAAAGACTCCCTGTTCCCCAGATTGTATTAATCATCCTGCTCTGCACCTGTTCCAGCTTGAATTCTTCATGCTTGAACAGGGGCAGTAAAGCAGGGTCTGAAGGGATCAGATTGTATTAGAAGCGCTTGGAGCAATTCAAGCCGGGACCAAGCAGAAATTATAATGAGAGATGGATACCCTTCAGGTTCCACGAGAGGCAAATTGCCTCAGCGGTGAGCGGAAGTTTGTAGTGCTGCTCCGAGCCGGTTTGTTCGGTGACCAGGGGATTTCGTTTGCATTGTTGACAATCTGACACCTTTTATTGATTTGCTTTTTTTCTTTTCTTTTTTTTTTTTTTTAAGTATCTGGAAGCAATAAGTGAGTGGAAAGGTGTGAATTAAAATGTGTACACAGCTAAAGACAATTACTCAGATATTTGCTTAGACCCGAAATCCCAGCTGCTAAGCTGGTATTATTCTCTCTTGCTCCAGCTACCCTTTGGTAATTGCCTCGTGAGCAGTTTTTCTACTGTGTCTTTTTACTTATTTATTTGCAACTTTGATTGAGCTTTCTGCCTCAGAGAAAGCTATAAGCATGGTCCCTCACCTTAATATACCCCGTATAGAGTTCCCTCACCTTGGTGCAGCCTCTCATGCCTGCAAGCCTTTGAAACAAGAGTCTGGTGGCTCATACTCCGGGGAAGCCAACAGAGCTGCATCCACTGGCTTCAGCAGAATAACTTCCCCACTACATACTTGATGCTTATTTCACTCAGAAATTATTTCACTCAGAAAACGATTTTACCTGAGTGCTGCTAGCAGGTACTCGGCTGTCCTCCTCTTCTCTGACAAGTAGGAAACAAAATCAACCCCCTTTGCTTACATCTATTGCAGCACAAAATTATTTTCCTTCGTACATCTGAATGGTATCTTATAAAAAGGGATTTTTCTTCCTTTAAATCACACTCTGTTGGGAGCTGCCCCAATCAGCAATGTGTGTTCTCGCTCTCTCTGTGTAGTTGTTCCATTAAAGTAGTGTGAAAGCTACAACTGTGTGTCCACTGTCATTCTGTATTAGAAGTCAGGGGTAAGGTAATGATTTGCAAGCTTGATCCTTCTGTAATACTTTCCTTGGAAGTACAGTTCTGCCGTTTCTGCTGTCAGCCTGCATTTGGAGTGTGGAGAGTGCTGCATGACTTGAAAGCAGCAGTAGGCAATTCCCAGTCTAAGCCTTAGACATTTACATATTTTCTCACTTCAGTGGAGTAAATATGCAATGTAAATAAATCCTATTATGTTTGAAACTGTACTTACAGTATAATATAAACACAGTACGGTGGTGCAATCTCAGGTTTTCTTACGCTGTCAATACGGGCATATATTTACTAAATTATGTATTGTTAACATGGTATTCAGCTTCCTGCAGCTGTTAGAATACCTTGTATAATATGAGAAAATAATGAGGGGAAAGTCCTTTAGTCTTTAAACAAGAACTCAAGAAAAAATGCTGCAGGTAAAACAGTTCTGTGGGAAATGGCCTGTCCATAAAGGATGTCTTTACAGCTTTATTACATGTAGTAATATTTATTATTGCTATTAAGTTGTGTGCATCTGAATGTGCCATCTAATGCAAGTGCTTTCTTCAAAGGACATTGCCAGGTATTGCTGACACAACACCATGATGTTGCACATGTCACAACCATATGTTAGTGCTGTGTTCTGGGGAGGAGATCATTTGACACCTGCCAAAAATTCCTTACTGGAAGAGGTGTCTGGGTGATGCTTGGGTTTACACAGTCCCCTCAGCAGTTACTTCAGCTTTATCCTCAGATGAGGGATCCCTGTGAGAATATAGACCCTGCTTTCTTGTTACGAAAGCCCCAGCCAGAACACCTGGTTTCTATTCTGAGTCTGAAGGTTTCCCATCTTAATTAAAATAATCATAGGATTTTCCATGCAGTATATTATAGCTTCCTTCTAGGCTCAGGTTTTCACTTCTTCAGAGATGACCTGTGCTGCAGAGGGAACTTCCAGGCTGAGAAGCACTCAGAGGAGCTGAAAATGTAACAGTTTTGTGTATGTCCTCCCACTACAAGGTATGAGGAGAACCTAAACAGAGCAAAAAGATGCCTACAAGACTTGTGGAATAAGGGGAGTTGAAAAATTAAAAAGGTAAGGAACTATAAAAACTGTAAAAAGAAGCAGATAGAGCTCCAGCAAGCACAACAGAACTTAAACTGTAACCAGTCATGTCAGGTTTTTGTTGATAATTCAGGCTTTGCTGGACACAGGGATTTGGGCTGAATCCAGTGACATCTACTTGACAGCCATAAGATAAGAATATAATTTATTTGATGTTTGCCATTGAAACCAAAATGTTCTTAACTTTGAGGAAAGAATGAAAAAAAACCAAACCTCCAGAAGGCATTTGATCCTTATTTTCAAACAAAATTCTATCTGTGAAATTTTCAGATGCAATACTTCGTAAGAAACACCAATTTTAATAGGCAGTTGCAGGAAGAAGTTTGTGCTAATGCAATCTGCAGCCTTGAACATGCCGAAGACTGTGCGTTGAGTGTTGTCCTGGTTACAGCTGGGATAGAGTTAATTTCCCTCCTAGTAGCTGGTCCAGAGTTTTGGATTTAGTGTGAGAATACCGTTGATAAGACAGGGATGTTTTAGCTGTTGCTAAGTAGCGCTTATCCCAAGTTAAGGATGTTTCAGTTTCCCAGGATCGGGCAGTGAGCAGGTGCACAAGAAGCTGGGGGGGAGCGTGGCCAGGACAGCTGACCCAAACTAGCCAAAGGGATATTCCATACCATAGAACACCATGCTCAGTATATAAACCAGGAGGGGAGGATCACGGCTCAAGCATCAGTCAGTGTGTGGCGAGCAATTGCATTTGTGCATCACTTGTTTTTTCTTGGGTTTTATTTCTCCTTCTTTTTGTTATGTTCCCTTTCATTACTATTATTACTTTTTTAACAGTTGATATTTATATTTATTATAGTTATTAAACTGTTCTTATCTCAACCCACAAGTTTGACTTTTTTTTCCCAATTCTGCTCCCCATCCTACTGGGAGCACAGAGGAGTAAGTGAGCAGCTGCATGGTGCTTAGTTGGTGGCTGGGGTTAAACCACAACAGGTATGTGATGGGTAGAAGAAGAGTTGCTGTAACCTGTACTTATCTCAGAAAAACACCTTTATGCAATGCTGAAGTGGCTGTGCTTGCTTTAGGTCATAAAACATGCAACTTGCTTTGTGTGGAGTTGGCATGCTACGACAGTGGCCATTTCTCTCCTCATAACTGCCCCTCTATTCCATTAAGATCCTCAGGACTGTTTTTAAAATATGTTGGTTGTCTTGCTTTGTACATTTACTTTGTGAGGTCTTTGAGGTAGGGACAGTCACAAAAGCTAGGAAAAGGCAGATCCCATTCTCAGTAACAGTCTCCAGGTGTAAAGAAACACAAAGACCTCATAAAAGCATCACTTTGGTCAAAGTTTGAAGAAGATCAAGAATTAGTATGCAGTTCTACTCTGAGCAGATACTGGAAAAAGTAGCTCCAGAAACATAAGAAATGTCTATTTACTGCCTTTCATTGAAGTCTGGATTAAATTTGCTTGTATTTCTTTGCAGTTTTGGTTTAGGGAAAATAGAAGTTTCCTTCTGTTAGGCATCAGTACTGTCAGGAAGTGTTGAGATTGTGATACATTCACAGGAGATTTATTCAGTCAGCACAATCTCACTGCACACCTTTTACCATAGGATCATTATTTAAAAAGCATATGAGTCCTCTAACAAGGAGAGTGGCTATACCTGTATCAGTAAAGAGAAGACATCCAAGATTACCCCCTGGCCCTGGGGATGACTGGCCCAGCTCACTGAACTCTGTTACTCCCAAAATAGGGTGGCCAGACTCACCTCACCAGTCAGAACTTTCATCCCCATTTTGAAATGAAGAATAAAATGATATGGGAGGACTAATGGTCTATAGAAGTATTTGAGCTACCTCAGCTGTTCTCAAAGTCCAGTGTCACTAGAATCAGTGTAGGCTGATTTTCCAGGTATCTTAGGTCTGGGACTACATGTATACCCTCAGGGTTACAATGCAAATCAATGTAAAAATACCAGTATAAACTCATTTGGACCTAGCTCAGGACTCAGAAATAGGCCAGCCACAACAGCATGAGGCTCCAGATACATCATTTCATTACAGCCAGACTGCTTCCCAGATAATGCAGTGTAGACCTTCACAAGGGTGTCATCCAAGATCACACAAGAAATTTAACCTTCTGGCAAAACTGAATTCCTCTCCCCTAAATCTCAACCTTATACAGGACTGTTGACTCATTGTTCCTTTCTTTAGGAGATTAGATTTCATTTCTGTGGCAAATCAAACACGAATCTCCTGAAGATCATTGTTCCACAGAACACAGACTGGTAACAGTTGTTCCCAGACTTGAAGGCCCATAAAATAAATTATGCGGTTTTCTGTTGGGGGGACTTTTAAATCTGTAACAAATATATTTCTAGATTGAAGCTGTGAAGATGGTGGTTGGTAGGAATTTTGCCATTGTTTTCAATGAACATAGCTCCGAGACATTTGAAAGCACAAAGACATCGAGTGAGTTTTTCTTTCAGGAAACATGAGAAATGGTATGCGGAGAAAACTTCTGTACAAACCGCAATAAACTTGACAGATCTTCTGCTGAGAATAGAGCGCACCAGAGCAAACCAATATATCTTAATTAATAATCCTGTCTACTCAGTACAACTGCAGTAATACTAATCATTTCCTGGGAAGAGTCTTGGCTGAATACAAAGGCTTTTTAGACTTTCGTTTGATTTGCTCTTTCAGAACGGTGGTGTTTTGAAGATAAATAAAAACTGCTAATGAATATGTATATGTTTCCTGATGTAGAGTATCTCAGTGAATATTCTAGGACAGTTTTGTACTCTTCAATGAACATGCTCCTTTGAAGTTTTTACCGAGTTAAAAATGCAGACATTATGTTTGGGTCACACATCAGTTTACTGATTTGGTTAGACAAAGAAACTAAGCTTAGACAAAATATTTCAAGACAAAAACACTTTTCAACCTCAAACAGCAAAATATCTTGAAATTTCTTTTAAATAGCTGCAAGACAGTTAAAAATACTTTTAACAACATGGAATGAGCTTGATTTTTACATGTTAGAAAAAACAACAAAACCAACCATTTTCTCATCTGTTTAAACAAGAAAAATGAATGAGTTGAGAGACACCAGAGGACTAGAGATGTCCATATGAAGGTCATATGGAGACTATACAGTACATCACCTGCTGTCCAAGAACAGTGGCAGCTGGGGTCTAGGGAGGCAAGAAGGCAATCCCAGTGACAAGAGCAGGACTGTCTTCATGGACATATGCTTGATGGCTGTTCATGTGGTCTGATTTCAGAAGTGCAGCTGCAGAAACATCCTTTGACTCAGCTTTGATGCGAAGCCAAGGTGGGTGAAGCAAAGTCTTCAGTTCTGCTTCAAAAGTAGGGGAAAAAATGAAGCACTCAATACTTAACTTTAGATTTCCATTTTCTCTTTGTGTTTTCAACATTCCAGTATCAGTCAAAAAACTTCAGTGTTGTCCTGTTGCATAAAGTACTGCACAAGCTCAGGATAAGGTAGTTCCTGTCCCAACAAAATGACAGTCTAAACTGTAAAACAGAGAAGATGGGAAAAGGAATAAGGGCTCAAGGAGGCAAAGTTGTTGACACTGGATTATAAGAAGTGAAGAATATGATGTCCCCTCCAGTCTAATTCACAGACTGGCAACAGATATGTGGGCAGCAGCCTCACAGAATCACAAAATGGTTGAGTTTGTCAAAGACCTCATTCAGTCCAACTCCCCTGCTCACACAGGGCCACCCAGAGCCAGTTACCCTGGATCACGTCTAGACAGCTTTTTATTATCTCCAAGGATGGAGACTCCACAACTTCCCAGTGCACCCTGCTCCAGTGCTCATCTGCCCTAGCAATCAAATGGGGGAAGTACGCATCTTGCCAATGTCTTCTTGAGATTTGAGCCACGTTCTGTTGAAACATGCTGTAAGAGTCCTGCAGAGTGGCTTGCTAGTAGTCGTAGTGCTGAGAGATATGGTAAGTGGCTTCCTTTGCAAAGACCATCCTGCAAATGCTATGTGGAACTGGGAGGCAAACCATGAACAGGACCAATACAGAGTGAGATTGTGGAAAGGATGTCATTCAACCACCAAACAACTTGGTGCAACTGTTGCACAAAAATCCCAAGCTTAGCTGAACCTTGAGGTGTGTCATTGAATCTTGGAGGGAGAAATTTCCAAGATTTGTTTATGTCAGGATGTCCCATATACATCTTTTCACACATATATATGTAACAGTTTCCAGAATGGCTCTCCAAACAGACCAGTCACATCCAACAGTTTAGGTTGCATCCTAGGTTATTTTGGAAGCAGCATTCACCTCTGCTGTGGAATGAGGCAACTATGCTTATTATGAGAGCTTTTATAAGATTTAAAGCACAGAGTGTTGACTTCAGCCATCAATGCTGAAGCCATTGCGATCTGCAGCCCAAACCTCCTCACAGCCCCAAAATCCTCACTCTGGATTGCTCTGGAACAGACACCACACAGTGTGCATGTGTGTGATGCTCCTGTGATTCAACCAACAGGGGATTATTGCAACTCTGTTTATACTGATGATTTCAATCAGGATTTCCAGACCCTGGGGGAGAGATGGCTGCTCCTGCAACCTGCATTGCTCAGTATCTGACATAAGCACAGCACCGCAGTCCTGTAAGAAAATTAGCATTACAATCAGCTTTACTGCATCCCCCCGAAATCCTGTAAGGAGGAAGTCTCCATTGAGGTCATTTCATGCTGGATGGTTTGTCATGGTAACTCCAGTTCCAGCCTCACACTGGTGCTACCATGCTGGAGCTTTGTGCAGGAAAGGCAAGAGTCTCTGGTGCTGAGGGTCCCTTGGTTCTCCATTCATTCAAGTCCCTGGTGTCACCTCCTGGGGTGGTGGCAGTAGCAGAGAGCCCTTGGAGCAGACCCGTGACATGCCAGCAAGTGCTGTTTCTCTCCAGTGTAGGTGCCAGATTGTAGATGCCAGTGGAAGGAGGACACCAATAGGTCATTGGCCTCTGAATGAGCCCAGTCTGAGCTCAGGTTGGGCTGCCTGCTCTCAGGCACAGCCAGCAGGTTTGGGGAAGGTGTCAGTTCCAGCTGATAAAGCTGGCAGGTGTCAGGCTGCGGCTGTGGAGAGAAGGCTGCTCTTTGACAGGGGCTGGTGACCTTCCCACTAATCTAGGGGAGAGCCGTGGCCGAGTGCTCTCTGCAGTTAGAGACTTGCAGCATCTTTCTCATGCTTGATGTTTTGTCTACATCAGGTTTGGCAGCCACTTAAAGAAAAGATTCATTTTGTTGGTTTGGTTTTTTTTTTTCTTTAAAAGCATTTTGTGTTTAGTTATTCGTAAGTTACATTCCTTTCTCTCCAGCACGAGTTATGCCAAAATGCATGTTTGCTGGCAGCCAGGAGCCAGCACAGCCCGCTCCAGCACCAGTGGTGCTGACTTTGCATTGTACCTCCCAGGACCTGCTCACCTATATATTTACATTGTTGACATGAATCACCTCAAGAGCAAGTGTCTTAGTCAGTGATTGCACAAGTAGCAGCTCGTGTTCAATCCTCACGTTGCACGGCAGCTGCAGAGCTGTGTGAAACAGTTCGTTTTGGAAAGCTGTTTCAGACCGTGCTGAGTATCCCATGAGCAGAACAGGTCAGTGGTGCTGGTTAGAGCCTGAGTTTAGCAAAAGGGATCTTCTGCAGCAAGCTAAAGGAGCACTGTTATCAAACATTTCTGGTTCAAAAGCCAGGCTTTGTGGACTAAACATCCTGCCTGCCAATTTGATCTCGTTCCAGCAGTTATTCCAAAGAGCTGACGTACATGGAGTTTGTTATCATTCTGACTGTAAGAAAAAAGTGATCTCTGAAACACATTGGTCCAATTCTGTGAATGCATATGGGGTGAATGGCTGTGAGTTTTGGGTGTGGAAGCTCTTGGTGACAGAGATCAAGAAGAACGCCAGTGCCAGGTTTTGTCTCGTGCCTCCCAGGAGGCTCAACACAAGACAAGGGAGGAAAACAGCTTCATGATGTCTTTGCTTTTCTGGGTCTCGGGACTGATCCAAGGGCTGGCACAGCTGCCAGCCGTCACCCCAAGCGTTGCTATAGCTTATAGATGCTGCCCACAGTTGCCCACCAGCTGCTATGCAACCCGAAATAGCCTCGGCACAAAGCACTCCAGGAAACCCCCTCTTCTTTTCCCTCCATGTCCCCTTCATCTGGCACTCTGATGTGGAGGGGTTAGACTGCAATGAAGAGGTTACCTCATGAATGAATTGAATTCATTTAATTCATTTTTAATGAAGTAAAAAAACCCGCAGATTTTCTCTTGGAGATTTGAAATGAAAAACTGGTTTGTTTTCTTATAGTTCTTAGCATTTATTTTTGCTTCTTATGATAATTTTAATACTCACTTTATCTCTTTTTTTTGCCTTGTAGGAAATAACAAGAGTTATTAGGGATTTTTCTTTTCCCTTTTCCATCTGATTTTCCTCTTGCCACTCTGTAGCTATTTAATACTTGTCTGATTATTACAAATGGCGTGGGGAAGAATGGTAAAAAAACCCCACATTGAAAAATGTAACGATATTGATGGCATTTCTTTTTATTTTCTATTTTTCCCTTTGAAACACTTCCGAACCTGGGAAATTTAGAAAAGCTAGGGCTTGATCCTACAACTATGTAAGAACTTGTGTACCAGGTCAGAACAGAAGTCCATCTGGCACTGTATTTATCTCCAAGAATGACCAATAAGAGGTACGTAAAGCCAAGACTGAAAAAGGGAGCAAGAACAGTTATATGTAGTCAAAATGTTTATCAGACTTTTGTGACTGGGGGACTGACTAGAAGTGATACCTTGCCACGTAGTAATGCTTCACTCTTGTCATTGCCGTCTTCATTTTCACTTGGTATGGGACAAAGGTTCAAAGACAAGGTTAGATCTTTTGCTCCTGCTGCAGAATTGAAGTGGTGAATGACCACAAGTGACCACTGAATTTGGGAGGAGGTTTTTCGACATTCAGGTCATGCACATAAAATATTTATAGAAATGCTTCGTTCCTAAGTGTGCTGTGGCCATTTAGCACAGGCTGACTATGAAAGGGCTTAGTACAGCCATAGCATGGGATGAAAATATTTGTTAAATAGGCAATACTAGTCAAGGAGGTTGCTGGAATACTTGGATGATAAATTAATCTTATCAGAGCCAGTAGAAGCTGGAGAAGATACATACTGAAAGAAATTGGAAATTTGCTGAAAAATATGTTCAGAAATTTTCACTTCAGCCTCTCAAAAAATGGTGGAGCAAACCAAGAGACATTTATTCGCTTTTTCTTTTTGTGTTCTTCTTTCCCCTTGATGTTATATTTCTTCCTGCCCTGAACAAGACACCCTGCATCATCCAAAAGTGATTTTACTGATGCCTTTGGGGTGGGCAAATTACGTGTGATTTGCTCCTTTGAGTTAGTATTTTATTCCCTGCCATGAAGACAAGTTCAGGATGGCTCCTTTTGGATTACCCTGCCATGCCTGCTGCTAACACATATTTGCCACAGCTTTAAACTTACCTCTGAGATAGATGAGCTATTGGAAAGCCTGGATTTTTTCTTCTCTCATCCCTCAGGTGCACTGCTCTAATTTTGTCATCCTTACCAGGAAATTTATGGCTTTTCCACAAACAACAAGTCCTGTGTTGACCCTGTGGAGCTGCATGAGGTTCTGACTTCTTTTGGAGAAGAGGATTGGGAAATGCAACATCATGGTTTCACTCTCCTAGAAGAAGCTGTCACGGAGAAGATGGGGAGGAAGAAGAAAGGTCTAAGAGAGTTTTCCAAGGGTATCTGGTCAGCTTTAAGGGAGAACAAAGCTGCCTTAACACTTGGGTTCATTGCTGACTTTTAGGCTTGGAAAATTGCCCATTTGGCTGCTGAGGCAGCAGCCTGAATTGTTGTGCAACTTGGCTGTGAAGGGAATGCAAAGGGATTTCTTCCCCTTCAGGTTCACGCATCACTAACCATGCCAGGCGTGTTGCTCCGTACTGTACACCCGGAATGAATAAACTGCTTCTAATAAAGAACCAATGTTGCTAATATCTTTGTGTAATTTAAACCAAGGCTTTTTGAATTTAGCTCATTTGGGGAAGAAAAAAAAAACCAAAACCACTGATGTTGCAAACGCTTATGCATCTGATTAACTTCGCCGCTTAGCTTAATTTGCAGGATCAGGGCCTTAGGTATCAAGAGGCTACATGGCATTACAGCCCTTCTATACATCTTCATTAGAGTATCTTTCTTATGAATTTGCTTTCATGCATGTTTTTACAACCTCAGTCATAAACTGGATTGTATCTGCCAGCAGCAGTGTTTAACTATGTCAGCTCCTTGGTGCCTGAGCTAATCCCTTGTCCTTCTTGACAGGAGTCGGGGGGAGTGCTGTTTCCTAAGGATCGATGCACAAAAGTTGCCATGTTGCTGGTTGTTTGCCTAAAAAAATGGAGGAGGCCATGAGTTTTTATTTGGGCCGGCATTTTTGCCCATTCAGGTTTTTTTTGTTGGGCTTGTAATTTTCTGTAAGAGCAGAATTGTTACTCCACTCCAAATTTACCGCTTCAGTATTGCAAGGAGGTGTTTTTTCCTGCCAAGCTTTCTCTTCATCTCATTCCATTGTGGCCTTCCTGCAATTCTTACTCTTCCTTTTCGATTATTTTTTTCTATTTCTAGTCCATCTTCTTTTCCATTTCCTTTTTTTTTTTTTTTTCCAATGACAGGATGGAAAAATAGCTCCTCACAGCCTCCTCCAGCTGCTGTGGCTGTATTTTTGGATTTTAAATCTGGCAACCCTAGTGGGTGTCCATCTGGGGAATTATACAGGTGCAGAAAGGAGCAAGTGTTTCTCCTCTCGAAGGTCTGCATTGCTGCTGGCCTTGCTGATGTCTAAGGACATGCTCCTTCAACTGGGAGCTCCCTCTGAGGTGATGACTCTTGGCTGCCCCCCACCCAAAGCACTGTGTGAAAAGCTTGACAGAGGCTGAGATATGAATGCGGATATTAAAACACAAAGACTTCATTTTTGTTAAGGGTTGTGCCTAATCCTTTCTCTCCTGGGGCCCTATTTTTTGGAGTCCAAATATTTATTACAGGACTCGTAACTTGTAGAGGCAGATGTAGCACTGGCAGCCTCCCAGTTGTAAGAGACATGGAGGAAAATTTCAGCTACGTGGGGCTCCACGTAAGTGCTGATGAACTTGGTCCATGGCTGAAGCATCCCCAAGCCATGGGATCCTGCAAGATGTCTCCCTGCCATGCCATCAGAGATGCAGGTGCAATATGTGGGCATTCAAAATAAAATGCACAGGGGCAGTGCCTGCTGAGAGCTCACGGCAGGAAGAGCTCTGCTGAAAGTTGCTTTAGATACAGGGCTTTACATGCCTCAGAGATGTATGTGCATAGTATAAGATACCTGTTTATTTGAAGATGGTTTAATGAAATGTTGTTTGGTTTCTTTTTCCATGAGCATGTACAAACTTAAATTATGGAAGAAATAAATTAATGGCAGAATTAGAGAAGATGCTTGCAAATTAAGATATCCTTTCCATTAGTCACAGTATTATACTAGAAGGGCTTTCATTTTTTGATTTGGTTACATCACTTGGTAAACTGAGCCCCAATCCTGTAGTGTGGGGCAGGAGGAAGGAGCCTGAAGTCCACAGAGAACCAGTGAAATCTTTACACAGAGCAGCTACTTTCTCACTGCATGAGCAAGAGATCAGTCAAAAGTTGCATTTGGCTGTAAAGTTCCAGGATGGGCAAGTGTAGGTCAATTGTTGCCTCAGGACCATGCCATGGCACCTCTGGGTCTTCCCTCATGCCTGATGGATTTTTCAGGCTGCTGCCTGGTTCCCAACGTGCATCTGGAGTAGAAACTACCTCAACTGCCTCTACTGGTGTACAGAGCCCGACTGGAGTGGCCACAGGGGTGGGAGCCCACGGGGCTTTGAGGAGGTGAGGGGCTTAGTTGAGGGCTGCATTTACTGAGGCCAGCTGGACTTTTATAAGGAGTGGTAGACACAAATATCTGCTGGTACCCCAAAATGCTGCCTCCTCAGTCAGCATCCCAGGTCTGAGCTTTGAAAATGGCTTTGCAGAAGGGCTGGGCACTACCTGTGGCTGGGGTGGAGGGGGAAGATCTTTCTGACACTGATGGAGAAAACTATATCTTTTTGGTTCAGTTTCTGGACAGACTTTCTGGGATACCCACCAGCCTCAGAAGTTCTTCCATATACCCAGGGAGCTGCATTGCTGCTCCTGCTGCTGACTTGGGTCATCACAGAGGAGAGCAGCACTGCTGCACTGGGGAATGCTGCCAGGCTCTGCAGCCCATGTGCCTGGAGTAGTGCCGTGAGAGCAGGGTTACCATTTGCTTTCCAGTGAAAATAAGTCTGATACCGGGTCCTGTTCTGCTTGGGTGAAATACCTGCTCCAAAGACACCATCGGGGCAGGGTGGCCAGAACAGGCTGGCTTTGCAGTTCTCTTTCTGTAAAACTTCCCTCCTAACCAATGTCCCCTCTCTGTAAATCTTCCAGTTTTCAATAAAACTTCCAGTTACAGTCCACTCTTCACAAAAGCTCCCTTTAAAACTTCCAACCCGCAGGCTCAGGAATGGACACAGTCATGCTGGAAAAGTCATTTTGATGCTAAAAGGTGTGATAATCACCCCTGAAAAAAAGGAGCATTACTGATGCTTAAGTCAATAGCTGCTTATAGCTGCTGGGGGACTTGCTGCTCACTTTGTGTTTGCTTTTTCCCCTGCAGGACCCAGTCAGTCAGTCAGTCAGTCAGTCAGCAGAACACAGTTTCCTTCGCAGTCTGGAGTGCTGGAGACGCAGTGTTTAGTTAAGTGCACACCAAGCCTGCATTGAGAGCTGCAGCATCTCCACAGAGGCAACAGTGGAGGCTTTGGATATTTTTCTGCGTCTGAGATTCGTGGTGCCATTGCCAGGTGGTGATTTGGGGCAAACACCATTCACAGCAGCCAACAGGAGGGTTGTATCTTCAGCTGGTGTTGCATGAAGACGCAGGACCTTGTCCTTAAGCTCTGCTGCTGGAGTCATCACTCAGCGCTGTGCAAGCTGGAGGGATTTTGAGGACCTGACTTCACCACTGCAGCTGGCTTTGTTCATTAAACTCATCTGCACACAGTGAGCCAAGGTTCTGAGGAAGACCCATGCAGCACCCTTCTTCCCAGGCACGCTCGTTGTGGTGGCGATTCCACCTGGCTCCAGCTAAGAAGGCTTTGGCATATATTGACAGTAATGCACACAGGGGGAAAAACTCCCCATCTGTGGTCACGTAGCGGAGAGACGAGTGGCTGCGTTTCTTAACAGATGGCATAACAAACTACACGAAACGCACGTCCCCCTGAGACATATAACCTGACATCAGATACTTTCAACAACATATTGAAATAAGTCCTCCCTGATGAACGCCGTGGCTTCAGACGCAGCCATACCTCTCTCCCTGAATCCCTTGACAAAGCTGTGGGTGACGGAGGAGCAGCAGTTTTGAGGGGTCCCACCCTGCTGCCTCTGCTGGCAGCAGGATTTGGGGCAGCAGGCTGAGCAGTGACTGAGACGGCCCCCAGATGCTAGGGACTGGAGAAGCGGGGAGCTAAGGCATGAGTACTTCTCCATCAGTAGCAAGCCTTTTCAAGCTGAATAAGCTCTTTGTTCTGTGAAATGCTTACTTTAAACAACTGCGGCAGGAGTTTTAGAGTGTTACTTTAGGAATAATAGAGTTGGGCTAGTCTAAATGGAAGGGGAGCAGAACCATCACAAGGAACAAACGTCTTTAGAAGTTTCTTTTGCTGTTGGGAAGCTCTACATAATGCAGCACTGCCCTAAAGCTGGGCAGTGGGCAGGTTGTTCTGGCCTTCATGATACTCTGAGCATGTGAAGTGATGCTCAAATATGACCAAATTTGAGAATTTGGTACCTGGGAATCATAGTGTTCAGCAGCCCAGACAGACCCATCAGCACCAGAGGTGCCTGGTGTGGCTGTTGGAGCCAGGGCAGGGCTCCCATTCCATGTCTGCCCAGGGCCAGGGGTGCTCTGTACCGGTTGGGCAGTGATCCACACCTTGGCCGTGTCCTCAGTGATTGCAGCAAGCAAGAAAGAGATGGAAACAGCCTGCCTGACATGCAAATAGCATCAGCATCAGATGGAGCGGGAGCTGGTGGGGAAACAAACATTAAATTAATTTAGTTCACAACTCTCCTGTAGGGTATGGGATCTCCCTGTTTTCCCAGGAAGAAGTCTAGAGAGATTAATGTCAAAAAGATCCACTAATTTTGATGACCCAATTTGCATGCCTAATGACCTGATTTTTCTGAGCACTTCACGTTCTCTAGCACTTTATGTGCTGGAAGGACAGTGCCCTTGTTTTCTTTCACAGCAACGAGTGCTCAGCAGTTTTGTGAATCAGAACTTGGGGCATTAATTTATGCATTCAAAAAACAAACCCCTACACAATTACCGAGACAAAGCTTTCGATGTATGGTTTGGATGACTTGGCAGTATCTCAGAGAAACTCTTCAACAGGGACAGAGATAGCAGCCAGTTCCCCAGGACACCATTCAGCTGCCATCACCATGTCTCCTTCCTCCTCCTCAAATTTCCTGCCTCGTTCACTGGGCAGCTTCCAGTTTCAGCAACAAATGAGGGGAATTCAGTGGACACAGGACTCTTTCCCAGCCGACATTAAGACATTTTCTGAGTTTCTGAGATCCTGATTTACAACCTTAATATATTTCTGTAATTAGTTCTGTATAGCACAGCATCTTTTTTTTTCTTTTATCTCTTTTACAGTTTGGTACATCTCCAAAGAACTTATACTCTCTTTTTTAACATGTAGAGTATCTTTGAAAGTTCCTTCTTAGGCTATGCAGTTAAGTGCATGATTTTGAACATGAGGAGGGCCCCGAAGACCACCACTGTGGTCCTGCAAGGAGCATTGACATCAAAAGGGGAAGCTCTGCCTTTCTCACCTCCATCGCAGTGCCACCATCACATGTATGTGCTACAGTCACACGAGGGGACAGACCAGATTAAGAGCTAAGGCTGAGACTTCATCCATGGAGCTGAAATATAAAATACATTGCAGTATGGACTGACTGCTGAAAAGGAGCAATATTACTTCACTTCAGCCTTCCACTGTTGGCTGCACCCATTGGGTGCTGATCTGGCCCCACTGAAAACCAGTGCAGGGGCACAAGCTGGCCAAAACCTTTTCCTTGGTGTTTTCAGGGTATTTGTATTGCTTATCCCAGCAAAACCTGTTCTTTGGTGGCAGGAAATCCTACTTGGTTTTAGCAAGTTTACATTCCCTGCACATACAGACATGCCATATGCATACTGTGCTACCTGCACAGTGCTCTGCTGCACTATATAGAAATCTGGATCTTTGCTGGGAAATGGAGGCTGATCTGTACCTAGGCTGGTCTGAATGTCCTGCAGAGAAGATAAAATGCAGCAGCCTTCAGGAGGAGCAGGGTAGCCTTTTGTCTATGACACACAGATATTTGAGACAGACAGACAGATTCGAGACAGACAGAGAAGAAGAAACACTGGTGGTTCTCTTGAAATCAGATGTCAAATAAAATCAACATAATTTAATTAATAGGAAAAAAAAAATCTTCCCAAAAATCTTTGAGTTAGATTGACTATCTCTTAAGAACATACTACAAGCTGAATTTCTGATGTTACAGTTAAATAGACAGACTTATCTGATTAGCTGTACTCCTCTCATGTTTATTCCTTGAGTCAGAGGCCTTGTAAAAGTGTGTCTGAGATGTAGAAGTGGGACCCAAGGACAGCCTGGACCTGGTCTCTGTGCCTGATTCTGAGGAGATATCTCTGTGGCTTTACCAATAGAAAATTACTCAGCAGTTTTGATAATCTCCATCGTGCTCAGAGCAGAAGTGTAAAACAAACATATTTGTCCACCTCCTTCCAGAGCTATCGATACTCACCCAAGATTTTTGGACTTTCCCTGCCTTGTAACAGAATGAGAGCAAAGACTTGACCAAAATCTAAAGACCCCATGTAAAGGAAATTGAAGCTTTCCCCAACCATAAACAAGAGACTCCATCCCACAGCACTGATTCCATTATTTAGACTCCCTAAAGGGCAGTCCTCCATAATGTCCTCATTTCAACTACCATCATCCTTACTGGCTGAGCACAAGGGCTTTGTTTTCTGCATGGCATCTCCTTTCAGTCATGCTGGTGCAATCTCCACCACGTATCTGAACTGGCGGCCCCAGCTCCACGTACAGGCAAGGCAGAAGTCATCAGCAAAGTCAAGATCATGATTCGTGTCATGCCTGAAATAGGTCAGGCCATAAATGGGAATCACACCCTGGATCTTGCCCCTCTGGATGTAATGAGGATGTGAGTCTACGCTGCAGATGTCTGAAGATGATATAAAACCCATCCAAGGAGACTAATATTCAGATTATTTTCTGTTAAACTCATATTCTGACTGTGGAAACGATTCAGAAAAAATCTAGTTGGCAACTGTATTTTTAGATATTTGAAAACCAAGCTGCAAAAATGGGGTGAAGAACATTTTGTGGAGCTTTTTCTGCTCTCTCTGCTCTGCTGGGCATGACCGAGCTCTCCCGTGCTGCCGTTAGTGGGAGCCACAGCACAGGGCAGGGCAGGACCCTGCTCTGCTCGGGTTCTCGCTCCACTTCGGCACTGGTTGGAATTTTCTGCTGTGACAATTACAGTAGCCAAAGTCTCAAAGAATGTCTCAGGTGGGTTTGGTTTTTTTTCCTATCAGTTAGTTCACTTGTTTGTGAAAAAATGTCATTTCTAAGGACCAAAATTTCCAAAAATTGTTTGATGAAGAGTTTTGCTGGTTCTCTGCCCACTTCGTAGTAAATCTCTACCATCTTTCAAATAAATTAGTTTGCATTTTCCGTTCAAAGTGGTATTTTCAGCCATAAAATTGTCAATGTCTGCCATTGACCATTATTTCCTTTTACACGTGTGCTCACAGCTCCTTTGCCAGTGAGCAAATATTACATAGCACTACTGAAAAATTGTTAGGTTTGTAAATCCTAAGGAGGGGAATGATGAATGGCTCTTCTCTGGACTTCAGTCTTTCCATCAGCTAGCCATTTTATGAAGTTTTATATTTCTCTTATGGTAAAAATCCCATAATATACTACATATATCAGACATCACACTCTTGCAGGAATGCATTGACAGTGGTGCTGTTTCGGAAACACCCGTGGTAGGAACGGAAACTCATGAACCTGAGTTTTCAGACCACTGTAAAAATGTTAAAAGAACACAGAGCCAGAAGACTTTCAATAATTTTTCCCATTTGCAATTTAATGCTGTATACAAATAAACTGCTCTTCTCCTTGGGAAATGGGTCTGGTTGTGTTTCTCGCCCCTGCAAGCTGCTCCACTGTGATGCAGAGATGCTGTTCCTCCACGGGAAGACTTTTCCTTTCCCAGAGACTGAGGAACTCCTACTGAAGTTGATGACAGTGTCGTTGCTTTTGGAGGGGGTAGGATTGGGCCCTCCATGCTTAGCAGAACTTCAATACAAAATGTAAGCCGTACGGATAAACAATCCAAGAAAAGCTTTTCTAGCTGATTTGAGAGCACAGCTGTGATAAAGGTGTGATAAAAGGACTGGCTCCAAAACCTGTGTGATCATGGTGGTCCTACTGTGAGTTACAGCAACATTTCAGATATCTGTTTATTTTAGTTAAAGAAGAAAAGTTTCAGTTACTGTAGACTTAACAGATTTTTATCTTGTATGAAATATGCTTAGCAGAGGACACGTTTCAGTATGGTTTCATTGTTAGCAGACCTTTGACAGTTCATGTCAAATATCAGTATAATGGACTTACACACGCTATTGATTTAATGACAACTATCACTGGGAGGAATTGATCTAATGTTTTCATTAGACTTAAAAAATGTTTTAACAACAAGTTCATTCAGAACGGGATAATTACAAAGCCCTACATGGCCAAAGATCACATTCCCTATAGAAGTGTAGTTTAGATGATCTTTTTAGAAGATAAGTAGATTAATAATAATAGAGGCACAGTTGAGGGAAATTAAAGCTAGTCTTCATGCCTTAAAAACATAAATAAATTGAATTATCACCCATTATATTACTGGAGGGAATTTTCTGAACTTTTGAACAAATCTTAATGAATATGTAGTGTTATTTTGCTTGCTCTGATAGGCACAACATAACGGCTCTTCTTAGCCCTCCATCTTTTTGCCTGTCCTTTTGCTCCTCACCCATTGGACATTAGCAGAGATGAGACTCTTCTGACTGGGTTGGATATAAAATTTTGTCCATTTTTAGCAGCGACAGCATCTCTTGCTCCTGTACGTGAACAGACCAGGGAGGGGCATTTTGTGAGAGATTGCAGGAGATGCTGTCCTCGTGGGCACATCAATGAAGTTGGTCTGCCCTCCAAGGAGAACTCCATGTTACTGGCTGTGGTTGAAGCTATGCTAGACTAATTAGTGGCTCTGTATGAGGACACTGCCTAACTATAGGTAAAGAAAGAGGTTTCTTATTCTGATATAGAAGCTGCGGACACATTTCCCCTATGACTCCAGGTAACAGCGATTTTCTCACCAAACCATCTTCAGCTTCTGCTCTGCCTTATACAAAAGCTCCTCCCTTCCAAGTGCCATGGTTGATATTTCAGTTTTACACTGACAGTGGACCCAAAGGTCATGGTCCATGTGCTCACTGCAACGGGTCACAGCTTGTACATGCTGCTGGATCTCCATTGGCATTGTGGGTTGCTTGCTACTCTTTGTAAGGGACAGAAGCTTTCAAGATACTTCTTGAGAGCCCTTCCTGAGCCTGGTCAGGAAGTGTCTTTGTGCACCTTGTGCTCTGATTGCCTGCAGAGTCTGTGGTGCTCAGATCTTTAAGCCAGATATCAGATTCTTACAGTGGATGTTGGAAAATAAGAGTAGACAACAATAGAGTCACTTCAAACATGACAATCTCAGCCTTAATTGTAATAAAGCCTGGGTCTTCTATCTTCCCTCCCACCTATGGAAAACTTACTTGTCCCTAAATCACAGATGTCTTTTCCTACCAGCTTTACTTTAGACCTGAAGAGTCTGGGGGTGTAATAATCCAGGAAATTTGGGAATAAAGAGAATGCCAGGTTATCTAGACTGGCTATTAAATGTAGCAATTCTGAACCAACACGCCTGTATACTACCTCAGAAAAGTCTGAAGCTTCTCTTTCAAGCAAAGTCCTGCCATTTCATATATGTCATGTAGCTTTACTGAACTCAGGGCTCTGACTGAATCCATTTCCAGTATAACCATTAATATCTGATTGAGGGAATCATTACACCTACATGGAGTCCTACCACAGGACAAAATCTGGGAAATAATGTAGTACCTCAAAGAAAACCCAACATCACCCAAACTATGAGATACATTATTAGGTGTACTCTTTGGGGATTGTGTTTTGCAAGAAATACAGTAGTGGATCATTTTGATGGTCAGAAGATGCTCAAAGTGAAGAAGCACAGTGTAATGAATCCACCTGATCTCTTGCAGCAAAAATACAACCTACATCTGCTTTTCTGTTTCTGCCATCAAAAAGTTGCTTGCAGACAAACTCAGTGGATGAACAGCTGAGGAGCTCAGGCATCCCAGCACTGCTACATGACTAAAACCTTTCAGCCGCGTAGCTGCAGTCTGTGCCACTGTGGTAGGAGGATGTCCCTTCCCAAAAGCACAGTGATCTGCAGTGCAGCAGCTGAACCTTACACTATGCAGAGCAGTGAGACCACAGACACATCATAGGTGTCCACGGGATCGCCCTGGAACAAGGCTTGGACTTCTGAACCACGTGACATTTGCTTTAAATAACTTCCGCAGAAATTCAGCCCCTGTGGGAACTAAATGTCTCCACGTATCCTTTGGGACCAAGATTTCGTGTGCTTGAAGGTATAATGAAGATTAAAGGCAATATTCTTAAATTAAAATGGAGATGCTTATGCCAAAATATACATGAGTAATCTAGAGCATGGTACAAAAATGCAAATGCAAGAATAGAAGGAAATCAGGACACTGTAATGCATATTGCTTTAATTTGAGGAGCAAAGGGATTTGAGTGGATTTCTAGGGTATAATGCAATACAGAATAATACAGTGTTTATGTCAGATATAGCTGATGGAAGCTCCCAACAGATCAATGCAGGAAAAGGGTATAAATCAGTAGTATTGGAAGATGTCACTTGAGAGCAAATCTATTCTCAAGCTAAGGTAATATTTTCTGGTACTCCCTGTAGTTGAATGCAGTTAATGTGAAACAATGTGAAAGAGAGAAAAAAATAAATCCAAATGATGCTTGAAGGGAAAATGTAAGTTTAAAGTACCATCTCCGGGATCCATCTTCTGCAGAGGCAAGAGAGAGCACCAGCACCCATCCCATTAACAATTGTGAAGGTAAGGCTGCCATGGCCAACTTTACTGCTGGGACAGAGGTGAACTTCTGTTTGCCCAGGGCAGGGGAGCAGCACCCTTCACTTAAGAACTGCCTCGAGGTGTTGCTCAGCTCTTAGCTCTGTGGACAAAGCTCTCTGACAGAAAGGGGCAGACACAACCTGTCTGAAACTGGGACTCCCTGCAGGCATGTAGGCAGGCATTGCCCGGGAAAGGAGAAAAAGATGCTGCCACACATTTCCTTTGCATTACATTATCTCATTCGTTTTGAGTGTGTTAAAACACTTAATGTTTTCTATACTAGTGTATGATGGTGTAAAACACCCCTTACAAAGGCATCTGAAAGAAACAGCTTTCTGTTGAGTGTAGGCTTTACTGAGCAAAAAAAGAAAATGAATAAACATTTGAAATGTTTATTCATAACAAATCAAAAACTTCTATTCCTGTCTTCACTAATTGCTTCTCCTTCATCATCTGTTGAGTTTTAATATGTAAATGAATGGAGAGAGCCTTCTGGCTTTGCAAACTCTGTGAGCAAAGGTTCTTGGTAACAGGTAGAATTTTGGAGAAAAGGGAATTCACTGTATGATAAGCCCAAGCTAGGACTCATTAATATTGGTTTTAAATCACTGGACTTATTTCCAGTCACCACTGGTATGAAATCAGACCAAGGGAGGACTGACAGAGCACCTGGTCTTCTGCTTGGGCTGGATTCCTCCCATCCATGATGCACACCTTCCTACCCCGTTTTTCCCTGGGTTGTAATATTCTTTCTACAGTAAAGGAAAAGGGAAAGATGAGTAGGTCATCAAGGGTAGAAAAAGAGCTGGTTGCAGCAGATTCATGTGCCATCCCTGTCCCCTGGGGCACATTTGACTGTCTCAGCTGAGCTCATCACTTCGCTCCCAAGGTCATGCCTGTGAGGGCAGCAGGCACAGGCTGGGTAATTGCCACTTTTCTCTCCAGAACTCAGTTTAGCAGTACTTGTGGAGATGTCCTGTTCTTCTCTGCCTGCAGAAATCATTTTACATGTGTCCGTCTGTTTTAGCTTCTACTTGATTTCTCTATCTACCTAGAGCTCGGAGTTGAATAAATAGGTAGATAGGTTTGAAGTTATCCTCTTGTGCATGAATGCCTGTTCTTTTCAGATAAAATTCTCTGACATCTCAAACTTCTATCTTGAACATATATTAGACAAGTTGCTTCATAAATATATATATTTGCAGTGCTCAGAAAAATGATAGCTCCATTGAAGCTTCTGTCAGAAAATCCTTTTTTTTCCCTGCACAGGCTGAAGGTGAAGGGAAAAGACAGGTTTGTAAGCCAGCGTCACAAGCTTGCTCTGACCTGGAATTCAGTTCACTCCAGGGTGAATTCCCAAACACAGAGAGATAAAGAAGATGGTCTTGTCCTTGGGCCACCAACCTGGATTTGATGTGCATGGTTTCTACTTCCTTGTCACATACCTGAGCTCTCCTGTGCCTCCAGTGTCCCTTTTCTGGGGGGAGAAAGAGCCCTCTCTTCCTCCACCCACCCCATGCCATGATTCCTAGCCTCTCTGTGGAGTTTTTCAGAGCCTCTCCTGCTCCATCCCCTGATGGTAGTGCTGGGCTGCCATCCTGGAGGCAGTTTCACAGCAGGGACCACAGCAGACCCAGAGCGGGAGGTGTTGTGACCTCCTTCCTGCAGTCTGCCACTCATGGATTTTCCACAGGTATTGCATTAACCGTTTTGCACCCTGGCTTTCAGCTGGTTCCAGTGCAGCCTGTGTGGAAGCTCATCCAGCATTCCTCATTTGCTGAGGAATTGTTTCCTGACTGCCCCAGTTGCCCTTATGCAGCTCACCAGGTGATGCAGATCACTGTGTGTCCATAGGGTTTCTATAATTACCTTTAAAGCCATAATGTTGTTCAAACATTTTCCTTTCACCTATGATGTATTAAGTTAATTTTGGTTTGAGTTCAGTACCTAAGTTGTCACAGAATACAGAGTAAATTATCCTGTAGAAGTCTGTTACATGTGAAGGTAGAATACCAAAGTAACGAATAGTTGCCTTCATGGACTCACGCTGCATTGCATTTAGTATATTGCTTTTTATATCGATTAGGAATTGAACTCTGAACCAGCTCCTCTGCCAGGAGCTGGGCCAGCCTAGGGTTTGGCCACTCCATTTTACTGTTGGAAATCAGTATTAATGCTCACAGCCATCCAACCCCCTGCAAATTCTAAGACATTGAAAATTTGTGTTGACGTTCCAGTGTTAAGGCTTCTGGGTAGGTTCTCTTGCATTTATTTAAAGTTTAGCATAGCTGAAACTGAGACTAACTCTGAGATGGGAGGGAAGCAAAGCATGAGCAGTGTAGACAGGACTGCTCAGCGCTTGATAGGAATCTCTAACCAAGAGCCTTATGGCTTTGAGAAGCCATCAAGGGCTCAGTTTCAGGGTAAAAGAGCTACTAAAACTAGAAGGAAGACTAACTTGGGAGTTTTGTTCCTCTGTCTCTTCCAGCGGTGCAAACTGGGGAGACATGCTGAAGGAAACCCTGGGAAAGGAAATGGGGATCAGATGCAAAGTTCAGGACTATGTCATGGTCTGACTGGGGAGCTCAAAAAGCTATGTACCAGCTCTCCAGCCCTTAGACAAGGGCTGCAACTCCTTCTTCCTCTGTTGGGGAGGGGGTTGATCATATGTGGACAAGCCCTTGGGGATTTACGAGATTAAATGTCAGTCTCAGGAACTCAGTAACTTCACTTCTTTTAAATATATTTTCAGCCCTTTGCTAGTGTTTAAAGTTCGAGGTCGAGATGCATCTTTCCTTGTGGACATTTGCTTTGATTCCTGATGTGCTTTACTGAAAAATCACAACCGTACAGCAAAGGAGGTGACAGCATGTCAGTGAACTACATATTTAGTTCTAGCAGCAAGTCAATCAGACATCTAGGCAATTACCCTCTGCTCAGGATGACAACTGAGAGATGTGTTTATTCTGTCTCCAGGAATCTCTGTTATTTTAGGATCCTTTCCAGAGTGCAACCAGTGCTAACTCGTCAGCATGTGGAGACTCTTGTTTATGCTTTGGTTTCCTATCTGGGTGGGATTATTCAGTTATTGACTTGCTGGCCCCTACTCAATCTTTTAAATTCATTTCTACCTTCCACACAATTTCTTGGCAGGAGTTACAGGCTGTCTAAGCCCAAGCCCTCATATCTTCATCTGTGCTGATGAATCTTTTATCTGCTTTTCAAAGGGTATTAGCTCTTCCATGAGCTCCTAGGTGGCACCTCGCTATTGCTGCTAAGACTCCTGTGTTCAGCTGTGGTTTGGCATCTCCCACAGCCCGACACAGTGGTTTGCTGGTACTTTCCAGAGCTTCTCACTGTGATGACTCTTGCAGAGACAGAATTCACTCCGCTTGTGTAGTAGGATTCCCATTAAAAACATTTAACATCCCTATAAAGTCACTGACCTCAGAGGCATCGCTGCAGGTCAGTACCAGGACACCTGAAAGGCAGCTGTCACCCATCCTCTCTGGATACACCGTAGGCACACTGCAGACAGCAGCACTTACAGCTCATGCCTGAATCTGATTAGCGAGATAAATATTTTCTGCTCCATGGGAACACCCAGTGCCATACAAGCTGGAGGCTTCCCTCAGGCAATGAACAGATGAGTTTAGCTGGAACAGACTTTGCTATCTTTTGACACTTTATTGGGGAATCAGATACTTCTGTGAAGGAGAAGGTGTTTCTGGTGGCATTTGCCTTTCTGAGTGCTGCAAAGCCTCTGACAAGCTATAGAAGTGAGCCCCACTGCTCAGCTCAAGGGTGGGCCGTTGTTACCACTTGAAATATCCCCAGCTGGGGCAGGAGTTATAAGCAGCATACAGACAGCAAACTTAAGCTGCCTCTTTTCATTTGAAGAGGATTCAATATAGTAACCTGTACTGCCCCAACCAACCAACCAGCCAAGCCTCAGGGCCCCCAGCTCTTGATGAGACCCCCCAGCATGACTGGGAGGCAGGTGCTGCAGCATCACAGGCAGCACACACCTAACCACGCGCAGAGACAATCCTCTCCTACCCTGCTAAAACTGTCTCTTCGCACCCTCACTTCCCCCCCTGCAAGGCTGGAGGACAAAAAGGGTTTTTCCAGGTTCAGGAGGCCTTTCTTTATTTCTCTTCCTGGAAGCCTGGTTATTATAGTAGTAGCCTCTAGCTACATCTGTGAAGAGGAGAACCTCCACCAGGCATCTTCTGTAATAATGACTTCTTTTTTCTTTGAACTTGTGAGGCACTGTTGTATGACATTAAGAAGGTGAATCCAAAGAGGACCATAGATGTAGGGTCATTCCAACTAAACCCTGATGGGATACAAGAGAGGAGTAAGGTAACAGAAAAATGATATGACAGCACATAATTGCTGATATGTGCAATTACCAACCACTTATCCAAACAGCAGTTGGTCTTAATCTTACAACCTTTTTTCTTGCTAAGGGTATCAGCCACTAAATTGCTTCTGCTTCCTCTGGGACCCAAAGTAATCTTTAGGCTTGAAATTGAGGTATTTTCCTTCCTTTTCAGTACCTACATTTCTTTGGCTTTTTAATATTTGAAGAAGTATTGTTCCATTGTTAATCCTGATAAAAAATAAATCAGAACTACATGCATTATTAAGACAGAGAAAGAAAAAGCAAGAAAGAGAGGGAGAGAATATACATCCTACCTAGAGACAGACCATTATCTGATCATCCGTTCCACCGAAGTCCAAATAGCATCCATTGCCATCCATGGGCTTCTTGGGGGTGCTCAATATTGTTAGCTTCCATTGCTCATGGTGGGAACTGAGAGTGATCAACGTTTTGCTGAATCAAGCCCTCACATTGACAATTTCCAAGGGCAGCACTAGCTTACTGTAAATGTTTTGCAACACGGAAAATAGAGTTCATACAAGATACATGTAAATAGAAATGCCTCTGGAAACATTTGGTTAGCCAGGCCATTCAGCAAATATTTCAGAGGATTGCTGTTGACTCAGATAATGTACTTGTCCATCATCACTATCTCTAAGTTAAAAGGCTTAAGAGAGTATTTAAGGGATAATGAAGATGAAAGCTGCTTCTTTGTAACTAGCAGCAGCCTTCTCAAGATGTTGCTTCTCAGGCCTGGCTTTACATGTCTATTCCCAAGCTATCACTGAGAAGGACCAAGCTGTCTATCTGGAAAGAGGCCTGAGCTTTCCAGTGTAGCAGGAGGTGAGATGAATTGGAAGCTTCCCAAGACATCTGAATCTTCTGAAGTCCAGCTCCAAGAAGTTAATCTTTACTGTCAGTGAGAACTTCAGTCTCAGAGGACCATTGTGGCCAACAACAGGAGACCAGTTCATGGTCAAATAAGGTAAACAAGTGAGAGGAGGGCACAGTGACTTGCCTGGCATTGTATGGTGTCTATGCTCAGCCTGTATCCATGGTTAAACTATAGCGGTTATTCCATTACTTGATAACCCCTTCCCAGACAAGAAGAAGGGTTGGGAAAAGTAGAGGGTCCTCACAAGTTGAAATGAAAACAGATTTAATGAAACAGCCAAACTAATACCAACACCAGTATAGACAAAGTTATAGTCAGCCCAGCAAATGCACAGTGCTCACAATAAATGGAAAAGCAGCCCTCAGAAGCAGGAAGAGGAGCAAAATCAGAAGACCCCCTAGCAGAAGACCCCAACCAGAAACTTCCTCATCATCACCAAACTTTCCCCTTTATACTGAGTGTGATGTTTATGGGATGGGATACACCTGTAGCCAGCTCGGGGCAGCTGCCCTGGCTGACTCCAAACTGCTAATGGCCTGCAGAGCATGGCTGGCCTAGGATTCTGTCCCAGTGAAACCAGGACACATGGCTAGTCTATAGCAGACCAAGTGATGGCTCATGAGGTGCTCTTGGAGAGGGCTCGGGTCAGCACCCTAACCCTTGGGCCTTGCTTCCTCTAACAAGGTGCGTCGGTATCAGACTCCAGCAGTGGGCTGATAACGTGCACGACTTTCCTCACTGAGGAAGAAAGTGATTTCAGTGCACAAATGATGCCTCAGTGTGAGCAAGAGCATGGCTGGGTGCTCACACCTGCCTGGGGGCACACAGATACACAGGACCTGGCTGCAGTAGACCATGGTACGATGAGCAGAGCAATGCAGATAACTAAGCACCCATTAGTAAAGTCTGACTCTAGTGCGTGCTGCCGTTGGTGTTTATTCATCTGTTGACCCCAATACTAGCAGTACACATTTCTTAAACAAAACCCATGTCCTGCACGGCTAATTGTTAACATAACAGAGGGTTCGTGAACCCGTCTTTCATCACATCACTTAAACATTATTTAAACAGTATTTTATTACATTTATTACTTCAGAGGTAAAAACATTTCCTTGCTATGCCTGTCAACTGGTTTGAAAACTAAATATCTAAACTGCTCTCATTTATTTTTCACAATGATTCCTATATTGTTTCAGTATTAGCCTCTGAGAATAAACCAAAAAATGTAGCTCTCTGTTGTCTTAATTTTGGGATCAGAAGACCACTTTCCCAGGAAAGAAATATTATCTGGCTTGTTAACAGAATTGAGCTTTAGACCCTGGTTTAGATGTTTAGAAAGTGAGCAAGGGAGCTAGATGGCCAAACCCTGTGACATTCAATGAGCATTGGTTACTTAAAATTCAGAGGCCTCCTTCAAAAGCTCATCCCTAATCTCTTCAGAACAATTTCTACTTCCTTGTAGTTAACCGTGGATTTAGACTTCAGTATAAAGTCACCTTGACTAAAATTTACAGCTGCATCCTGAAGTCCTGTTTTCAAAATGTCTCAGGCCCCAGAGATGCTCAGATGTTTGTGTCTGCCTCATCCAATTCCCACCCCACAGTAAGTGCACCCATCACCCCCCTTTCCTCCAAGAGGTGTCAGGGGCTGATGGCTACCCAAGGGCCGCAGTTGCTCCAGCTCATTCTGGTCACCAGGATGGTGAGATGTGCAGTGAAGCACACCAGCCCACTCTCTACAAAACCTGTCTCCCATGGCTGTGTAAGGTTTAGGAAGCAGAAGCTACTTCAGTGTTTTGAAAATGTAAGTTCCTGTGTCTTTCTAGGGGTTTTGGCCATGATCTGTTTTGGTTTGGTAGGTTGGACAATTAAAGGAATTCATCTTAGTAGGTTTTTGCTCTTCAAGAAGGGAAAGAAAGGTTTGTCTTGGTATGAGTGAGTAGAAGGTTCATAATGTGCCTTGAAGTGGATGTAGAGAATGGACAGATGTGGATGTAGGATTTCTCTTCTCAGCTGAACTGCTCTGTAACACGTAGAAGAGATTTTTAAAGAGTGGCATAATTGTCTGCTGTCTATTGATTGCTCTTCCATGTCAGCAAAGAAGAGGGGTCGGTGAAACACAGTATTGAAAGCAATGCCAGAAAAGCTAAGAAAAAAACTTCTCTGGGGGATTTAAATTTAAGATTCCCACTTCTCTTGGTATGATTGCATTTTTTTCAATTCTAGGCTGTTTCTGCAGAGCTCTACATGTTTCTATGCACATGAGCCATCCTGTAGACCTCTGTATTACCACCATCCCAGTATGCTCCTGTGTGTTCTCAAAATCAGAGCTGTGATGCAGGGGCAGATTCCCCATGCTACACTGGAAATGAAACAAACAAAACAAAGACACAAACTAACTAACAAAAAGTGGATCAAAGAAAAGCCTCTACTTCATATTTTCCAGTAACTCAGTAGTGGTAGCTGCTTTTGTCTGGGAAGCCCCATATTAAGATTTCCCATCCACAGATTCCCACAAGAGTCTTGAGTTTTGGGGGTTGTTTTCTGTTTTGTTTTGGTTTTAATTCAGAAAACATTAATTTGCTGATGGCAACATTTCTTTTGAAGACTCACATGAACCAGCTCTGATAACTATTTCATAAATGCAAGCTTTTCAGTTTCAGGAGGACATTAACGTGCAAGGCTGGATTGCCACCTAGACAGAGCAGAAAAAGGAGGTTAGGTGGGCAGGTCTGTGCTGGTAACCAACAAGGCGAGGACCCCATAGTCGAAGATGTGACATGAGTTGTGCCCGGACAAATGCTAAACACTCTTCACCCTAAAGTGCTCGCTGCATCCTGCACTGTCCCCAGATACTCCTAATACTTAATACTCTTAAATAGTGATATCTGGGAGAAGATCAATTCAATAATACGGGTGTTATGAGAGCAGGGCCTGAGTCTATGTGTGACAGTTGGCAGCCAGAGTCCTGCCTGACTCCTACTCTCCCTTCTGGCTACCAAAGGCATCAGCAGAATCAGTGCCTCCACCTTTGTGATTGTTGGGGTATTTTTTGGCACCTCCATCTCTGATTTTCCCTGGCAGGGTATTGATTATTCTGGGATTCATCTTTTTATCTTGCGTTTGAACAGAAAATTCCTCCTAAAGCTGAGAAATTCTTTTTTGATTAAGCTTTTGTGAGGCTTGTTACATTCTATAATCAGTTTTGGTTCCAGCAAATCAGGGTGGATGCCAGTGTGTGGACAGAATAAAATGCACCTTGTACCAACCTCCCTACAAACAGCCCTCCCAGTCAGAGGCTCATCCTACATTTCTCCCTCTGATTTTGCGTTGCTTGTCTAATTAGGTTGGCTGCTGTGTAATTATTTTCATGGAACAATAATTTTAACAGCATGCAGTTTATCAGAGGTGCAAATTATATATAATAACATGCAGCAATTTTCAGTTAAAACTTTCATAATGTTAAAAAGTCTTTGCATTTTTCAACAAACTGAAGAGAAAAAAAATGTTCTCCATTTTGTATTCTTCCTTTCCTTTTTTTTTCTTAGAGAAAACAACTACTGCTTTTCTTGGAGTCAATTAAACCCATTTGAAACAAAGCACTTTTATTTTGGTACAAGACTGTCCACGTGGGGAGTTAATCAAGAATAATTATTCCTCTCTAAATTCACAACCTCAAATAATTTGAATTAAATCCCCAGTATAGACAAGCCCTAAATGTCAGAGGAGGTTAAAAAAAGAGTCAACTAGAGGAGCTCTGTCATATCAGAAAGCAGCGAGAATAAAAGCCTTGTCTAGCCACCCAGGCCAGGCCGGTGTGGAAAGCCATGTCAAAACTGATTCAGACTCATTCACCACACTTGATTACACCTGCACTTGCTCAGTGCTTTGAAGTCAAGCACATCTACATTTCAGTAGCATCATCCATACGTACGCAGATTTTACTGGAACCCCAGCTCCGCTTTCAGATTGCTGCCAATTGAGCAACAAGGTTTATAGCCATTATTTCTCTCAAAGAACATTAATGACACTGTGCCTTTGCTCTGCCAAAAGCCAGCAGTTGCAGAAGCCTCTGGAGAGTCAGGAGGCAGGACCAGATCCCTCCATCCTCTGCAGCCACCCTACAGTAAAAGAAAAATACTTTCCCTGTATTTACCTACATGATACTGCATCCCCCCCCCCAGGCAAACCACTGGCTGCTGGCAAGAAAAGCCTGGAGGCAAATCCCATAGCCATCGTACAAACACTCCAAGTTGTGGGTGGTAGGTGGCTTGGCCAGGATTTCCATCTGCAGAACTTCAAGATGCCACAAATTTCTGAGCTCAAGCTTTTATCAAACACAAAGCAGATGCCAAAGCAGTACTTGGGTTTTGAGGGGATTCTCTTTCTTACCAAAGCGGACACTGTGACTGGCTCCCCTGCAGGTTTCACAAGGAAGATGGGGCTATTGGGCAGAAATAAAAGGAAGCCTCTTTTATATCGCTTGATGCTCCCCTTAAGAGAGGCAAGCTAGGCTAGACCACTGGACTCAGTTGCATAGCACAGAATGGTCTGGGCAGCTTGGGTCTGCTTTTTCTGAGAGAAAAAAAAACCCCAAGGAATCAGCTCTTGAGGCAAACAGCCCTTTGGCTGCCTTGGTGCCCAAGGCAGCACCACATTCCACTGCCACGGTTCCACCTCGTCTCTTGCCTTCCCTGAAGGACAGAAAGCAGCCAGCACTTGCAGCTCAGGAGAGTGCAAACCCCACACTCTTCCCCACCATCCTATCCCATCTTCCCTGTCCCCTCCTGTTCCCTTCCCTACATGCCCAAACCCCCAGCAAAACCCCATGTCCTTTCTTGAAGAGGATCTGTATGTGTTGAGGAGGAAGAGCAAGCTCAGGCTCTTGGAGAGGAGGGACACGGGCAGCCATTGGAACTATTTTTGGAAGAATTTCAGTCTCTCTCTCCTAAGGTGGCCTAATGGGGACAAATTCCAGGGGTGTCATCCATACAGAAGGAAAAGCATCATTGTTGATGTACAGTGCAGTAAAGAAGATGTTGCCAGCCATCACTGGTGCGTCTGACCAGGGCCAACACATGGAGGGAATTCCTTTGGAGGCAGAAAGTCATAGAGCAAAAGCTCAGATTAATCAGACATCAGAAAACAAAAAATCATGTTAGAGTATTTGGCAGGAGTACAAACCACATGGAAATGGATGAAGCCCTTGAACGGTGAGAGGATAAAGCACAACTTGGCAGTCTGTGAGTAGGTCAAGCGCAGGGTTTGATGTAAAAGTTGCAGTGCTTGTACCCCAGCACATTGGCACTGTCCTGTGTCACACCCAAGGACTGGGGTGAGGGGCTTTTACAGCTTGGGGGGAAATGCCTATGTATAAGTTTATTCAGGAGAATGTCATTGGATGTTGTCCAGAAAGTTTACTCTCTGGAGTTATGCAACACCGTTTTGTCATTCCTGTGCTCAAGCGACCCATGGAAATGCCAGGGTGTGAATGAAATCCTTTTTCAGCTCCTTCAGGTCGAGGCAGTACAATCCTTCTTCTGTCCAATCTCCAGCTCTGTCGATGAGGACCCGACAGAGCAAGGCTCTGCATCTGACTCAGTTCCCAGAGGGGCCTGGTTTCACATGCCCATTACGTGGTCCCGCAGGCGGCTCTTCCATGCTGCATCTGGAAGGCAGCTTTCCCCTTTCCCCTGACCTGACAAATACTTCCCTTTCTGGGTCATAGTAGCATTAATATCGGTTTTAAGGAAGAGAAATTCATTGGACAGTGACTGTGCTTTTTAATTGGGGGTTTTGACCCCAAGGACTGCTGGAGCAAACACCAAGATGCTTGTTTCTGGAAGATGTTGAATTCACTATAAATGCAGGCAGATGGAACAAGGACATGAACCTGGTCTGAAGACGAACAGGGCTGGGTGCAAAGTGTCACCACAGAAGAAAGCCGACAGAAGATTGTGACAACCATACAGGAAAGCAAGAAACAGAAATCCAGTTTTCATGGGCATCTGTGGTGGGTGCTGATCTCCTGTCCACATGAGGGCTGTGCAGTAATTCCTATCATCTCTTCTTTCTCTCTGCCAGCGCATGTGATTGAGAGAGATTTTCTTGTCTCTTCTCCCTGCTGTGAAGTTCTAATGGAGTACCACACTTGTTGAGGACACAGACATGCCTGTGGTACTGATGCCCGCTGTGGTTATCATTTCAAGTCCCAGTTCAATATCCAGAGTTTGTCTCAACAATAACGAGAAGATTCCATGAATCCATGAATGATGTCTCCAGCAGCCAGAGCAGTGATTCATGAAGATCCTGAGGCACATCTGAGGGTCACAAGCTCTCCTGGACTGTTAGAGTCAGCAGGTCTGATGGGGAGTGCATGAGAAGACTAAAAGGATCAAGATCAGCTCAGCTTAGATATATCAGGTTCTCAGTTTTACGCAGAGAGGTGTTTCCCCTTTCAGGTGCTCTACCAGTATGCACTGCTGCTGAGGGCAGATACACTGAGGCTTCCATGAAAATAAATTAAATTAGGGAGCTATCCCATCTCATGTAAGTCATTTTGTTGGACTGGTGGCAGACTGTCATGGTTTAGGGTCAGGGTGGACTGCTAGACCTGTAACAGATGCTCTCTGTTAACCGTCCCCAAAGGGGGAGAGAAAGGGAATAAGGGAGAGAGACTCCAGGATTAGAAAAGGAAACTAGAACAGCTTGAATGAAAATGAAAATAATAATAATTAAAATGGAATATATACAAATATATACAAAACGAGTATCGAACCCAACCCCCCTGATGACAATTATGTCACAGTCAGCACTGATGCTGTGGAGCAGGCACCGGGAAAGGCCCGGACTGGGCCCAGCAGCAGATGGGAACTGTGTTCAGGAGCTGGGTTCAGGAACACGCAGATTGGGATTGAAGGCAGAATGGACAGAGGCCTTCTCAGATGCCAGCCAGTGAAGAAGAGAGAGGAAGAAGCTGGAAGAGAAGCCAAGAGCTTGACCCTCGTGATCCCTGAGCTTTATACCGAATATGCTGTATATGGGCTGGAATCCTTTGCTGGTCAGTTTGGGGTCACCTGTCCTGGCCGCTCCTCCCTGCAGGTGCAGCCTTCACCTTCTGCACCCCCAAAGTGGTGCACGAGATCCAGCAGTGGCCTTGGTCTGCACACCAATCCTCGGTGCTAACTCTAAGCATCGGGTGTTAGCACTGCCAGAAGCAGACACTGCCTGTGCAAACAGGCTGCTGGCTTCAGACAGTGCAGTGAGTTAGAAGAACTGAGCTGAAACGTAAAATCACTGAACGGAATTAGTTCTGTTCTCTCTCAAACCAGGACACAGACTTTGTCTGCATCTATCAAGACCTAAGATGAATGAGAATAAATAAGCTATTTCTCAAATTAATGCCTTGCCCCTTTCCTGCTGCTCTCCAAAACTATACAGCAGATGTAAAGACCAATAACCTCTGGTACTGTTCATCCCTTTCTGTCATACAGATTTTCTGATGATTTCTTTCCAGACAGTTTTTGCTCTGGATCTTTGTCTTCTTGTTTTTTTCCCATGAAAAGTTTTCTCTTGCAAAAACTCGTTGAGGCAAATTTCTGTCAGACCAAGGTATAGAGATGGATGGACTTCTTAACGCTGTCTTCGATACTCAGAGAAGTCAATTACAGGATTTAATCTAGCGTGTGACATGAAAGGTTGTTCTTCAGCTAATACTCTGGGCAGGTTAAATGTAACTGTAGGGTCAGGTCTTGCAGCAGGAGCAAAAACATTTAAGCAAAATATCAATTCTGTGTTCCACAACATTAACAGATTGTTTGGAGAAAAGCTCCAAGTATTAAAACTGTTGTTGTGTAAATAATTCTTGTTCTTCCTCCACAAAGCTGCAAACTACAACTGTGTAATGGTGTTCTGCATCTTATGTTACCGTGGCAGCTGACCTCTTCTGCTGTTCATCAGGTATAAGCAGAGTCTCCAGACACACAAATTTCATGTCAGGGACTTTCTCTGAATTGAATTCTTTGACAAGTTCCATTTTTGCGTTTTTAAGCCAGATGCAGAGTCCTGATAATTCTTAAAATGTTAAATTATAGAAATTCTTTAAAATCAAGAAATTGTTTTAAATCCTTCAACTAATTATCAAATCCCAGTCTTCAGTAATAAGGCAGGAGAACTTCCGAGCTAAGGCAGAGTACTCAGGTGAATGGCTCTGTAGGCTGCTTTACTCAAAAGAAGTGTTTCAGGAAAGCGTGAGTACATTTTCCTGACTGCCTGAAATGTCAGTCTCAAATCCCATTTCTTCCTTGAGCACTGAGTGCATGAAGCATTTTGTGGGTAACAGTGTCTGTGGATATCTAAGTTTTTTGTGACTCCAGCTTTTCCTATAGCTACAAGGGAAGGTACATTGCACTTGTCTCCTGATCTTTACTACATACGTTGGATAGACAACTATAGAAAATCCATTCTCTAACTCAGCTGAGTGGATCTGAACATCTTTATTAGATACCTTTTCAGACAGGGACTTTTCTACTGAGTGGGTTGATTTCATTCTATACACAACAGTATCTCTGATTTTGAGCATGAACAGGGAATTTTCTTTCTTCCCCACAGCTCTTTTCCATTGTCATTAAAAGACAGCATGAGAGACCAAGGCTACCAGCTTTCATGCAGAATCAAGCACCTATGCCAACGGCAGTGTTTGTACTTCCTAACACCCATCCCTGCAGCCACGCACCCTTCCTTGATGGGGGAGCATCGTAAGGGGTGCAAAGGGAACAATATGCCTGCGGCTGGTTCGTCTCCTTTGTGCTGAGATTACCCACTACGACACTGACTGCAGTCGCTTCTGTGATTTATGTCCTTGCTCCTTAACAGCACGAAGCAGTTTTTAAAACCTTGGGAGATAAGTATGCTTAGTGTGTATGAATACTGCTCAGTGTGTATGGATACTGCCCGGTGAACAGCTACCAAATTGCATTTTGAATCATGTCCCTGAATTTACTAATCCCTGCTTATAAAGGCAATATATTTACACCACTGAGTCAAAAGCTGGGATCTTCAGTTTGCTCAGCGCTGTCTCAAGTCTGTTCCTCTTGGACACAATGGCAGATTTGCCATCAGCTTCTTTGGGAGTCACAGTGAGGCCAAAAACAAGGCTTATGGAAATGCCATCCGTAGTTCCTAATCCTCTGCTGGAAGACTTTCCAGAAAAGCTGTACTGTCAAGCCCCGCTTCCCCTTCCTCAAAAAGATATATTTGCATCTTATGTAGTGCCCCCATTTATTAGATCCTTTACTGAAAAATCTGAAGCAGGCAGATCTGTTTAACTTCCAGACAGCCAGCAGTGCCTTCCCCTAGTCAAGAATGGAAAGATTTTTCTTTTAATCTAGATAGACCCATCTGTTCAGGGCAAGGATATATACTTCATGAGATGATAAAACTGGATGTTACAAGTAAAACTATATTTTTAGACTTCCAGGTTCCAATATTCCCATTGCATACTACAACTTTATTTGTTCCAAAGCCAAAGCAAACTGAACAGGTAGTGGAAAATCAATTCCTTAGTCCATAGGCATAACACAAGTCTTCCTTGTAATTCTCCATTTGCTGTTTCTGTCTATAGCTTGTTATTCCTGTGCAATGCACAGCTCTCCATAAGGACTGCTGCCTATAGATCACCAACTCAGTGGCATTACCCCACCTCTCAGCAGCTGCTTTATGGGCCCATTTCTGCCATGGGCTGGGTGGATACTGTGGTACTGCAGGCAGGATTAAAGAATATTGAGAGAAACACATTGCCATAATAAAAATAAAGTCTTCATCCAGAATAGTCCTACTTCTCAATGTGATGTGTCTGTAATGTTAATATTTTTGGATCTCTTTATTAGTTCCTTTATATAGATGGCTTCCTTATTTCCAGCATTTGCTATCAAGATATCCAAGAAGGATCTATAGCCTTTAAACAGAAGAGTGTGGACTGCCTGAATGAACTTCAGTGCTCACTGAAGGATTTGCTGCTTCATGCAGCATTGCTGTAAGCATTCTGCACTGCTTTCTCTGTTTCTCCTGGCTACCTTTCAGTCCCTAGCTTTCCATATTTCCTAACCTGAGCTCCCCTGAAGGACTAAATCAAACTTTTGTGTTTAAGAAACTCGACAGACATCACCTTCTGTGTCATCAGGTGTAGTGTTGTTTGCTCACTGGAGCTGTAAAAAGCTCTTACTGCCTTGGCATGTGAAACCTGGCTCTGCAGCTATGCAGCTCGTGCTTTCTGTCTTCCACAGCAGAAATCTGCAGGCTGACTTCTGAGCTAGATTTTTTTTTTTTTTTTTTTAACCCTACAATGAGACTTAACATTTTTGAGAGGTTTCAGTTTGCATTCAACAAATGAACCGATTCTGCTTTCATCTGTCAGAAGTCCTACGCACTTTAGAGCCTTTAAAGTGAAATGATCCAGGAGGCTTGGCAGGCATTAACAACTACTCATTTACTTGCTGATCAGTTATGTTGCTTACAGTCTTCCACAAACAGATCTTAACTGGGCTGTGGCAGCAAAAAGGGAAAAACTTTGCTCTTGACATTTCCCTGAACACCCTTCAACAGTGCTCTAACCAGGCAGTGAGAACAGCCCTCTCTTGTGCTTCTCTCTAATAAGGACCACATCCAGGTATTTTCCCCCCAGTACTGCACCCTTACTTTTTTCCAGAGACAAACACTATTTAACTTCTTGCATAGGCGTGTTTTCCAGGAATATTGGGATGTTTGATCACATAGTCCATATACTGATTGCTTTTCTTTGTTACCTGTCCCCTAAGTCCTCTGTCAGGGATGCTCAGGTTTTCTGCTTTGTGCTTGTTTAAGCTTTTTTGTCTAACCTCAGGGCATTGAAACTTAGACCCTTTGATATTCTGTGAGGGCTTCACAGTGAAATACTCATCAGATAACTGCTCTGACTTAAATGTTGGTCCAATCTGGAGTTTAATCCAACAAATATAGCATCTGCCCTATTACATGTCTTACTCAGCCTGGAATAGCTGCAGAAGTGACTCCTGCGTACTGGGATGATGGGATCTGTGTGACCAAGGGTGCAAAAGACCATCACAGAGCACCAGGGAGGTCAGCTCATTCTCAGTTGTCTCCCTTCATGTGCCTCATCCAGCCATTTCCAGCTACTTTCACAACAGCATCACACAACTAGGGTCTTGGCAGCCCTCGGTGCAAGCTAGAAACAGCCAAGCAGTGACAGCACAGGACACAGTAACCTGTGTCAGAAAAGCTCTTGGCTTAAGTCAGCTCTGAAATCTGCACCACATGTTAGTCTTTGTTTGATCTTAACACCACTGTCATCATGATGCTGGTCAGGATGCCCACATACAAACATATGTCCTCCCTCCCTGTATCTTAGATGAGAAGAGACTGACCTGGACATCAGTGCCACAGATTACAAGCTCTGGTACAATTTCTAGAGGCAGTAACTCTGGCTAAGCTATGCTGCTGTCTCAACAAGCTTTTGGAGGCATTTCAGGAAATATTAATGTCATGAACTTTGAAAGTAACTTCGGCTCCTGTGCAGAGCATCCCCTTCTCCCAGTGGTGTGGGGACAGGAGTGTGGTTGTGTTCTTCCCTCTTCTCTGTCATGTCCTTGCCCCCAAAATTAGACAGACATTGGTGTCACCTTTGGGGCACTCGACTCCTCTGCATAGAAATGCCATCAGCTGCATTACACTAGCTCTAGCCTGTGAAGGCTCACCAAATACCTTTAATCAGCACAGGAAGACATGGATCTGTTGAAACGGGTCCAGAGAAGGACCATGAGTATGATCAGAGGTACGTAACACCTCTCCAGCAATCTGAGAGAGCTGGGTTTGTTCAGCCTGGCAAAAAGAAGGCTCCAGGGAGACCTTACTGCAGCCTTTCTGTACTTTCAGGGGGCTTCTAAGAAAGAGGGGGACAGACTTTGTAGTAGGGCCTGTAGCAATAGGACAAGAGATAATGGTTTTAAACTAAACCAGGGTAGATTTAGACTAGATATAATGAAGACATTTTTTTTTTTATGATGAAGGTGGTGAAACACTGGAACAGGTTGACCAGAGAAGTGGTAGATCCCTGGAAACATTCCAGGTCAGGTTGGACAGAGCTCTGAGCAACCTGTTCTAATTAAAGATGTCCCTGCTCACTACAGGGGGGTTGGACTAGATGGACTTTAAAGATCCCTTCCAACCCAAAGCATTCTATGAGTCTGTGATCCAGGTGCTCCTTCAATGCTGAATGACTGATCTCTCCCTGGGCAAGATAACTTGGCAGGACTAGTCCCCTTTCAGAGGTGACACAAATTTCCTTGGTGCCCATCCTTAACGCAGCTGACCAATGCTCAGCTGACCCAAAGTCTGGAGTGAACTTCTCCTGTGTGAGATGGGAAGGTGAGGTCTGGGAGGGTAAGACTGTTCTCAGGAAAGAAGTGTTGGATTATTGAATTATTCCTGTCTGCTGCTCCTGTACTTTTGGCATAGCTTTTTTGTCCCACTTTGCTCTTGTGGTGATGTCTGTCTTCTTTCCTGTTTAAAGAGAGCCCTCATCACTACATAAACTCTTATCACAGCTCTTCATTGTCTATTGTTGGTGATATTAAGCTTACTCTGTTTATGACTCCTCACCATTGCTTCCAACCTGGTGTCCCTTCTCTTCCAGTTTCTTTATCCTGTGGGGTCCCTACCCCACAGTGGCCCAAGCAGAAGGGCTGCCAAGTTACCTTCCCCCAGGATTGGTGCACCCTACATCCCCCACCCACACACAGGAGCAGCAGTGCCCAGGTTCACTGCACTAATTGATGTAGAGGCAACTGCAAATCCATCAGGTCATCTCATGTCCTCTGGTCCCCACTGGTCTTCCTATACCAGGCTGTGGTCAATTCCTTCTTTCCTGCTTTAAATTCCCTGTGTGGCAATGAAGAGCTGTTCATATGACTCCCTACCTCTGAACTGGCTTCTTTGTTCTGCCTCTGGTTGCCAGCTGCAGTTACTCTCCATAGGGAGGAGGTATGGGAAGATACCCCAGCCTGGGTTGCTGGAAGAGAAACACCTTCTCTGTCAGGTTATATACACAAAAAAATTATCTGCTTCCTAACTCCACAGTGTCTATCACAACTCATTAGTTGTATATTTTTGTGGTTTCTTTGTACCCTCACATTTTCAGTGACAGCTGAGGCTGGGCGAGGATGGAGGAAAAGATGACACCTTTTGCATCAGAAGCATTAGTTTATGGCTATTTGGTGAGCTGGACAATTCAATAAATTGCTTAAGGCATCGCCGAGGGCACAGCAAGGAGCAGCTTGGGTGTGGTGTGTCCAACAGGCTTGGCTCATTACCTGCCTTCCTTCTGGGGAGTACATGCCATGGTACAGCACCCACCTCCCAGGCAGATAAACCACCCACCATCCTCCCTGGTGCTGCTGGGTTTGGATCCCGGGAGTCCTTCATCTCTGTCTCCTTGTGGTGCTGCTAAGCTTCCTAAACTGATGAAAACTGGCATTGGCTATCACCTGGAGATTTTGATACATAAATATCAAAACATTAAACAACTTTCCATTTCTGCAGAGGGTCTTTGAGATTTTCATTTCCTGGGTCTAAAATGGCACATGTCTCAAAGTGTCATCTCTCTGGCATGAAGTCCTTATTTCCTATATGCTGCATCTGCCTGATTTGATTGTGTTGGTCTTTCAGGCGCAAAAAATATCCGGCAGGGCAGATCTTGCTCCTTCAATCAAATAAAGGCATTACTCTATTATAAAAGACTGGAAAAATGACTTGTGCAGCCACTGAAGCATCTCATAACAGCAGCAGGAAATGCCTAGATGGCAAGTTGCATGTGTGAGAGACAAGAAGGGGTGAAGCAGCATCACATTGTGCTGGGAGCAATGAAAGCTTTTCAGAGGCTCTGCTGCGGAGTGTCAGCTCTGGGAGTTGCCCGGGCTATGGGCTCCCAGACCTGCCGAGGAGCTCGTTGGGTTTCTAGCCCTGGATGGTGAAGTGGGGTTGTGACTGGGAGATGCTGTAGCAGAGCATCTCACAGGCTCCCTCAGTACGGCCGTGGGAAGTGGGCTTTGAAAATTAAAAAGGGATGAGTTTTGTGCCCAATCGCAGCATGGAGCTGTAGAATGAACAGCAAGTGTTCTCTGAGAAAAAAAAAAAAAAAAGGTAGAAAACCCCTTGTATTTAAATATTCCACACACAGGAGCTTAAAGTCTTAAGTGCGCGTTCCCATCCTCTCGCGGCTCATGAAAAGATGACTGAGAGGAGCTATCAGGCTTCTCCGAGGAGCCTGCTCAGGGATGGTGATGTGCCTTCCTCCAATGCAATGTGGAGCATCAGCCGAAAGCTAAGAAGGCTCCTGGCAGCCCCCCGGGGTCTGGCCGCAGCGCTGCGGGGCCGGGCTGGGCTGCACTACTGCGGTTACACCTCTGGGCTGCAGGGCAGGCACTCTTTCAGGGCGATGCTTTCCCAAAAGCATGCCCCAAAAAAATGGACTGACCTGCACTAAGAAGCAGGGGAATTGTTTATTTAATTATTTATTTATTCCGTCTAGCGGTACGTATTTCCTAAACGTGGATCTTTTTGCTCTATTTTATTTTTTTACAGCACAAAAAAAAAAAAAAATCACGGGAAAATTTGCTCTTGTCTTAGGTGAATTGAAGGAAGGCTTGTGGAGTTGAGGCATTAAATAAATTAACTTCTGGTTAAAGAGGAGCTGTTCTGCCATATATCTCCTTAATTTATATAATTAGACTTTCTAAGCTTTATTTGCCTGTTATTCTGATCTTGGAAAAAGTTATTAAGAGGGGATAATGCTTTTACAAGCATCACCAAAATGGCATTATCCTATATTCTTTTTCACTCAAAAAATAAGTTTATAAAGGAGTGAATGTTCCTCTTTTAATTTCTTCAGGAATTTTCTGCAATTTAGATTTCACACTCTCAAAACAGACCCATTGCGGGCATTTTCAGAGTATCTATGTATGACTGCAGTTTTCAGACTGCTTAGGAGTTTTCTTTACATTACCACTCTTAAACTTTTTGTGAATCACTGGTAGTGTTATAAGACAAAGAGTTAACTATAGTTTTTCAATTCTTGAGATTCCTATGGTTCCTTCTGGGTCTATATGATTTATTGACAACCAAGATCAGATGGGCTTTGGTTACCTTAATCCAGACTGTAATGCATATGGCTCCACATGTATGGATTACAAACAGTAGCTGATACTTACTGCAACTGTTGTGCTAGAAGATTTGCAGCAGAGTATCAGAGAAAAGGAAGAATTATTTCTTTATTTCTCTCTTTTTTGATAATTAGGAATAATTTAATTTCCTCCTCCTCCCCCCACCTCACTTTTTCTTTTTTTTTTTTGTTTTTTTTTAATCTCCTTCATCAAATTATTGTATGAGAAGCAGTTTTCTACAAATTTCCTGGAAAGAAGAAAACACTGGGCGAAGCCTGGGTTCTGGTCGTGCCACACAGATCACCCAACATACGTGGCACTGGCTGAGATCTCTGCTGAGACTACGAGACCTCTGTGTCTTTTGGCAGGCAGAATACAGGCTGCTGAATGATGCCAAGGGCAAGCAATAGCAAGACTGGGGCAGCCCTTTCTCCCTGGTCCAGCCTGGGAATTTGAGTTAATCGGGTGAAAATACATTGCACATTCCACACTGAATGGGGTGAGTTGCAGATGGAAGATTTACAGTGGTTTTCATGGTTTGGCACCCCTCAAGCTGTATCTAGTGCGTTATTTTAAACAGCATTCTTAATATTAATTTAGTGTCAGTGTCCAATATACGTCTTTCACGCTCTGCAGTGTGATGGAAGCAGAGGCTGTGGGTGCTTTTAACAGTGTTCTTACAACAGCCCTGAGAACAGCCTCAAAGGCTCTGCTCCCTCCCCAGGAAATGCCTCTGAGTTCCTGGAGTGCATTGGAAGCAAAGAAACATAGAGCTGAGAGGTGACAATTAACCCAGATACAAAATTAATGTAGACTGTAGTTGTAGGAAAGTGAAGGCTGGGTGTCTCTGGTGAAAAAACAGCCAAGTCGAAAAGAACTCTGGCCAAATCCCAACATCTGCTATTGAAGGTACACGTCACTTGTAACACATTGCTCTCTGCCTACCTGTTAGCTTGGCTGGCTTTCATTATTCAATGGAGACGGGAATATTCTTTGGTGGTGTGTGCACCAGCATCCAGCACAGTTGCCATGCAGTCCCGGATGGAGAATTCTTTGTGTATGTACACACATACAGAGATATACATATATATATATGTATATTTAATGTGCAGCCTGTATTTGAAACTTCACCTACATCCACACCAAGCCAATTTATGGGTAGATGATGGAAGGTCATAATTAGAATTAATTAATCCAGTGGGAAATCCATTCCCAGGCAGCTCTCAGCTAAAGACAGATTGGCAATGTAAGGAGGATAAGCTGCACTTCTAAAGCTCTTCTTTAGATATTCTTGTCACTTCCAATATCCCCCGTGGTTTGAGCAGGTCTAATCTCCACCCTGGGAGCCACCCATTTTACTAGGGTGCACTTCCTCACAAGGAGGAGAAGCTAAGGACATAATCCAACACCTTTGTTATGATAGTGAATTATAGACACAGAGCATCCTCTCAGTCTGCTTCCTCAGGTCCCTCCAAACCATCCATATGGAAATAAAGATCTCATCCAAGCCCAGCTCAGCCCCTGGCATATATATAGAAGCAGGGTTACTCTTTCTGAACATCTGGATGGATAAACAGAGGCATAACTGACTACGTGACTCACCTGGTCAACAGTGGAGCTAGAACCTGGAGCCTGATGCTACCATCTACTGGACCACACTGTCTGCTATATGGAGAACTGGTGCCTGGATTTTTGGAGAAGGAAGCAGATGCTTCCCCATTCCTAGATATTTCCAGGGTTTTGTTGTATGGAAGCTAAACAGAAACTTTTGCAAGAACTGGATTTTTTGTTTTGTTACAAAACAAATTGATTTTTCTTCAACAATCCTGCTCTGCAGTGTTTGCACCATCTCTCCTGAAGCAAGACACACTAAGGATGCACTAAAAAGTTACTCTTATTTAGTGCTGGAACCTCAGTAGTACCAATAGTCTTAATCATGGAGCAACCAGCATTATGTGACCCAGCATAAAGATACAGAAAATCAGCTTTTGCCCAAAGGTGTTTCTAACCCAAATAATTTTAACAAAAAAAATAGGTATTTTTTAAGTAGGAGAAATCAGGGTTTGCCCTGAAAATTTGGAAACTGGAGGATAAAAGGAAAAACCATTCCATCAGAGAAGATAAAATTAGCTGTGGTCTAAATTTCACCGCAGTATCTCATGAGCCTTTGGTGCTCTTCAAATGTCCCACACGTATATTAGTTTTATACCCACTTGAGAATGAAGTCATTTTCACATAGGATTTTTAATGCTTAATTATTCTTCTTTTGTTCCTGTCTCTATCACTATTCAAGTTTTAAGTTGTTTAGTTGCTTGGTGATTCGAGTTATTTCAGTTTCCTGAAGAGAGAGCACAAATGTGATGAAGAAAAAGGTCCACAGATGGAGATTTCCAAGAGAGGGTGTTTCAGCCAGCCGGGCAGACTCAGCCTTCCAAGGAGAACATCACCACCCAGTAAACGTCAAATTCGTACTCATAAAGATTAAAACCTCTGCGTGTCCTCACCCAGTCACATCTCTACTGGCACCAGCCACATACACATGTGCACAGAGGGATATTAACGTCCTGTCTTTAACAGCCAACCACATAAGCTTCCCTCCTAAATGTAGTGTTGCCAGTAAGAAAGTCCAGGCTGGCTTCACTTATCTCTATCAAGTTTCTCTAGAAACTACATGTGCTTTATCCTCATTTGTCTCAATCTTGCAAAAAAAAAGTTTACATCTCATAAAGGCTTTGGGAAAGACCACAAATCCATGAACATTTCAGCAACATGTGTCTGCCCAAACTTGTATTTCTTAATCTCGCTCCCTTACGTGCATTTTTAAATACTTTTTTTTTGAGAGAGAGAAAATCCCAGAGAAAACATCTGTACAAAATGAAGATCAGAGTTAAGAACATATTTATAGAACTTAAGGGCATTTTCCTAGCAGGTTGTAATTATCTTTAAAAAGAGCATAAAACCCCTAGGAAGTCCAGCTACAAATATACACTACTGAAGAATTAAAAGCATGTTAAGATAATAAACACAGGAGTATCCAATGACGTGATCTGGCTTCCATCAGATAGAAGGGAGAGTACTATTGCTGTCGATGGGACACGGATCCTCAATTAGCCATAGGGTGCCAGGGACAGTTGTTCAAATCATTGATCACGGGAATTTGATAGCGGCTTACTGTAGATGTTCAAGGTTGCTATCAGTTTCATTTGTGTGTTCTGTGATGCCTTTCCCTATGATTTTGGGTATCCGGTTGTTTTACGCAGCTTTATAACAGCACACTTCTTTTTTTCCTTAAAGTATTAAATTTATTTGTTGATTTTAATATATTGAGCTGGCTTTTCAGGAAATTATTTTCTCTTGGCTAAGATGTTCTTAATGGGTGACTGCAGTTATGTTCACCAACAAGTGTTGCTTCACTGAAAGAGGGGAGGCAATCTTTTAAAGCCACTGGCCATCCACCATCTCCCATCAAAATGCATTTGAAAATGGCACTACCAGTTTAGGGGACAACTCCAAGAACCCACAACTCCAAAACTTCCAAGGTTTTAGCCTGCAATTGACTGATGAGGCACCGTGACCAAGGAGGATGGGTAACCCCTTCTACCCAAACTGGTGTCCAAGGGGGCCAGGAGCTGGGCTGGCTCTCAGCCAGGGGGTACAAAAATCCTTCAGGAACCTGCTGCTTGTCAAACTGGGTGAAAGAAGGGCTTCTCTTGACAGGTCTCTGTTAGCAGAATTGGAATGGAAAAGGTGTTTACCAAGAAAAAGTTGCCAGATGTAACTGAGACACCCAGAACTGAAGTCTTAAGTCATAGTCAGACTTCTGATTAATAGTTTGGGCATTTTAGCAGGGAACTACAAGTGCAGGAATGGCAATGTTTTACCAATTTTTTTATTTATTTATTTTATTTTTTGTGGGGTTTTTTTCCACATGTGAAATCTAGCGGAGATCCAGTTCCTCATAGCTCTGTCTGGGGAAACATCATCTCATGGGTTGTATGAGTACCTGCCACTCCTGCTGCGATGGCTTTGGTAAAAAAGAGGTGATTTGGAAAGAAAACGCTCCAGAGAAATTAAGCCCTTTTATACAGGTAATCAACTGAAGTGAGTGAAAGGGCTTTCCCTCCCGAGAGCTCCTCGCCCTAGTGGAAGCGATTCTATAGATGCTATTTTGAAAGCATGTCATATCCATTGTGTTTTGAAACATTTAATTATTTGTGACTCCCTTCAGCGTGGGAGCCCTTCCTCAGCAGTGCTAGGTGGGGTAATAGTCTCATAATCAGCTCTTGAATATCACGTGGAGCCTATCGCTGCGGAACGGGGAATCGATGACGGTCAGATATTTGGGGGTTGGGTGCCTGGGGTTCCACACAGATTTTATGCTCGTGGTATTTAGCTCACGGCATGCAGGTGTGCCTGGTTTTATACTCTGGTTTTGTGCATGCAGTCACCCCCTTTCATTTGCATTTGCTTTGAAAACAGTGGTATTTGTCGGTTTGTATGCACTTTTCCTGTAGAAAAACACTCGTGGATGTTTACAGTAATCCGGAGAAGTCACAGAGCTGTATCTAAGGCATAATCAAATGTATCCTTAAAGCAGATGGCTCATAAAAATGTGCATGTGCTTAGAGTGTTTGGAGCTACCAGCCTTAGAAACATGCTAGAAATTCCAAAGGCTTAATTGTAGAAAATTAGGCTTAATTTAAGAAATCAACTGCTCTCAACTTTTCCTTTTAACAGAAATAACATCCCATTGCATTGACTACCTTCATGCACTGAGCAGAAAAGCAACCAGACCTGGTTTTAGTCCTACCAGCTGTACACAAGGGATGCTTCAGGGACAACCATCCTCTTAAGATAAAACCAGAAAGTAGTTCTTACTGCTCATTTTCCTACTTGTATAAACATTTCTTAGTGTTTAAGTAAAATCAGCTCTTAGTTTTCTGAAGAATGGGGGTTAAGTCCCTGGAGAAAGACAGGCAGTCCCAGCAAGCTGCTGGAAGAAGCTGACCTTTGGTACCTGTAAGTGCAGCGGAGAGGCGGCCGCTCCTGCCAGCTGGGGTGATAATCCCCTTTGCCTCTGGTAAATGATAGCTGATAAGTCTGCACAGAATTAGTTGGTGATGTTTATTTATCATCTGGTTCTCTTTTCATCACTGCTAAGTTACTTGGAGTCAATTTTTGGGTAGTGAAGCTTAGTTTAGATTGCTCATAGGTGAGGTTATGAATTTCTGCTGGCTTCCCCTGGGCAGGTATGTGGGTAGAAGTGTTGGAGGGCAGCTCTAGATATTTGCATTAGAATTTTTTTGAGAAAGAGAAAGCAAAAAAAAAAACCACCAGAAGTTCAACGTTCCTGGAATACTTTTTGCAAAGGTTAAATGTCCTTGGTTTTGTTCAGACTAACTGAAGGAAGAAGCAGTACCTGTCTTTCTCACAGATGCCGGGATGCTGGTGATGCCCACTGGGGCTCATCAAGCAGCAGCAGAGAGGCCTGTGGCTTTCATGCTCCTTTTCCATGTCCCAAGCAACCCAGTTCTGAGAGTTACAGCTGCCCCTAGAAGGAGGGAGGAGCAGGGTCCTGAACCTGGGACAAGTTCTCTGCTCTCCTTAGTTTTCAACAGGGTTTATACCATACAAGACATAGGCAGGGACTGTGTGTTTCCACAGAACATCTGATGGAAAACAGGTAAATCTGGGTGGCCAATTGCTCTTCTCTGTGCAGAGCTCGCCCACATCACATTGGCTGTTAATCCATCATTCAGCTAGCCTTCAATTCCAGTTGGACATCCTTTCTCAGGGTGGGCACACTCACAGCAATTCTGTGCTGAGAAACTGGAGAGAGACTCTTCTGGATCTTCTATATCCAGCATGTTTAAATGCCCTTTTAAAGTGTGACACATACAGTTAAGAATATATATGGCACATATAGTTAAGCATATAGGTATATGCTTATGTCCCACTAAAGTCAATGGGTCTATCTTTTGAAGTGCTTCCTGTAAGTGGGGAATAATATGATGCTGTGCAATGCTTTAAAATACACCTCAAAGGGGTGATTTGCCATGGCTTGATATTACTTTGTGACCCAGCAGTATCTTTGAACAAATCTCCCGCTCACTTCTTGTTTCCTGGACATTCAAGAAAAAATGCAGCATGCGACTGAAAGCTCTAATACAAAATAAAAAAGAAATTATGTGCTAGTCACACAGCAGCCCAGCCAGGGCTGCCTTTTCGTTAGTAAACCTTTTTCTTTTTGTCTGCCAGTTTATGGTCCTCTCCTCAAAGGCTTTGTGTTGCTGGACTGCGGTTGCTTAACAGACGTGGGTAGAGCTTTCTCAGGCAATGAAAGGGTGTACCACCTTCTGACCAGGAGTAGGATATTTTTGTTGTTGGCTGAGGAAGGACAATGTCACCCCATGTTGCTGTCCACAAGGACTGTCTGATGTGTTCATCATTCCTAGTGCAAGCGAGGATGTGCACATGGGACCTTGAAGATAGAAATGGCCCTGTCGTAGGGGAGGGCTCAGTAAATGGGGCCATGGGAAGTGGACCTGTAGCAGGGTCAGGGATACATGAGCAGCTTCAGACGTACGTGGAGTGAGTGAGGATGGAGTAGGCAGAGGAGACACAAAATCTGGCCCTCAAGGAAAAATGGGAAGCTATCACAGCTCTGTCTTAGGCAGCACCCATGCTATTTAATGTCATATTAGAGGTTGCTTTAAGTGAAAAACTGCTTCAACTGCACCCCCAAGCAAAGGGAAAAGCCCAGATAAAAGTATCTAGGAACCGTCATTTATGTGGAGACCTGTTTTTCCAGCTCCTTGTACACATGGAGGGATGAATGTGGGCAGCAGAGGACAGCCAGAGGATAAGCAATGTGCTGTTACCCTCCCTGTAAAGTCAGCAGAGTTGATGGCCTCAGCTCTGGGTAAGCTGGGATGGGATTCACCGATCCACATCCCTACTGATGCTGGGGAGACATAGGCCAGATTAAACCTGTCCCAGCCCCAGTCAGTGCTGTGACAATGTGGGCAAAACCCGGGGATTTCAGCTGAAACCTAAGCAGGAGCCTAGGTTAACTGCAACACAAAGTCATGGCCAGATGGTTACCATCCAGCAGAGGAATAATGAAGGTATTAAGGTTAGTTTAACAGGCTTAAGTCTATAGGTGGTCTTAGAAGGCTGCAGTCAAGTTCTGCCTTTCTGAGCAGAACATGCTTGGGGAAGAGGACAGAGAAGTTTGAGAAATTCTGATCTTTTAGCAAGGAAATCTAGGAAGCATAAAAATGTCCATGGATTAGAAAATTTTATCTACTGTCATATAAGACTAGTTAAAATTTTCCAGCGGGGTTTCCGTTTATCATTGCTATTTCCTGTACTGTAGTCACAGCCTGTCCCCCGACAGACATGTTGCTGTTGTAAAATTACAGCTTTAATAGAGCAATGAGAAGAACCTGCTGGTTTATTTTGAACGGCGGGAAGTAGCAGCCCTTTCGACTCACCTGCTCACAGGGAATGAAAAAGAGGTTCAGGAGGTGCAGGAATCCCAGCAGGCCAGCACTTCATCCCAGCTCACTTTCTCTCAATGAAACTCCATGTCATGCTCTCCATCACAGAGGCCTTCCGATGCGGGGTGACGTCCATCCATGCAATCCAAGACGGAGTGTTCACCTCCAACCTGACCTTCTCAGCCCTTCACCCCACAGACCTCCCCAGCTGTCCCCATCAAGGAGTTGGCCCAAGCCCAACAGCACAGACAGTAAAGTTCCAATGCCTGCAGTGGTGCCAGTTGAGTCTGCGAGCCCAGATGTGTGGTCCATGGGACTGAACACTTAAGCCTCCTCCAGCACAGCAGACTATCAAACTTAATTTTTGTTTTCATATTTTCTCTCCTTTGCTGAAGACTCAGTCACATACATGAATTATTCCCAGTTTCCCTGCCTAGTCAGCCTTTCCTAACAGCATCTGGTGTCCCTCACAGGCAGCCCTTCGTTAGGAGAGCTCATTTTGCCAGGGAAAGAGGTGGGGAAGGATGATCAAAGCACATGGGTTCCTCCTCAGACTCTTTGCTTCCTGCGTTTATCCAGCCAGCATTTGAGAGCATTTGCGTCCATCCTGCAGAGCAAGGGAGGAATAGAGCCCTTTGTTTGCTTGTTGCTAAAGCACCTTAGTTCTAATTAACAGAGTGATTTAATTAACATTAGGCAGAATCTGCCTGGCTTTGTTCCCTTAGGGAATAAGGGGAGGATAGCAGGCAAGGCAAACAGGTAATGTCTTCTTCTGACATTAATTCTCCAGGGCACGGTCCTGATTTCTGAAGGCTGCTCCAGGCTATCTCCTCCAGACTCTTTGAATCTAAGGAAGAAATAAAAAAAAACAGAGTGTGAATAAAGTTCACATTTGGGGAGTAAGGTTGGCTTTGACTGACTATTTGTTTTCTCAAGTGGTGGTGGGGAGGGAGGAAGTTTCTGAGAGATCACAAACAACTTCTGAACGGCTTAACACAGAACTCGGGAAAACAAATGAGGTGATTTTTGTTTTTTCAGTTGAAAATTATGTGTACAGTGTTATCCTTCTCTGCCGTGGTGAGATCCTCATTATTCGGAGGAACGGCACTTGCTGGTGCAGATTTTAAGTGCATGGATCAGAGAAGTGTTGGTGGACAGCTACTTGTACCACCTAGGTCTCCACCTAGGGCAGTTTTATAATATACTATATGATGTGTGATAAGTTTACAATATATTCACAATAATGCCTTTATGAAGAATAGTTTTGTTAGATTTTTGGCATGTTGAGAGCACCTCTGTGAAGCGTAGGGCCGGGAAGTATTCGGGTACAACACATAGAAATGAAACATTTTTCTAGGTAGCTACAGCCTGGCTGCACAGACACCTCGCCCAGCTGTAATTTGGGTTTTCTTCTGCCTCTCCTCCCCAGTGGGGCTGTCATGATAATGTGAGGGGGTTTGGTTTGGTTAAATCGACTGCTTTAATTGGGTCTTCTGGTTCTTTCTTCATGTGTTACTACAGATTATTGTCAATAGAGGGAAAGAAATGCTCTTCTCTGAACGCTACACTAGCACAAAGTATCCTCTATTATTTTAAATTAATATTAAGACTGAATAGTGCAGATTTGGCACAGGCTAAAGTGCGAACAAGGCAAATTAAATGAGAGATTACACATTTTTGGCATTCTGGCATTAGCTAAAATAAAGCTTTGTCTTTGGTGGTGGTCTTAAAGCAAGTGGAATGTGAGGGTGGAATTTAGGACTGGCTCCGGAATACCCTGGTGTGAATTTCTTCCTTTAGAAGAGAGTGTTTAATTCCACATATTAACATGTTGGGCTATCTTACTAAAAGTGAAGTTACGCCGATTAGTTACACTACAGAAGCTGAAGTATGTACATCTGCTTGAAGCAGGCATTTAATGGCAGGAATAATAATGGCTAACTTTACTCATGTAACATTTCACTTTAAGTGTCCTGATGCACATAAATGATGTTATGGGAGAGGGGTTTATTTATTTATTTATGCGTTCATTTATTATTTTAAATAACCAAATCATTTATTTTTGAAGTTACTTCCTCCCCACAGATTACAAGCATTTCACCTCCTTCCTTCTTACAAGAATTTCACCTCCTTTTTTGCTAGAATGAACTTTCCTTCTCCTAAAACAAAACTACGATGAATGGAACTAGAAAGGTAAATTCTTAAACTTTCTTTAAAATATGCCATTGCACAAGAAAGTTCCCAGTATTGATTAAGCCCAGGTGGTCTGCTCACCCAGCAAACAGATATTTTACAAAGCTTTATTATGCCTCATTAGAATTCTCTCCTTTAGAAGATTTCTAATTATATTGTCTAATAAAACTAAACCTTCGAAGCTATTTGCATATTATATGAAGAAATCTCATACAACAAACTCACAGTGGATTCAATTAACATAATAGCTAATTATATATCCCATCAGCCTTTAAAGTAGCTCAGCATTCATGTTGCTCCTGTTTTAGCCTAGAGCAAAGGAGGTTTGAATTTTCACTTCTAAATATTGACTTTTAACTAATATCAAAAATGATTTGAACACTTCTGTGGATGAAAAGATAGTGATTAAACTACATGAAACATTTTAAAAGACTTATTTCCAAGTCTTTGAAACAATTCCTACTTAAACATAAAGCTTCGCATAGTATCCATTCTAAGTCTGTCTATATTTTACTTTAAAAATTGAAAGATATGTCTAATTATTTTGACAAATGTTTGATTGACAGCTTGGTTATTTTGAAACTGCCTACTTCCTGCAGTTACATTTTGTATATTTTTCATTGCACTTTGTAATGCAATTGTATTCTTGGCTGGTTGTGGTATCTATCAAGCAAGAAATTTAGGACTAGATTAACAGAGACATAGTAATGAACAGGCATTTGAGCACCCTATAATTGACTGTTATTAAGGTGTCGTCACAGTAGTCTGTAATGAATTCTCATGTTTTGTTTTCAAATCGGATGAAATATTCTGGAAATATGAAACAAAAATAAATGCAAAAGTTTCCTTCAACCTTAAAAAAAAAGCCCTGTAGAAACAAAGCCCTCTTCCTTTCCCCCCCCCCCCCCCCCCTTTTTAAAGATTTCAAATGATTTGAAGGTGCTTCCAATTTTGAAATGCTCAGTAGAAAAAACAGAGAGGGAAGGATCAGATTTTGTGACTTATTTGAAAACTTAGAAAAAAACCAACCCTGTGTTCATCAACCCCCTCATCAAACATAATGAAAAATCTGCTGGATATCATATTTATATTTTTACAACAGATAGCAGATAAAGTTTGTTGCCGAGTAAATGGTTTTCTCCCATTACAATGATGGCTGCCTTTTCATTCATATTTTAATGAGGTTAGTATCTCTGAGACAGCTTTTTCGGGGTGGAGGCCCATGTCTCCGGTACAATTACAATAGGAGTTGCTTTATTGACAAGTACTATTCAAAATCTTCACAGTATAGAAAGAAAGGCTTTAGTTTTCCACCACTTGTCCATATACTTATTCCTCTCTTACTACTAAAACACTTTCAGAAAGAGCTCTCTCGACTGCCCAGAGCCCTGTACAACCAGGCAGAGCACAGCTCAGCAAAAAAATACTCGCTTAAATTCAAGTTGCATTTATTCCTGCAAAACTTTCCCAAGGCAAAGCCCAACAAATAGACGACAGAAATTAATGGTTTGTCTTGGCAGCTCTTGCATCCGTGGATTTACACGAAACGTGCTCATATAATAATAGTTGCTACCCAAAGTGCGAGTGTGACTCCAGAGAAATGAGGGAAGACAAAGTTATGCAAAGGCTACGCATGCAAGGTGTGATTTATTAAAGAGAAACAAAAAAAAAGCAGTAAATCCAACTGTTGGCAAGTTATGCTCATCTTTTTCTTCATCTTCTTTATGTATGTATCTCTAGAATACTTTTCATTACTCTGGTAGGAGTAATACAGCTCCAATCTAAATAGGATGCTAAATACAAGCCATGCTCTGTCTGAACCACATCCCATAGGTGCCAGTATGTGCACAAAAACTTTCTTATGCATAATGCACATGCAACAAAACCATTTCTGTAAATTTGCGGGGTTTTTCACTTGCATTTTGAGATTTCTTTTTTTTTTCCCCCCATATGTTGGATGTATTTTCCTCCCAGGTCAAAGCTGGCTTTGCTGAACATGATAAATGTTCAGGAGATGTGTGTGCCCTGTGTTTGGGCAGGGTACCCTGTGGTACCCGCGTGGGCTTTGGCTCAGCCACATTCGCAGCGTTCCTGTGTCCAGGCAGACACAGGAAGGGGCTGCAGCAGGGGATATGCCTAGACACCTGAATATTGGTTGGAGTACAGACATGGGAAATTTCTTTCTTCCAGAATTTCCAGAGTAAAACCCTTCTGCTTATGAAACTGAATATCTCTATATGTAATACAGCCATGAAAAGTGAATTTCCCTATCAGCTGACTTCAGTTACTGTCCTGGAAGTAGCCTAGAAGGGGGATGAAATTTAGTGCAATTTATTGCTATAGCAATCAGACTGTAAAAAAAAAAAAAAAAAAAAGAAAAAAAATCCCTCCCGGAGCAACACTGACCTCAATAGAAGTGATGCCAAGGCTGAAATTAGATCGTGAGGTGGAATCTCACCTTCTGTCATAAGGGCTGTAAAACCTTCCTCCCGCCTTCTCAGGTTATTTTATTTTCTCCCTTCAGAAAATGCCACATACTTTGGTTTTTTTGGGGGGGAAAGTGTTTGCTGTGTGTCTGAGCTCTGCCTGAGACTCTCCACTCCCCACCCCAGAGGACGAAGAAGCAGCAGAGTTTGGAGCCCAAGTTTTGAATGCCACTTCTGCCACCGCCTTCCACTGCCACCAGCTTTTTTTTTTTTTCCACTTGTGGGATATTGTATTTTCCTGCTAAAAAATATTTACATCCCAGTGGGTGACAGACTTTTAATAGCAAAATGTAGTTTTGCATGAGCCTGTCTTCACTGTAAAATAGGTTACACTGCCCTACAAACACGGTTGGGAGTAAAAGACTGCAGTCTTTTTTCTTTTTTTTTTTTCCTTTTAGTCACTTTTTTGCTTTTCCCAGACTTTTTTTTTTTTTTTGGGTGTGTGTCGCTTTTTCTAGACACTTTTTTGCTTTTCCCAGGTTTCATAAAAAGTAGCTTCCCCATCCATATGCGACTGGGGGAGGGAGGGATTTCATAATGGACCCTGGTGCAAGAAGAAGATGAAGGGGGAGAGGAAAAAAAAAAAAAAAAAAAAACCCTCTAAGCTTTAATTTTAATTCTCCTGCCTTTATTTATCTGATTTGTGGCCAGATGGTGGTGAAGCAAGGCAACCCCTTTGTGCAAATGAAGCCCACATGTGAAAGTCCTTCTGTAATGTAATCATTGAGACCGGAAGGGTTCATACTGTGTCTGAAAAGAGACAATGGAGCTGGGATATATCAACATCACCGAAATCGAGTTCATTTGCGATGCAGGCCCTTTGACTATGGTTGTCATGAAAACTTCCTACTTTGATCAGCAGAGGGTGGAGAGAAAAAGAAGAAGAAGGGAAGAGAGAAAAAAAAAAAAAAAAAAAAAAAACCAAAAAAAAAAAGAGAAGTCTTCTAAAGGGGCAGGGATGCGGCGCGGGGGTGTTTGCTGTGCACTTGGCTCCGGTTCACGCCCCTTTCCGGAAGACGCAACAGGGAGAGGAGCATCTTGCACCTTGACCTGTCTAGACGGGGCGCGAAGTTTGGGGGGGTTTGTTTTTTGTCCCCGTTTCCAAGGGCGAGGGTTTGCTCTTTGACCCCCACCGCCAGCGGTGGTGGCTCTCGGGGCGTAGGTAGCGGCTGGAGGCTTCCTGCCGAATTCTTGCGGCGGCCGGGAGGGAAGGGGATGGACAAAGACACGGACCAGCTGTTCGGAAATAAAGCTGAAATAGTAGAACCTGGGAGAAGCTAGGTTTTGTAAGCTATTATTTTCCGCGCAAAACCCCTGGGAGGTATTAAACAGCTGCATCTGAGCTGGCGAGCAGCGGCTAAAAGACAGAGCAACAACTGAAAGGCCGGGACTTTTGCAAACTCCTCTTCAACTAGAGAAACAAGTGGCTGGAGCTGCCAAGGGCTTTCATGGCCCGAAACGTCCGCCGGCCGCGTCCCTTCGCCGCGGTCTCTTCGGGCTGCCGGCAGGTTTCAAACTGGGCGGCTGGCGGCTGGAGGAGGGCAGGGGGTGCGAGGGGCGCGTTGGGTGTGAGCTGGAAGGGTCTTGCGCAGGTTCTCCTGGGCCAGCTTAGCTGGAGCTGACGTTTTTAATTACGTGTGTAATGTAATGTGTCAACAGTTCTACATAGCGAGAGGGATGCTCTTTTTCTGCCATCTAACTAGGCGTTATCTGTATGAAGGGGGGGTTTTTTGGTGATATGATAAGGGGAAAAAAAATTTCAATTTTTTGCCTCTGTGAGGTTTCTGTAGTGAAGTCAGAGAGCAATTTAACAGAGTTGTTGGGACAGAAAAGGAGATGGGAGAGATTTACTCCCAGAGAAGAGAAAAATCTCTGCGGACTTAAAAAAAAAATTGAAAATTCAGGGTTTAACCTGATGCTTATAAGCCTTTGAAATTTGCGGTAAGCCAACATAACAAATGAGTAACCTTTTCTTTTCCAGCAAAAGCGGTGTCAGTGTGCCCACTCTTTCTCATCACTAGGACATCCGTGCACATTGTGCCTCGTTTTAAGGTTCTCGCCGTATTTTAACGCGCTCCGCGCTGGCTCCGCACAGAAGCTGGCTGAGTATTTGGAGATAACGCTGCGTTTTGTCAGATGCTTTCTAACGTTATTTAGAAATGTATTTGGGTCTTTTTAGGGGTTCATAAATATGAATAAAGCATTTACAAAAGGCATGTCCCTTGCAGAAGTAACCCAGAGATTATACCAGATGCCTTGTATGTTACAAATTTCCTAAACTCCAACGTTTCAAGACTACATTTTTACTTGGGGAATTTATTTTTTTTTCTAAGTGATTAAATATAAATCAGCGTTTCCCAGTAAAATAGCTCTGTTGATTTATGTGCAGGAAATAAGGGAATTGTACTAGTGGCTAAAAATCCAGATTGCTACTAAAGTAATTTCAAATATTTATGGACAAATTAGAGGAGGAGGGGAGGGATGTCATAGTTTGGTTTTTTTTCCTTAGGCCTCATGGCATAGGGATGGATTTTTCGCAGCTAATTCTGCTGAAAACACTGAGGTGTTCTGCCTGGCTTTATGCCAGTGCCTTCTTCAAATATAGATTTAGAATTTTTTCATGCATTTGGGGTCTTTTTGGGTTTTTTGAGATCTTGTGGAGGGGGAAAAAATAAAAGAAAATGACCGCCCAAAAAAGCCAGGGTGTTGTCCTGACTGAGGCCTTTCAAGCAGCTGGGGACTTGGAAGAGGCAGGCGAGCGAGAGAGGGCTGGAGCTCCTGGGCAGCAGCGCAGGCAGCATCACTCCCTCGGTCACCACCAGCTCGGGATTAGTGCATGACCTGCCAGATATTGGTTTGATTTGTTTAGCAAAGCACGGCAAAAGGCCTTTTTTTGTGCGTGGTGTGTGTGTGTTTAGTGAGCAGGACTTCCAGCAAGCGGGTTTTATTTCGGTATGTTTTTTTTCTCCATCCATCTTAAAGGGCTTCCCCTTGTTCCTGGCTTGCATTCCAGATTTTGGAGGACAGGAATTCCCTCTTAATATGCACGCAGGCTTCCTAAAAGGTGGCAAACACCAGGCTGTATGGTGCACCCCATCCACCCTTCCCAGGGAGTCAGAGACCCATTTTGTGGCAGCGAGGTGAATTACCAGCAGGTCTCTAAATCCTGGGCGGGGGGTGGGGGGTGGTGAGAGCTCAGCAGCTCACTGCTGTCCATTGCTCTGTCTGTAGTGAAATCAGAGCTGCATCCGCATGGTCACGGAGATGTATTTATTGCACATCATGACCACTAAATATCAGAATACAAAATGAGTTTGTTTTGTTTAAATTTCAAGTGCCTCCTCCCTGAGTCGATGTTGAAAGGGGAAGAGGGGGAGGGATGTCCCTAACAGAGTGAAATGCCTTTTGGAGAAGGGTTTCCCCCCACCGACTCATGAATGTGGGCTTGAAGCAGTGAGGCTGGCCATAAAGTTCAAGTAATATTTGGTAGCATTAATTCTCAGGCAGTCCCCATTCCCCCTCGTGCTGCACAGGGCAGGGAAAGCAGCACAAGCCAGGGGCTCCTCACCACAGCATCACAACCACCTGCCTTATTAATAGCTGGGGGAAAAAAAAAAATAAATAAAAGACACAGTACAAGTACCTTCCTTTTTTTCATCCTTACAGTGGGAAAGTATCATAGAAGAGTATGAAGATGAAATATTCTCACTTATCGCCCAAGAGGCAGACTATCTAGCTGACAAGCTGTGCAGTGAAAAATCAGGTACTGTGTCTGATGTAACATGTGCTCTCTCTATAGCGGTGTGGGGTTGGGCTTTTTTTTTTTTTTTTCAAAGCCAGCGTACTGCTTTGGAGGAGAAGTGGGCTGTTGTTGAATAAGCAATGACACTACATGACTTTAAAAAAAAAAACAAAACCATCCCCTTTTTTAAAAGGCTTTTAAATTCTTTTCTTTCTTTCGTGCATATTAATGCGGCATAATCTGAGCATCCCAGCTAACGTGGCGTGTTTTCCTCCTGGTGTTACATGATTTTTTGTTCCTTGTGTGTCTGTGCTGTCATTTCCAAGTCAGAAATGAAACTAACCCTCTCGCAGCAAAATGCAGGGATTTGTTTCTTCCCGTTTAATTGCTAATTGTGGCCACTAAGCTGAACCACGAGCCACGAGAGAGCAGGTTTAGAAATGTGCCGTTCATTTTTAAATGAACTCTTCGCTGCCATCAGACAAGAGCTGTCCTTAGAGGGGCTGGCCAGCCCAATACCATCACCTGCTAGGGAGAATGGATTTTGTAAATGTTTTCTTTCTCTGTAAAATATATCATTTCAAGTAACTAAGACCTCTTTTCAATGCTAACGACGTAAGAAAATGCTTCCAAAAATTAATTATAGCTTATTTAAAATCTTCCCCCATTCCTCTATTTGTTGCCCTTTTTTTTCAATGTTGTTTTTCTTTAACTTTTATAAATTCACTTCTGAATCTGAAAAGCACATCATTTAAGGCACTAAGTACTATGAGATTTATAAATGAAGTTGGATTATCTTTCCTCAACGTGCTGCCTTTAGTGATAGAATATGCATGAAAATATTGATCTCAAAATCAATGTTTGTAAATATTGGAATGCGGGTTTGAGATTTAAGGGCTGTAAGCATTATTTGGGATGTAAGAAACAGAGCCCATAAAAAGTACTAGAAGTTGGAGAAATTGTCAGTGTCTTTTTAATACTTACGGAAAAAGCTGAGCACTGGAATGCTAGTCCAGTGCACTGGAGAACTCCATTTGTAATGGCACAAAGTTCTCTCTGTAATCTCTGTGAACAAGTAATTTCCAAAACATAAACTTCCCAGAACAGGTTTGATTTTTTTTACTAATATTTCCTATTTGCCATATCTGCCACGACAGAGCTACTCTCTGGCGTACCACAAGAGCAGACTTACCGAGCAACAAATTATTTTGAGAACACCATAGTTCCTCCCAGATGGATGGCAGGGTTTCTGGTAGCTGGACTTAGACAGAAAAACTTCCTGGACATTTCAGAAACAAAACCCTGAAGGGTCCATGGAATAACGTAGAAAAATCATCAACTTCCGGAGAGATTTTCTCAGAGAAGATGAGATTGGGATAAATCCCCTCTCCTCCCAGCTCCCCTCATAGCAGCCTCTAACCCTTCTTGAGAACAAATTGCAGTTTTGTGTCTCTTCAGTAATACTACCAAAAAAAATTGCCAAAGGTGCGGGCACAATATTGATATCAAGGCCCACACTGTTAAAAATTTCTTCTTTTTTTAACGAATCTGCTAGAAGCTTCCCCCCACCTTTGAAATCACATTTTGGATTTAAAACCCACACTGTATACTCATCTAACCTTCTTATATCAACAGAATAATTTCCTCACTTCTGGCAGAAGAGATTGCTGTAACTGCATGCTAGCCTCAGTCACAAAAATACTCCCCTGCATATGTGCAGGGCTGCTCTTCCTGACTATAAATAGTGGTCCGCAGAGAGGAAAGAAGTTTAGTTTTCTTCCTGGCAATTAGCACAGATAAACAAGCTGCCATTTAATAAACAGAAGTTTCAAGCCCTCATCATCGCAAATAGAAGATGCAGGCAAAAGTGGCAGAACACTACAGAGTAATGTTAGGCTACCCTGGCATAAAAATAAGGGCAGGAAATTATTTTGCCGCTCCCCATATTGCCCCAATTTCCCATTTAAAAAAAAAAATGTCAGTATGTTAAAGAATAAGAGAAAAAAAAAAAGCCACGGAGAATTTTTTTCTAAGATAGTTCACTCTATGTATAAACCAGGATGAAAATAAATGTATTAAATTGCATTAAAAATAATGAAACATGTTTCCACGAACACTGTGGCAGGCAGGAGCTGGCAGAGTAGAACAATAATACCTGACAGAGCAGGAAAGTGCCTGCCTGGGTTTTTCCAGGGAAAAGAAATGCAGGTTCTGGTGGCACTGGAAACGGCCAGTCTTCGAATTGGTGGCAGGATTCACGCCAGCCACGCAGCCCTAACATATAACTTACCAAAGCTTCCAACTCACAGAACACAATGAGAGTTGCATTATTAGGTCTTATCTATCTTACAATGGCAATTTTCATTAATGTGTTATATTAAAGCAATATTACACTCTTATCGTCTTACTGTAAATTATTGTCTCTTTTTATTCAGAGCTCCGTGTGTTCATTCAGAATGGCATTTTAAACTTTTTTTTTTCTTTTTTTTTGGAGGGGGGGGTGGTAAATTATCATACTAAGCGACAGAAATAGCATAGAAAACCTCTTCACGGGCCAGTTGCAGATTTTGATGCTGTGGATTTCACCATAAAGCACAAGGAAAAAAAAAATTTAAAAAGTCAGTGATGTATTCATTTCATTATTACGCTTTTAATTCTGTTTTAAAAGGCTGCATATATGAACATGGCTTATTTCTTGTGGCCCGTTGTAGACTCGTTAATATTGGTGTAATCAAATCCCTTTTTATACTGTGCTATGGTAAAAAAAATTAAGGGCTGCAGTTTCCTTTCAGCCTACAAACATGACATTTATGGAAGTCCCATATTATAGGGAGAAAAACCCTTATCCGTAAGTCATGTTTAGTATGTTTTTTTTTTTATTATTATTATTCTAATATCATACCAGACCTTTTTTTATGGCTACTGGAGGTGGATGTTTCTTGTTTGATTAAAAAGTGGGAAACTTCAATAAAGTCTTTTAGCATGATCAAACCGTTTGATATTTACAAGCATAGATCCGTTTGCTGTCATGTATTCTTTGATCAAGCAAAAAGTCTTGGTGCTAGACAGGCAGGCACAACCTGCTGAGACATACCTTCAGATCCACTCCTGTTTTTACAAGCTAAAAAATTAAACCTAGAAGTTTATTTTTGAGGAGATTACCCTTTTTTTTTTAGTCCCCTCCAAACAGGAGGTACAGTTGCCAGTCAGACCAGTGAAATAATAGAGATTTCTCTTTTTAATTGCAGGGCCGTTTAAATGTCTTTGCTGATTGTGATCATTTTCTGCATGCTCTTTCTGGGTTTATACACAAGTTCAGTTGTGATATTTGGGGTTCAGTGCCATGCCAGTGGCATTTCATTTGGGATTCGATGGAGTTATGTGAAGGCCAGTAAAAAGCCAGAAACCAGATAAAGCATGTGCTAATATATAGAGCAGGGCCAGCTGATTTTTAAGTGGAAAATAATTTAATACCACATCTTTTACGAGTGCTGAAAGCTACTGTTGAAGTAATACCAGGACTTCTCCTACACATTTTTTTTTTCCTATGTGCTCACAGCTATAAAAATGTTCTTTTGGTTAAAAATCTTCCCGTCACCATTTTATCTTAAAAGTGACCTAACCCACGTATTTCTTTATTTAGCTGTTTGGAAAGTTTGACTATAATTTAGGCACCCGATGTTGAGCTATACAAAAGTGAAACAAAACGTTCTTATTCAACGGCAAAGAAATCCAGAAGTCTCTTTCTGCACAATTATTGCTCAAACTATTGTGCTTTTGCAAACTGATACTTTCTAGGAGGCTCGTTCCCAGTGAGAACTACTCTCCTGGAGAGTTTAACAAAGCTCGCAGCTACATCAATTAAAAGCAACTAAAATGTCTGTTATGGGTATGTGCAGAATATTAAACTGCCTTTAAACCATTTACCATTAATACCCTCTGCAAGAGCACGGTTAATAAAGGCAATATACAGAGTACGAAGCTGTGGTTTAATGCTGCCTCAGTACCCTGGAATTACATTTATTCCTACATTTTTCACCACCATGCAACTAGGAAAAAGGAGAGAGAGAGAGAGATTAGCCTTTGAGTCCCCTGCCCTGCAACAGGATCTGTGAGCACAGCTTTCCCCAAACGCTACAAGGGATTGAAGGATCCATATGAGTGGGGTTTATTAAAGAACTGGCCCGTAACACTCCTTGTTTTCAAATACCAAGTCTGATTTAAAAAAAAAACCCCAGATTTTAACTGCAGCAATAAGATTATATCAGGAAGACAAGGGAAAGTGAATTTAAACACTCATGTGAGCCTGTCTGGAGAGAAAGGTGGGATATTTTCTATGTTTACTGGTGTAATTTATTTTTTGTTAGGGTGTAGTATGCTGGGCTCTGTTCTCCACTGCCCATCCATGGCCAACCCCATCCATGGGAGCGCCAGCAAGTGCCCAAAGCCAGGTGTGAAAGCCACCTGGGCAAAAGCAGGCACACCACAAAGCCTTGGGTGCTTCCTGACTTGTGTCTCTAGCAACTATTCCTCCATAAACTGTGATTTTGTGAAAAAAATCATTAGAGACTCCAGCGTTGTGCGATAAATTTTTCAATTAAAAGGAGCGAGAGTTTTCAAGGCTTTGCAAAGATACCACTTCACATGGAGATGCACGGGTCGCGTCCGTGCCCTGTAGGGGAAGAGTCAGACCTTGAGTTATTTAATACATATGAGGACAGGACTTGAGACTAGATTGCTTTACTCTATATTTTAAAAATCCTTCGTGTTCTATTTTGATGTATATCTAAAGAAACCTGGCTCGCTATCACTGTGTCCTGGTTATGCCTCATGCTGTTCCTCCTTTATGATTTATTGGCCAAAAGTAGTTTAATGTGCTTTACTTTAACATTGTTTTCACCGTAACACTTTCAGTGGTGGATGTGCTTCAAGAAGAAATCCTGTCTTTTTCTAGTTTGGAAAAGTATGTGTATTATTATTAAAGGAATAGGTACTTTTAGCTAAGTGTTACTGTTCGGGGCATCAGTAAATCACAGGCAACTTTTCCTTCCTTAGGCATCTGTGCAGAGGCTGCTTCTCACACCGGGTGATAGAAGAGACCAGGTCCTCATTTTACAGAGTAAAGTAAGATGAAAACACCTTTTTTTTTAACCCCTTCTATAATAATTTCTTGCTGTTGTAATAGCTCCCATATTTTCTACTTTTATCTTTAAATGTGCCCACATTCCCTAGTCTTTTTTTTTTTTTTTTTAGAGGTGTTTTCTATTAAAGCATTTTTAAATTAATATGCAGAGGTTTTGGTGAGAATGTGAAGTTTAAGGGAGGAATTGGCTGCTTGACCTTATTTCTGTGTTCAGGTTTTTATTTACCCCAAGGTATTCATCTCCGTTGTGTCAATTTTCAAAAAATCAACATCTGATTGTAACAGTTAGAACCTGTAAAAACTAAGCCTCATGCTCCAGCAGAAGACAACTAAGATAATTTCAATAAACCTATTATTTTTTCAAGTTCATGTGTTTGCTTGAACAAATTATCTATTTGTCTGCATTTCTGTACCAGAAAAGAGTTTAGAGTTTATAGCTAAGTGTGGCTAAGTTTCTGTTGCTGCTGTTGAGATGGTGACAGGAGACTTTCTAAATATTCCTCCTTTTAAAAGTGAAATAACTTGGTGAAATGTGTGTAGTTTCCTTAAAACAAGCCATTCCTTTAAAATTTCCATATGACAGTCCTACTGATTCCAATATAAATGTTACTCAACCTGAGCACCACTAGTGTAATAACTTTTAAATTAAAGCTTTCTCACTGAAGAAGTGACAGAAAAAAAACATCAAAATATTCCCTACAAGAGTTATGCCTTTCGTTATTGGTTTGGGGGGGTTTTGTCCAAAATATTTCTCAATCAGTATAAAATATTCAGTCATAAATCTCACCCAGATCTGGGACACAGTTCAGATTCTCGCTGTGTCCCCAGAAGATAAAGTGGGAGAACATCTGCTTCAGGCTTTCTCTGTGAAAGCATGTTTAAAAATACTTTAACTACTTAACCGTGGGTTTAGGGTAACAAGGATAGTTCATTTAAAGCAATAAAATACTTAGAGAAAAAGTAAGCTTTATAACAGAAAAAAAAATTTCTAAAATTATATATATCATCCTTGCAGATTGAGTAACCACTTGAAGAGTATAAAATGATGAATTGTATCGTGGGTTAAAAAGAAACAAGCAAACCCAAAACCCCATACCAATTAAAAATCGGTTAATATGCGTCACATAAGTTTAAAGTTTATTTCTATATTTTTACAATATTTGTAAAAAGTTTTTCTGTGACAACACAGCGCATCCCTCTGTGAGTGTAAATTGCTGGACCTTCACAGAATTCGTTAGAGCAATACTGATTTACAACACTTTAACATCTGGTCCCCTAAATCTGTTACACAAGGATTTGTCATCTAACTTAATGTTTTTAAAGAAGACTCTAAGTTTTTGCTTGTCATAGAATATTTTCTGCCATATTCTACTGACGGAACAATTTTGCAGAATACTTCATCAAAGTTATAATTCAAGCATCACGAAGCAGCTATACTATATACAATGGAAATGCCTTCAGTATTTAAAGAAAACTTGTTTCACGCTTAATCCAACTCAACACCTTCTTTCACGTGTGTGTAAACATAGATTTTTAAAGAAACTTTCAAATATTTGGAGTCTCTTTCTACTTCATTCTGCTTCCAAACGGCCAATTTATGCTGAAATGGGGTCTTCAGTATGGGTATGGAGCTGACCTCATACGCAAAACCTACAGTCAGCTGGCAACATTTAAAGTCCAGGAGCAGGAAAACGTTTCTCATGTATTACGCATAAAACTAATACATATACATATCAAACTAAGGGGAAAGGTTTGGATTCCCATCCTATTTCTGTTCTGTGAAATCTGATGATTTTTGAGTGGACAGAAAAGATGGATTTATCCCAAAGTGTGTTTACAAAACATGTATTACCATGTCATGCAAAGGAACACAGGGGCTGGGAATTTCTGCAGCTATTTCAAAGTCTAGCCAATTTTCACATTATTTTTATTGTTATTTTTCCCCCCTCAATTTAAATATATTTTCGCTCTCTCCAGCATCCTCTTTTTATCATTCAACCTGAAAAACCCCTTAAAACAACAAAGAAAATGGATTGTTCAGGAGACCAGCGTAGTGCAAGTGGCCAACCATTATCAAAAGATCAAAATAAACAAACAAAGATGGCAATAGAGAGTAATTCATGGGATTTTTCCTTCTTTTTTCCCATAATTAGAAGGGATTTATGTGCTTTCCTGTTACAGTGATTGGTAAATTATTTCAGGCGGGTATGTTAGAGTTTTCTTCTCTGTCTTTTTAAAATTTTAATGCCTTCTTGTACTTTATTTGATATGCCCTCAAAATTGATCACGATCATGATCTAAAAGAGTTCCTGACTCCCTAGCCTGGTTGTTTCACCAAGCATCAAGTTCTTTAGTGCCGTGCTCAATACATGCATTCAGCCACTGAGGTTAGTGTGGTTTATGCTGAGAAAACACTACTAGATGATAGTATTGATACATGGCCCTCAGAAAGAGTCTTTCTTTAAGCTATAATTTGCACATTTACATTCTGTCTTTGAATTTCACAGTGAAAAAATATCAGAGGATTTTTGTATGTGTTCCATTTTGCATCAATGATAAGATATGGGCCAGATTCATCCCTGGATTACCCTAGTCTTATCCTGGTGTAACTTGGGTGCAACTGGAGCAGTGCTGTAGTGGACCACATACTTACTGTCACCAGCCTGGGATATTTATCTTTGGGGTAAATACTCAGATTGTTTCACTATCTCCTTATTGAAGCAGATACTGAGAAGGAAACTAAAAATTTGTGATACGTTTTGTGAAGCCATACTATCTTGGGTTCAGTAAGAAGTGCTCTGTCTGAAAAAGGATTCATGTGATCTATTTTCTGTGAGTTAGCAGATTAGTTGATGTGATGATATGATATGATATGATATGATACATCACATGAACTGCTTGGGATCCCATCTATCCAGATATTTATATAGCTGTCCTCAACTGGTCTCCTTAGCTCCCTCCAAGAGATGAGCATCTCAAAACCTATATGGAAAATCAGAGAAATATGTCCTGACTTCATACCCTGTATTTTCTCCCTTATTTATCTCACCTTACTCTGGGGAAGTCAGAGATATATATCCAAAGGCATGATCAAGCTTTTTATCAATGCAACAGAAATGTAAAGGTCATTTCTAAGAAAGGAGGACCAAATCCTTGCCCAGATTGGGATAGAGCTCTTACATTTGACCTGGGGAGACTGGAGGTCCCCAGTTTTTGATGTCTGTTAATAGATTTTGTTTGAAACAGTTGATTTAATTTTCAGTGCCAAATATACTAGGCAAAGAGCACTTTCCTGGCAACAGATGTTATTTCAAATGCAGCTTACACTGAATCAGTTGAGGTCACTAAATTAATTTCACCGAAGAACCAAAAATAGGTGAAGCAAGATCCTGAACAGACAAGATTGATGCTTTATTTGCTAAGATAAGCCCTAAAACAAGGTAGCTAGTCATATTTTTTATTCTTATTGTCTTTGTGGTCCAACATTAGTTCATACTGTGATAGCTTCATCAAAGTACAGGTTTTGGAAAACACGTATTGCTTGTCACTGTTTCATTGACATGAAGAACATGCATGTCAGAATTTTATGAGCAAAATATTAACTTGTATGGTGTTCTTAATGCATATTAAGTTTACCAGAAATGAGGAGAGCCAGATACATATTAAATGAAATACTATTAATAGGTCTTACGGCAAGAGCAGTGAGGAATACCTCGTAATTATGGCGTACACATCCAAGTAGAGCGTACTTTGTTCTGGAGGCTTAAGTAGGTAATTAGTATTGTGGCTACAGAGTTGTGAGTGATCTTAAATTATGTTGGTCTCTGCAAATTGTTGTTACTTTTAGTACTGGGGTGGATACAGGTACTCTGAGAACAAGTCTCTTGAAGTTACCCGCTGGGTGGGAGCACCTCTGACACCAGAGGGGTGGAGGTGGCAATAGGAGACCAGCCAGGGGTAGGGAAGGGAACAAGAGGAGAAATGCTCTTGATACGTTCCTGTGGGCACAGTGTACATACAAAATCAGCACCTATACCTTATACCGTCTGAGCAGGGGATTTCTGAGGCTGGATGAAAAGGACAAAAGCTTTTATTAAGGGAAGATCACAAAAGGTTAGCAAATAAATGCAAGATGGAGTCGACTCTCCGACTTCCACGCAGCTCTATCTATGCTGGAGGAGTCCTGGAGCAGCGTGTGTCTCTGTAAGAGGATTGATTAACAGCAGAACTGTGCTTAATGCAATATAGGTTAATACAGAGGCTTTCTTTAGGAGCGCCTCAACAAGGCTACGTGCAAAAGAGTAAAAGAAAAAGACCAATTCACAAAGCTCATTTAAACAGAACGAGAAGCTCTGGAAAACAAGGGTGTCTTCATGCCTTTAACCATATTTACAGACCTGGCTGGTTTAATGGCATTCAGCAATAAATTCCATCGCCTTCGGGAGCAATTGATAAAGGTTCTGGTAACCGCCTGCTCCAATCTACTTTGGGGAATGTTAATAAACTGGTACCCAAGGACTCCTAGGTGTGTGCCGTGGAATAGAGGGAGCTAAATGTCAGCTAATTAAGCAGAGCTGAGACCATGAAAGATCTTGTGAGTTAAAAGTTAAATATTAATATCAGCTTCAAACTTTAGGAAAAGCTGGCTTAGTGGCAGGGAAGCAGAAGGGATATATATCCAGCATGCTCGTGACATTTTCTATTTCTAGTTAACCTTGCAGCCACATTCAAAACTAGCTGAAGTTTTCTTAAAGCAAATTCTGGAAGAGGAGCCAATAAGGCATTATAACAACCCTTCAGGTGACACAGACATTAATGAAGGAAGAGAGAAAAAGATTTCGATATGGCAGTGTTTCTCCAATGGTAAAAACCAAAATCTTCCCTGTCATATTAAATGTGACGTGAGAGAAAAGTGAGAGTTCAGAGGCACACGACAGGGCTGTGTTGGTCAGTTCTGATAATTCCTGTGATCGGGCCTGAGTTCCAGCCAGCGTCAGCATCACAGAAGTAGAGGAGGTTGCCGCTGGTGCAACACCAGGTTGCTGCTGCCCAGACCAAAAATACACCAGTGCCAACCATTTGCTGTTGAGCAGGTCTAAGGTTCAGGATGTAATTTTCAGCATGACACTGGTGCTCATAAAGAGTGGGGAAAAGAAGGTTAACCACTGTGCAAAGTATGTCATGTAGTGACCAGGGTATCTTGAGCTGATCTGGTTTGTCTTTGAATTTCATTATTATCATTGTTCATCATGAGCTGTGTTAGAAGAGTGGCTCTCAGCCCTGGTCAGGATCAGGATCCCATGCGGTTTGCCTTGTACGAGCAGCAGAGTTCATTCACCTGGAGCTCTTACCCCTATCATCACGCACCAGATGCTGCAGGATTATTCCTCCTTCATTTTTACAGGTTGAGAATGGTCAGAGATTAAACCACCTGCCCACTTTTGCCCTTGTGTAGCTGGGTCTCAAGCACACAGCCATCTTTTCTGGCATCCATGGGGACAGTCAAGTATCAGAAAGTATGATTTGGGGACACAAAAGAGAGATTAAATGCCTATTTGCTGATACCAAAGGAAGTAGAGACTTTTCTCAACTTCTTTCAGTGTGCAAGCTATATCCTGGTGACTAATGAATACTTCTCCGTTGCATTTAGTTGTGTAAAGAGTTTTCTGCCATGCTCAGCTGCACTGACCAGCAGCAGGACCGTGTGGTTCTGTCCCCAGACTGTTGCATGCTGCTCTGCCCATTGTGGCACACAAAATGAATGACAAAACATACCCTGTTTCATCCAACAATACACTCCTGGCTCTTCTGGAAGAAAGAAGAAGAAGGAGGAGAAGGAGGAGAAGGAGGAGAAGGAGAAGGAGAAGGAGAAGGAGAAGGAGAAGGAGAAGGAG
>JANVCC010000019.1:26064505-26087667 GCA_025345505.1 Todiramphus chloris collaris | reverse complement strand
AGGAGAAGGAGAAGGAGAAGGAGAAGGAGAAGGAGAAGGAGAAGGAGAAGGAGAAGAACCATTCTTGTTCCTAATCTGTGAAGTTTATGACAGAGACAAAGAGAGCACCCAAGCATCCTTCATGAGTCTCCAGGTACCTTGAGCCTACATGGCCAAAGGTAGGGAGGAGGTGTAGCTGTGCCTCCTATGAGGCTTTTGTTATCAATATACCCCATGTGTGTTCTTCCATCCTAATTCCCCCGTTACCACTGACTTTCCAAATAGAAAACTGAGCTATCTAGATTTGGTAGATCTTACGATTTCAAATATCTTCCTTCCTTCTAGTCCCTTGGTCTTAATTCCAGTGCAGGTGGTGTTGCCAGCCCCCAGACTGTGATGCTGCCTTTCCTAAAGAAGTTTCCCATGCATAATTAAACTCTAACATCCAGCTTGTGATTTAACTCATCTACCTGGAATGGGCTTCAACTGAAGCCGCTGTGGGTCCCAGAGCCCTCCCAGCCATGCCTTACACCCATGGAAGAGCAGAGGGGCTCACAGTCACTTGGGGATGGTACAGCCTGGTAGGACATTGGTGATGCCTGAATCCCAGCAAATGGGAATATGTGACGTTGGTTTTCTCGGGATGATTTTGCTTTGCCTTTCATCTGTATGACCAGGTAAAAACATAGAAGGAATTTCAAGCCATTTGGTGTTTTCTGAGCCCAAGTCCTCTTTCACACAGCCTTTAACTGTGCTTTTCATCAGAGTAACCTGAACGTGCCAAAGCACTTCACCAGGGTAAATGAGCATCTTTACCTACAACTTAAAATAACAAGTAGAGACAAAATTTGTCAGAAACAGGACTAGAAATCACACATCCTCATTCCTTGCCCAACTCCTGATTTTCTGCACTACATTACTTAACCTGACACAGATACTGGATTGCAGACATACATTGCTCTTATTATTAGTTATTATAATGACCTTCATGTTTCCATGGCACAGGTTATCATGAAACTATGCACTGGAAGGCTCTCTGTGGCATGTTGCACCAAAGTCAAGACTTTCTCCTTTTCAAAGTCCTTGATTACACAGGCCAAGGTGAAGGGAGGACTGCAGCACAGCAAGCAGTCACAGTTTACCTGGTCTACTGGCCTTCATTCCCAACAGGCCAAGTCTGCCCAGTTGTGCACACTTTCCAGGGAGACTAACAACATCTCTTCACTTATGGACTTTTCTGCATAATGAATGTCAGGGCTCTCATAGCTGCTTGCAACTAGTCTGAGAAATAACCTTGTGGTGCAGAGCACAGTTGGGGTGTTTCAGGGCAGCATGTTGCAGGATGACAGCTGAGGTCCTTCTGGGCTGAGACACCCTTGTGCTGGGGACACTCAGGTGAAGGAGGAATGACTGGGAAAGATGGGAACTCATCAGGGATTATGGTTGAGAGGCTTTCTCTCCAAAAGGAGTGACTCTCCTGTTTTCACCATATTTTTTACTTCTCCTATACAGTTAATCCTTAAACTCTCAGGAAACCCACCTGTCTGCTCTCTTCCAGGTTGAAAAAAGGAGCAGACATGAAAATCTATCTGCCTGCAGCTCTTTCCCACCCAGAGCCTATAAGGAATGAGAAAGTTGCATCTTCTCTCCCTGGAGGAGTCTTGTTTGGTTAAGAATCCTTCTCCTTAAGGGGGATTTCATCACTCTGTTTCTTTCTGCCCAGAGCTGCTGCACTGCGGAGGGTTTTAAAAGTACTGGGGAAGAGCCTTGGAGTACCACATGTGGAACATGAGAGAGCTTCTCTCTCCTTAGTGGGAGCCAGAGGCTGGGACACCGGGAGCGATGAGCTGTAGGCACAAGCAGTTGCTCACCTCTCATTGACTTTGCAAGGTCTCCGTGGTGGGAGAGGTTCCCTAGCCTCTGTGAACAAGCATGTGTCTCATGACTTAACTTCAAACGTGTTTCTGCTCCAGGCAGAGATGCAGACCTGGCAGCCACAACACTGGTGGGGTGGCCATGGCCATCACCATGTGTTCTTGTGCATCCTTCGCAGCTCCTTCATCAAGTGCAGAGCTACTTCTGAATTTTGTATTTGAGAGATTCCTGGCTGACCTTCTCTGATAGGTATGCAGTTCTGTTGCTCTGGGTTATATTTAGAGATGGTGTCGTCTTTAGTCACTGTGGACTTCACTTCCATCTTGCTTTTCATCTCTTTTCCTTTTTGTCCTCCTCCGTCCTTCAGTCTGATCTGCTTATTTCATCCACCTATTGTCTTTCTTTGAATAGAAAGGGCACAAGCTCGTGTTTTCTACTACATGTTGGAGCTTCCTGAAATATTGCTGTGATAGAAATAACAAAGAATATCACCAACTCTGGCTATTACTCTATAGGAAGAGTCGTCTATCTCTCCTGAAAAGTCTGTAAACAACCCTGGATACATCTAAGAAAGCCCTGCCCTCATGAAACTGAATGAACAGCTCCTTAATTCATCTGAAGATGATGATAAAAAGACAAAACACAAATAGCTGAGATCAGCCATCTGATCTTTCACCTTTGGGTCCAGATGAAAACACAGATTCTTAACCTTTGAGCCCTTCAAATGATTTCCTGATGAGCTTCAGCAGTGGCAACAAGACTTAAGCTGCCATAGTTCAAGGGAAGTCAGCTTGAAAGCTTCTTTTATACTTCACAGCTTTGGGATTTAGTGCTCTATCACAACTGTTTTTAATAAAATATTTGTTTACCTTGACAGGAAGCTGATTTTTTATGGCTGTATACAGGAAGGCAGGTAGGTTACACTTCCTTAGCAGGTCTCTCATCAGTAACTTGGTGTCTGTATGGACAATGCTGCTACCTATCCCATAGAGACCAAGCTTTCTTGACTGTGCAAGAAATTAGGAAAACTGACTTCTAAGCACATGAAACACACAGGGGAATTATTTTCCAGATGCTTCCAGTTGTCAAAAGCTGTAAGTGAGGAAGAATTGTATGATCTCATGGCAGACCTGTCCTGCTGGTGTTTTATTTACTGGATAACTTAAGGAAGAAAAGCATCTAGCTAAAGTTGGGTGGGGATATAGCTTCTGTGTAGCTAGAGCATTGTATACAGTAATGTGGTCTGGAGCCACCAGAGTCATTCTGAGATATCCTCACAGTGAGTTACTATTTACAGCAAAGCATTCAGGCTTTATAGACTCTGTATAAGCCACAGATTTGTATGGAAAGTCCTGTTTTGGTTAATGCTTATCGAAACATCTCCAGAAGGTATCCCAAACATGTTTCAGGTAGTGTATACTCTCTTCACAGAAACTGTGGGAAAATCTGGCATGTGTTGTGACATTCATATTACTCTTCTAAATGCTCTAAGTGGCCAATTCTCTTCTTGCTAGGACTTGTTTTATACCAGGAAAATTTCAGGGGTTTAGCTGAACCTCCTCTTGGTGGTCCCCAAGAAGAAATGAACACAAGATCTTGACATGGTTACACAAAAGAGTTTTTCTGGTTGATTAATTGTTCATATAGATTTCTGACTACAACAGTTTCTTCCCCAAGAGCCTTACTATTTGCCATGCTTTAAATTTGACTTCCATAAATCTGCGTATAAGAAATTCATCAACCTCAGGGGAATATAAGGAGTTTATTTAAAACACACCTCAAAAAAAATCTAAGCTCTTTAATTCTGACAGGCTTTATCATGGTTCTCTACCACTGAAGGTAGTTCTAAGAGATGCTTCAGACAGAAAATAGGAGTTCTTAAGGCTTTTTGAGAATGAATGATTCCTGGAAGAGATAGGTTATATGGAAACATAAAGAGCTGGGTTCTGCGTATAAAACTTTATTACCCAACTAAGGCAACTCATATAATATTTGGAGCTTTTCTTGTTCAGGTTAAGAACAAGTCAGCAGAATTTTTTAACTGACGCTTCATGGACATTGTCCATGTTAACATGAAACACTTTCTCTTTGTCTGCAAGTACCCAGATCTAAGAACAGTCTTCTCAGCACCAGGTACCATGTCTATCAGCTCTTATTCAGTATTACATCTTGGATGATGAATTAGTCATACCTAGAATACACAGGTTAAATTTTCTCTTTTTTTAGTGTGTTTTCTCACTTCTTTTTCATACAGAGGGGAAAAAATCTGAAAAAAAAAAAAAAAAAAAGTGCCTTATTTTTGTAAAGGAAAACACAAAGTCCCTCCAGATCTGCTCCAGGATAGGAAAGCTCCAAGCTTCCTAATGGACACAGCCCTTCTGGAGATGGAAGTCCTTTCTTGAGACCTCACAGAAATTAATAAGAATGGGATTTCTAAGCTTTAGGTCTGCTTTTTGTGCCTCTGAGATCTGGTGTCACAACCTCCATCTCAACAGCCAACACTTCTGCTTCTTCTGTAGCAAACACAAGATCATTCAGATCAAAAGCAGCTTGGCTGCAGAGGCATTTCTAGCTTCAGAAGACATAGGTCCTTCCACAAAGAAAAGCTGAGGGTCCTAAAGATTGAATGGTGTCAGACAGAGGTGTCTGACAATGGAAGCACCAGTCTTCTGCATCCTTTTACCTAGAGCATAGATGTTGATGGACACATGTTAAATCGCAGTACCACTATCCAGCACTAATATCTAGGCAGAGCTAATTTATTTCTACCAATTCCTTACTACTTTCTCAGGGCTTGAAAACAATAGCTCCAGAAAATGCTAACAATTTTTGAGGAAATTTGTCTCATGTTCCAGGTACATGTAGACAACTTATGAGTGCATAAAGCAACTATCAAATCTGTGAGATCACATCATATTGGTTGGCATCATCTTATTGCATATTCTGACAGGAAAAATAGCTTTATACTCATATCATTCCTAGGTAAGACAGTGTGTTACTTGCATTTAGCCTCATCAGTTTCCCACTATTTCATTTTGCACTTGTCTTGCTGTCAGGAGGACACGAGTTTTGGAGTATTTAATATAAATCTTCCAAATTAAATGCTTTCCTATCCCTCCGTGACATTAATTTGTTTGTGCATGTGCATTTAGGGAATGCTGTCAGGCTTACTTTTAACCTGAAAAGCCAAGTTTCAGACTGGCCACTGCTCTTTGACTGCCTGGATGAGTTTCCTCTGTGCCAGTTTCCTCACTCCTGGGGGCAAACAGTCACAATCCCTTATTTCAAACGTGGTACCAGCCTCTTTGGATAGACTGGTCAGAACTTGAATAAACTGAAGGACTGTCTGGAAAAGACCCACCTCTCTCTTGTGTAGCTGATGGTAAAAGAAGTGGCTTGATTTCATGACCATTCAGTCCCAGCCTTCCAGAGTTCGTGGCACATATGAACCCATACGGGAAAGGAGAGAAAGAGAAGCAGAGAACTTCCATGCATATCACACTGTGCATATCTTATCATTTCTAAATCTGCCTTTATCACAGGAAGGGTTCCCACCTCATCTTCCTCCTGAAACAGGAACCTCTTCTACATATCTCTGGTCTAGCAAACCTGGAGTCCTAGACGTGCTTCTGCACAGCATTGTCCATGTGTTGTTGCTCACTCTAGCAAAGCAATTTTGCAGCAACCATTTCAGTGACAACTTGCAGACTTGCTTCTTTTGGAGGTAGTAACCTACAAGAAATCTCCTCCAGGTCACAATCAGAAGGACAATTTTGAAGTTATTGAAACGTAATCACTGAAGCAAATTATTGTTCTTCACCACGTGAAGGCTTCTGAATTAGGGCAAAGAACAGAGATATAACTGAGGCAGAACTGGGGAACAATCTTACATTACATACCCTGTTCAGTAACATGCACTCCGAGGCTCACAAAGGGGTTTAAAGGTCTCAAGTTTGGTCTCTGACCTTTCTAGAAATGAAGACTCTGTGCTGCTGTCCCCTCCAAGCCATCTGTGTCCTGCTTAGTGCCTGTGCCTTTTCCAGGGAAGGCTCTGAAACTCCAGGAAGAAGCAAAGAGAGAAAGTCTATGGGGGAGCCAGGCTGTAGAAGAGAAGGTAAGGGCTGGGACAGAGTCACAAGGGCTGAATAAAACATTAGAGAGGAAATACAAGAATAATAAAGAAAATAGACAGAAAAGGTCTGGTGTGGGTCAGGGGTTAGAGTAGGGTTGCACAAGGCACAAGATTGTACTGGGAAATGGAGGGACGAAATCCCAAACCAGCTGAGCACACAAGCAGAGAGGAGCTATAGGTGTACCAGGGAAAATCAAGTACTGTTGTATTGTTGGCTTTTTTTTTTTTTTTGGTCAAGAATGAACTTTTTAAGAACGTGTTTTACAAAAACAAGTGGCACTAGCAAAATTGTTAAAAACTAAGAAAGCTTGACTGTCCCTCCCCCAAACAACCATGACTGTAGTACAGGTGGCAGGGTAGTATCTACTGAAGGATGCAGGAAGCACTGGGCTGCACTTCTTTTCCTCTAAAATGTAAGAATATTTATTTACAACATTGGAAAGAAAATAAGATCCTCTAAAGCAAATGTAAGTTTTAACCAACTTACAAGGAGAGAAGAGGGAAACCTCAGGTTAATGGGAAAGAACAAGCCAAAATGCAAGCAGTGATCCCAGGCATTTGCTTTGCAATAGTCCTGTGATGGAGCTGGTGGCCAATCTGCAGACCTAAGCAGTGCCTTGGGAACATTTCATGCTTCATCAACACAGACTTCTCCAAAGGTGGCATTGTCCAAAATGGAGAAACCTCTGCAGATGCTCCAACTAGCCCCCCAAAAATCCCTTGTCTAGGGAAATGTGTGAAGATTTGGGGAGCCTAATTTGGGCCCCTTCCCTCTGTAGCAGCGAGCTGAGCACACAGGTGTGTGTAGAGCCTTCTTGCTGCCCAGGTCCCAGCCATCTCCATTTAGTTTTACATATTGGAAATATCTTTCAGAAGGCATCCCAGGCACTCTCTGGAAAAGGACGGCTTTTATGCTGTCCCGTTTTCCCAGGACATCTACCGAGATCCCCACAAAAGCAGGGCACCAGTCATCCCTAGCATAGTAGCCTACATGATGGGAGGATCTTCAGTGCCAGGCATTAGAGCTCCCTCCTTTCGTAAGACTCACATGGACTGTTTCTGAAGGAAACAAGGGTGCCCTGAGTCCTGCCAAGAGGGGGACAGGACAAGCGAGTGGACTGGGGTGTGAGATGGGAGGCAAATCAGATCTGGATGGAGCCAGGAGCTCCGTGGGGCTACAGGTGACTACTCATTTTTCCCTTGGGGTCCTGCCTGGTGGTTCATGTACTGCCTGCCCTTCACCTCCACCTGCTAGGGGAGAAGAAGGCCTTTATCCTCCTCTCCACTCAAAGACCAAAATGCTAATATCAATGGCTCCATCTGAAGCACAGCAAAGTTTCCTAGGGGTGCTCAAAATCCCGAGCCCCACAGCTTGTGTTACAGCCCCTGCCTGCCCTGCCAGGTCCCCATCTCCACCAGGGCTGGTGGGGCCAGAGCCTCACCTCTCGCTGACACCCGGCACAGCAGTTTTCTGGGCTCTTTTGATGTGAGAGCTGCAAGAAACCCACTGACAGTCACACACTGCATGTGAGCGCTGCAGGTCTAGAGGTCTCGTACTTATTCATTCTTGCCACAGCACTAAGTCTTCATTTTCTTGCCCCAGGAAATGCGCTTAATTATTTATTTGTATTGGACTCGGGCTTGTAATACTTGGGTGCACACTACAAAGCGGTGTGTGAAGAACTATTGCTGGCTGCTGTCACCCATCAGCCCCCCACTTACCCCAGGCCCCTGACAAGATAACTAGCCCCATCAACTGCACATTAAGATACACATGAAGAGAAAAGAACGGTGAGGTCCTCTGTGCTGATAGCCCCGTTGAAAGCACTGGAGCTGACAAGTCTGGAAAAGCTAACCTGCGGTGAGACAGCTCCTCTGGTTCACCCTAAACATGGCTTCAGCAGGGACATCCCCCAAGATTTCGCTGGGGATGGAGCCAGAAGACAAAGCAGGCTTTTCTGTAAGCTCTGCCATCCTTGGCAGCCGCACTGGCACCTGGCTAGGTCATACCCAGGCACTCAGGCAGCCATGGTGCCACCCCCATCATCTGGTGGCCACTTCAGTGTGATCCTCCTGGTGCTGGGTGTAGGAGGTGCTGCTAGGCAGCGGGACAGTATAAAAGTTAATTAAATCTGGTGCTTTTAGAATTTAATTATTGTTGTTTGCTCATTTACTGTAGGATTTTAGCCTAGGAAGCCTTCAATTACGGCGGTGTCACCTGCCAGAGCTGAGCTCTGCTGTCACCTGCCTTTGTCTGGGCAACAGCTCTGCAGGCAGGCTGGTGGCTCTACCCCAGGCTCTGTGCTCCAGCTTGTGTCTGCCCTTCCCAATATCCACAAAAATGTTCTGTGCGCTGACCTTGGGATGCCTCAGAGTTTGCCAGATGGCCTCTCTCGTGGCGTGCTTCTGGTGGGATCCCTGCAAAGACATCTGGAGCAGGTCAGGCCTGCAGTTCAGCAGTTTGGGGCTGAACGAGCAGGATGGGAAGAACCAGGGGCAGCCAGTACCTGTGTCATCCCTCGGTACTATGGGGATTCAAGCTGTGATTTGGAGCCAGGCAAGAAACCCAGGTTCTCCCGGGTGTTCCAGCAGACCACACACTGGGTAGGTGTCCCTCGCCCTGGAGCTGCTCTGTGTTGAACGTTCACCTTGGAATACACATTGGAATGCATGTCTTTGGGAAAATCCCATGCTGGAAGGGAATTGCACCCACAAACGTTGAAATAATCATGCAAAAGTCTTGTGTCAAGGGTAGTTATCACAAGGGCTTTCCACACAGCATAGCCAGGACTGGATTGCTTTCCAGCCACTGGAGACACGACCACTGAACACATTCTTCTGCTCCCTGTGTGCCAGGCTGGGGCTGCCACTGGGCCAAGTGGTAGGAACACCCAGAGAGTCCATCAGCATCTTTCTCCCAGCTGGCACCTCCCATATTCTCCCATCCAAAGGAGATCCCAACCCATGTCATGGGCATGCTGTCCATGCCACGCTTATAGTTGGGCTCCCTTTAAGCAGCCTCCTGTGCTTGCCTTCCATCCTGCTAGTCTTTCCTAACTATTGCTCCACACTGCAGGGTATCATGGGAGGAACCTCAAGAGACATCTACTTTTCATCCTATCTTTGACAGTGATATTTTTCTTATTCTTAAAGAGTGATAGAAACTGCTCCTTTCTTCCAACCCCCGTGCAGCTCCTTGCCAGGGGATGTGTGTTTTGCAGCTCCCTGCTCAGGTAAGTGTGGGAAATCAGCCTTGCTGGACCATAGCGAGGTTTTGCTCCTCCACTGGAGGATTTATTAATAATTTTCAGACAATCTAAAAAGCAGTCCAGATGGCACTGGGATTATGGCATGGGTCTGGGAGTCAGGGAAGCCTTTTGCATTGTCTGGCTCTGCCACCAACTTTTTACATGACCTCAGGCATATCACTTTGCTGCTTCCTACCTTGATCTCCCCATCTGGAAAGCAGAGATAATTCCGGCCTGCCTCGTATGGCTACTGGGAAGATAAGTTTGTCATCGTTTCTTGAGGTACTGAGATGCTACGGGAGATGGATAATGAGACAGACAGAAAGATAGCAAGATAAATCAATCCCTCCTCATTCAAGTGAAAACAGGCACTGCAGGTGCAGTGTTTGAGATTAATCATCAGAAAAATTAGTTCCCTCAGTATCTTTTCAGGAGGAAGAAACAGCCGTAGGGCCGAGTCTTGAAGAGAGTTATGCACATGAGTAACCTTAACTTGAATTCAAAGTCAGCGCACAAGTAAAACTACTCATGTGAGGGGGCGCGCGTGCCAGCTGCAGGTTCTGAAAATGCCTAAATAAATGATGTGGCCCAACTGAGACACATCCCTAAGTCACCGGGATGCTTTTAAATATTCCCCTCAGACGTGTATTTCTGCCCTTTATTAGCCAGCTGCTTTATTAGCAACCGGCTTTCTGAGAGGCTTCCTTTTCAAATAAAATGAAACAACAATAAACACAAAGATGTTGCTGATAGGTCTTACACATACTGTGAGTTTATATATACTATAATTGCACTAGTAATTCAAAACAACCTGTGATGCATTCAACGTCATGTTTGCCCTATGTGACACCTTGTCAGATATATTTACCATCCTTCTTTTTGTTTTGTGTGTTTGACATATCAGAAAAGAGAAACTTTAAAGGCAGCTAAGTGTTATTTGAACTTTTCTACCACTGTGTCCTATAGAAATCACTTTTTTTTCCTCCAGACCAGATCCTGGAGCCCTTTAATATGCCAGACTGGAGTCAGAAACTGAATAGGGTTATATATTCAGTTGCCATAGTTGCCATATGGTGCCAACATTGAATGAAATAAAATAAAAGTCCAGAAGGACTGGGAAATACTGGTGCAGCCTGCACAACACTGACTCTGGGACAAAACCCCAGCCCTGACAGGGGATGGCCAAAAAAACCAAAACAAACCCCAACTCCAAATGGCCAAAAATCTGCTGCAAAGGCAGAGGAAAAAACCTCTCGGAAGGGGAAGCCAAAGCAAGGCAGTATTGGGATGCGTCTGCACCCAGGAGGCGCGGGAGAGCCAACCGAGGCGGTACGGGCAGCGGAGAGAGAAAAACTCATCGGAGCGTGAAGTGGCGAACAGTCCGAACAATTGTCAGGACAAGAGGAAACGCGTCTCAGCCCGGCTCAACCTCGCCCAGCCCGGATGAACAATTAACCGGCCAGGGTCTGCTGGCATGAAAAGGCAGCTGAAAGGAAACCAGGGGGCGAAGGCTCTCCGGAGGAAAAAGAGCGAGGAACTAAAACCAAGTGGATGTAAACAAATGGGACGGGACTGTAAGGCATCTGATGTGGGCTTAGGGATGGGGAAGATATTATGAACCTGCTGGGATTCAATGCGTGTTGTCCAAAGGGTGGCTGGGAATGTGGTATTTTACAGTTGGGAGAACAAAAGGTGGTAGTAGTAGGTAATGGGGAAAAAAAAGAGGGGGAGGAGGGAGAGAAGATAAGAGGGGAAAAAAAGAGAAAAGAAATATTTTAAAAAGATTTTTAAAAGAGGATAAAATGAGGAAAAAAAGAAGTAACCCTCTCAGCTCTATTTAAAATTTCTCATTTCAGCATTCACAAAGAGTTACAAGATGCTCGCTAGGCTGAGCACAATTCAGAGCATCCTCATGTCAATATTTCTTCCACTTTTAGTTAACAGAGCCCTCCCATTCTAATTAAAATAGCTTCATGAGGACTGAGAGTTGATTCCAGAAACTCAAGCTATCAACATTTGCAGGCTTATATATATAGAAAAAAAAAAATTAAAAAAATTAAGCTACCAGGGAAGTAGCACCCAGGAGTGCCAATATTATCAGGAAAATTAGAAGGGCTTTGAAATCGCTCCCATGTGTGTTGAGGAACTTTGAGCTACATCCGCTGCCTGCAGAAAGCAGGTCTAAGGGAGTAAAGGGCTGCAGAGATTTACCCCTATGCAGGATCTGGCCCTGGTTTCAGATCCATCAAGATGAAATCTCTAAAATCTGCCAAAATGTTGGCCATGGATCGATTACAACCTTATAGCTGCATTTGTTTGAAAACAATTGCAAAAGAATCAAGCTCTGAAGCTAACAAAAGGAGCAGCATCCCCATGTCCTTCTGGAAATGGATTTAATACCAGAGACAAGGCAAAAGACAGCAAAAAAAAAAACCTGCCTAGATGTAAATCCATAGGCAGGTATTTTTATATTATCAACGGGGGAGAAATCTGGTAGATCTAAAAGGTTGGTGCGCGCCGTGCATACTGTATTTAACAAAAGTCTGCAGAGGAGGAGGAAAACTGTACAGCCACCAGCGCGAGGGGAAGCAGGGGGACTCCTGCAAGAAACCATAATTAAGCTGCAAGAGACTCCTGCTCCTCTCAAAATGAAGAACGGAGAGAACAAGGAGCGGCCAATGTGGCTTCATAAGGGACTGCGCAAAGATCTGAGGCTTTAATTTTTTTTAATTAAAAAAAAAAAAAAAAGGGAAAAAAAAAAAAAAAGAAAAAAGCACTGTAGTCAAAATTAGAAAGCAAGAGGGGGCAGGGGAAGGAATCAAACAAGCATACTCAAATTCAGTTAGGGATTATAGGGGAAATAATAAGGATAAGGGGGGGAAAAAAAGAATTTAAAGCTCACCAAAGAACTTAAAAAGGGCTTTAAAATGTATATCAAAGGGAAAAGACATTCTGGAGAGACAGTAGGCCCATTAATTAATTAGAAGGGGATTAAATTAAGGGTGAATCAAAAATGGCTGGACTGACAAACTTTTTTTTTTTAAATCTATCCTTAATAATAATAATAAAAGGATTTGAGGCAATTTTTGTAAGGTCAGGAAAACTAGTAAAACAAGCAAAGGCAAAAACAATGGGAAAATGCATAGCAAACTATCTGTTTCGTTTTTTCCTGCTTTTTGGTCACAGGCTTAGAGGACATTATAGGTTTTCGAGATGTCCATTATTAAATATTCCTGCATAATGTTTTCCGAAATATTATTTGTGAAGCGTGCATCGGTGCTGAGATGTTGGCTATGAGCATTTGTTCCTCAAACCTGAAGCTGTGTGGGTTCATCTGAGTGGACAGACAGGTCAGGGCTTGCACTGCTCACTCCTGAGCAAGTAGGTGGAAGATGCCCATCGGGAAACAACTTGTCCTCATCCACTCTTCTTAATCATGACAGTTTATTTTCCAAAAATACGATTACATATATACTTAAAAATGGCTTTGCACAAATAGTCCTACAACAAACCTGTTTACCCCAGTATCTACAGGATCTGAACTGAAATTTCTTAAGAACAAGCAGAATAAATAAGGTAATTCAGTTTGATTTTACAAAATACGACCATATATATAAACTACCTAACCTGGATTTCTTCATCACTAAGGGAATTAGCCAAATTTCCTAAAGCACTGACAATTTCTTTTCTTTTTTTTTTTAATGAAAAGATGAAGAGCTGTAGGAAAATTAGGAAGAAAATGATACTGATGCCAGAAGAAAACTGCTCCTGCTAGTTTTCTGGTAAGGATAACAGATCTACTGGACCAACTCAAATAAAGGAACAAATATTATAAGAGAAACATCAGCCAGGACTTGCCTATATAGCAAAATTGGCCAAAATAAACATTTCTGACAAAACAAACAAGCAAACAAACAAATGCTAAGAAATAGCTGCTCTGGAGCACTTCCCCATGTGAGCAACAACCCCAGGCCAGGTTTTGGTTCCAAATAATCACCTTATCTTCTGAGTGGAATTTTCCAGAATCAAATGCCTTTTACTTTAGAGCAGATTATCCAAAGAATGTATTTCAGATCTTGGGACCACTTTTCTTTCAGTGTAGATATTCCAGACTTTTTTTTTTCTGCAGGCAGATAAATCCTTGCAGCCAGATTTGAAGATGTTGGGAGCCAAAGGGTATCTTCCCATTGGCTTCAGTGGAATTGGGCACTTAGAGGTTAACAGAGCAAACAAGCAGCATGGCTTTACAAAAAAAGCAAATCTCAACCTGCAAACATTGAGTTCCTTTTTATAGGAATAGAAAATTTGTGAATTCAGGTCTGACACTCAAAATATGTGGGATTATCCATGTGAGCACAGTTCAGGACTGCTCAGTTGGGTCCTTGGATTTTAATAAAACAGTCACTGCTGTCTCCCGGCATCTTACTCCCAACATTAATTCAGATTGACATGGTTTTGAACATCTCTCAGCAGAAAGAACTTAGGAATGACGATGAGCTGATCTAGGGGAGCCTCTGGTGGCACCTCAACAGGGCAAGACCCTGACACAAGCTGTGGCAGCTCAGGTGAGGGCATGCAGATGCACTTAGCAGCCTGTGATGTGTTTGCCTCACCAATAATATTCAGTGCATCTTTTCCTCTGCCCCATGTCACCCTGTCCCTCCCCACTACAAGCCCCTCCACAAATACCTGCTGCTCTTCAAACATGAAGGATGCTCTCCTTATTACAACCAGACTAATGAGTGTACCTACACACACTGCATCCCATACTTGAGCCCTATTGACTCCTAAAGGTTATAAGCACGTGCTGAAATGATTTGCTGAATGAGGAGCTTATTTACCGGCTGTTTTAATGATGTAAAAGAAGTGAGTGGTTTTGTTGATGTAACGTGCAAACTAAACTAAGCTGGGCGGATTTGTAAATCCCAAAGATGAGAGCAAAATAATGTAAAGGAATCTGAAAAGGCAGGAAAAAAATTGAGTGGAGAATTAAATGGGATTCAATGTAGAAAATAGAAGCTACTACATTTGTGGAAAAATAATCGAAACCCCAGATATTCAATCAGCGATAAAAACCCAAGAAGCAGTAATGCTGCAAGAGATCTAGAGATGATAGTGTGGAGTAAATTAGACATGAGTTTGCCTTGAGATATGGCAGCAAAAGAAGGCCAATTTGATTTGGGGCTAAAGACATCACATCACAGCGCAAGAAGGTAATAGTCCGTCTGCATATGGCTCTGGTGCCGTAGCGCCTGCAGTATTTAATTATGGGCACCACATTACCTGAAAGATAGTGACAGATTGAAAATTATTCAGAAGACAGCAATAAAAATAGTCCAGAAGCTGGCAGAATTGAGTTATGAACAAAGGCAGAGTAATATGGATGCAGAGCCAACGCCAGCAAGGTGTTTATCCCCATCAGCAGGAGCGGGTGGAAGCAAATCTGGGTCTGACTTTCACCATTTCTCCCTTATTTCAACAAGAAATTGGTACGTTGATGGGCCCCAGTGCTGGCAGTGCCTGGTGAGGCAGCGAACGTGCAGCAAAGTGGCTGGAGGACCACTTGGCTGCAGGACCCACTTGAGATGTATGTTGAGAAAAAGGATCAGAAGAGAGCAGAACAGAGAAAAAAAATCAAATATTGGAGCTGAGGTTCATGTCACTGGCTCCTCTGAAGCCTCTGTTTTGAGGTGATAATTCAGGCAGCAATAAATACCTCAGGTGCAGGGAAGGGAGATTGAAACCCAGGTCATGGTTTGGTGGACACCTCTTGAATGTGAAGGGAAAAGGCAGCAGAGCCAGAGGCTGAACAAGCAGCCTGGTGCAGCCATCCTTTCTCCATGTGCCTGACCAGCCTGTGAGTTACCACAGACAGGTGGGTGGAAGCTCCTGAGCAACAGCAAGTTGAAGAAAATGATGGGAATAAGAATAGGAATGGGAAAGGCACCGTGCAAGCAAGAGGATAAAGGGATACTCACAGAATAGCAAGAGAAGGGAGGGAAGATTGAGCGTAGAGGAATGGAAGAACAGAAGGTTTTCAGTTTCTATGCCCAACACAACTGAAAATCTGGAAATGTGATGATGATATTGTGCTGTTTGAATTTTCCTTCCCCCCCCCCCCCCCCCCCCGGTAGAATCCCTATGTATTTGTTGGCATGGGGAAAAGTGGACAAAAGGTGCTTCACAGAAGCTGGAGGACTGGAAGGGGAGCCAGGCCAGGGACTCAGGTAAATGGAAAAGGCTCTGGGAGTTGATAAAAAGGTGTGTGCAGGGGAAGAGGGGCCTTTTTTTTTGCATTCTTTCTAAAAAGAGCATTTGCTGAGGACAAATAGGATGTAAAAAAGGATGACAATAAGAGCTCTTTGTTACAGTGAGGGAAAATCTGGTAGAGAAATTTTGCAAATATTGGCAACATTGGGGACAGCCAAGATAAGGTAATTAGGCAGTTCTGAGCAGCAGCTTTCTGCTACCAGGGGCAAATGTGGATTCTCCTTTCCAAAATCTTCCTCATATCCTCAGGCACCCTTTGATGCACCTTGTCAACAGAAATGGCAAAAAGCACAATTTAAGGGTACAAGTAATGGGCAATTACAGACAGAAGCAAGCTATTCTGTACAGGTGAGGGACCTGACAGTGTTGTGTTATGTTGAGATGACCTGACTCTGAACTGATAACACATCACTTAAACACATCACCCTTGCTTCCCAACAGTACCTTTGGATGTTTGTTTCAGTGCAAGTCAGTTCTTTTGATATATCTTCCTTTTTTACTGTGTAAGAAAAGTGTTTCGTTTAATGGAGAGGATACAGTCAGGGTCTGTTTGGCACACAGACCCTGGCAAGCAACTTTTTTTATCAGATACAGCTTTATCCTATGTCTGAAAGTATGATGGCATCAGTGCTTTGAGAGCAGATTCCTACTGTATCTTTAATATTTCCCTGGATTTGGGGCATGTAGATGCCACTTTAAAAGCACTGTCACTTCCTGTATTTGAAAGTGACTCTTTTCTGAATAGTATTTCACTGGGGATTTTCTTTGAGAAGAGAACAGAGATGGATGAAAAGAGTGCAGATTTACACACTTCTTCTCAAGTTGAGCCCCTGTGCAAATGTGCTCCATTCACATTCCCCCCTCCTTTTATTTTTCATCTCATAAATTTAAAATACATTTAAAATTTGCACAGGTTTTCAGCAGCCCTGATGACAAAGACAAAGGTGTTTGTCCCTCTAACTAGAAACTGGTTTACAATATTGGGCTGGAAGTTGAGCACACACCACTCAGCTCACAGCCAGCATCCTGCATCCCCCAGAAAGGAGCCTCACCAAACCCAGAGGCTTGGTCGCTGGCTAAAGAGGACACCTGCTGCTAGGCTTTCCGTATTTTACCCAGTGTTGGTTTAATATAACATACAGACTCAGTGCAAGGAGCAGGATTCCTTCTCCTGAGCGACTGCCCTAGCTATCGGGCTATAAGCTCATGAGCATCCCTCCTATAGTGACCTTGCTCTCCTGCTCCAATCATTCTCAAAGTCTGGTACTCTTTGCTCCAATACCATCATCAGCTTCTGACTCTGCCCTACAAGCAGAGAGGATGGGGACGTATGTGGCAGGACCCATGCCCCAGTGCACACCCAAGCGTAGGAATGAGCAGAGACCATGGCAGAGAGGGAAGAGCATGCCAGCTACTGTCTGCAGGGTCAGGATAAGCCTGGAAGTGGAAGTCTTGTTCTTAATTTCTTATCTTCTTTTATTTATATCAGTGCTTAGAACCTTTATGGTGTACATTAATAAATACTTCCATTGTCCAAGTATGGTTTATATTTTTTATAAAATAAAAAAATCTTCCTCCTCCTTTCCTTTCCTTTCCTTTCCCTTTCCCTTCCCTTTTTCCTTTCCTCCTCTTCTCTCCTCTCCTCTCCTCTCCTCTCCTCTCCTCTCCTCTCCTCTCCTCTCCTCTCCTCTCCTCTCCTCTCCTCTCCCATTTCCATTCCCCTCCTTTTGAATTTCCTTCACCATCCTCAGTTTACATTAGAAAAAATAAGATTTCTCTCCATTTTGCTGCAAATCCCCAGGTGTGGTGGGATTTTCAGTGCTCCATAACTCCTAAGGATCTCACAGCATCATTTCAAATGGATCTCTGAGAGAAGTTCCCTTCTGAGCAAGTAAGTTGTACCATAATAACAAAAAGGTCGCATTTTGCCTGCAGGAGGACGGTAGTATTGACCAATATCCAGTATCTCCTCATCTGAAAGCATTAAGTGACCTTGTGGATACAGTAGACTACAGTGCTGAGGACTGAGACATTTATGAGCCATCCTACAGGGAAAGGAAAGTGTGGTTCGGTTGCTGGACTCCAGGGAAGATGTGCTGCAGGTGATGCTGGCAAGGGCTGCAGGCAATGAAGAAGCAAGAGACTTTTTTGCTTTCACACATATATAATGTAAATTCTCTTCAATGAAGGTAATCCTTTGATTTTCCCATTTAAAAAGTATGTATACTGCGGGGCTGGGTGAGCCCTGAGGGACAGGACACTCTGTGTCCCCTGCCCGAGGCAGCTCCCTGTTCCAGGAGCATCCCCCACTGCTCTTCTAACACAACCTCAAAAACCTCCAGTGCCAGATTTCTTACAATACTCCCAGGTAACCTCACGCAGTATTTAACTCTCTTTATAGTTTGACATTTTAGCTAATATCTAACCTACTTTTTTTTTTTTTTTTTTTTTTTTTTTTCCTGCAAACTGAGCTGATTATTTCTCATTCTATCCCCAGTGGATCTGAAGAACAACTAATGGTGTTTTTCTCTGCAACAACCTTTTACATCTTGGAAAACCATTACCCGTCCCCTCTTTCCTAAATTAAACAAACCCAGGTTCCTCAGTCTTTTCTCCCAGGTCAAGTTTTCTAAACTTTTTCATCATTCTTGCTCTTCTTTCAACTTTTTCCGTTCTTTTTAATGTCTGGCATCAAAAAGCAGACGCAGCCCCTGAAATGCAGCTACTCCTCAGTCCAGTGTTAACATTAACACATTGCAGGAAGGGATGTGTCCTGGCTTTCCCCCGTTTTTCCGTTTGTTTTTCTCGTCGTTACCTATTCAGTTTGTGGTTCAGCACAAGCCCCAGGTCCTTTTCTGGAATATCCCATTTCAGTAATGAAACTCCAAGGGATTTAAAATGCGTTTCTCGGTCATGGTTTCTATCACTGAGGTTTGTGATACAGTGGAAACGAAGGTGAAAGAGCTCTACCTGGTGCAACACAAAGGAACGTATGTAATCTTTTTCATTTCAGTAAACTCGCTTTTAAAATGTCTAGGTTTTAGCATCAAAGACCTAATCCTCTTCAGAAATATATATTACAACATAATAAGTATTCTTTAGGGCTTCAGAAATCATCCCTTGATAAAGTCATAGCACAACTTGTAATGTTACAGCCGATGTCAGATGTTAAGAACTCTGCAGTATAAATTAACATACAAAATCTTAGTGCATGGATCAGGTTTTCCAGGTAAGTGGAAGGGCTTGCTATGGTTAATTTGAAATACAGGCGATGCCTTTTGTGCATTCATACCCTGTTGGCTTGTTAAAACTGGGCAATTTTTTATAAAACTGACTATATTTATTATTTCACACTTTGCACTTCACTGCTTGTGGACAATTTCTCTCCAGGCTTGCTCCACATACATCTTTATAATACAAATAACGGGATACAAGTATATTTTCCCCTTACATAGTGTGTTAAATTTAACTCAGAACAATCCTTTAAGGCGTTTCAGATTTGTTCAAGTCTTTTGTTTATGTTGACTGATTTTAATTTTGAAAACACTTAAACTTCAAGACTCTCATACTATTAAAATAAAGTTAACAAAACCTTTTTAATGAATCCAGCAATTGTAATAAGGACTGAAATCATGTACAGGTCAGATATTTTATGTTACCTTGGTATAATGACAAACCCACCCATGAAATTAAAAGCAAATGGTATCCTTTTACTGCTGCATTTATTTTTCATTCATTAATATTCTTCTCCAGATTTTCATTAATCCTAAAAGAATTCTTAATTTATAAAATAATTATTTTATGACAATTGCTTTCTATAGCTTTACATCACTAGATGTATTCAAATAAAACAAAACCTTTGAGGGGGGAAAAAAAAGGATATAAAATGAGGGGATTTATTGTCTTGGAATAAATAATTATAAGGGCTCTATTATTGGTTGAATGGTGTCAGGATTTCCCTTTAAAGGAAAATAAAAGCTGCTATTTTTCAAGTTGTAAGACACCAAAAATTAAAAAAAAGCTACTTGTGCACTGCCTAACAATTCCATTTCAAACTGTAAGATGAAAGCAAGAGAGAGGAGTAGTTTTCTCACCTTCTGTGGTATCTGGAGAGGCTGCAGGGAGCCAGGGGCAGCACCACCTGCAGCACCCAGCTCTGGGTGGCTTTGGCCCTCTCAGAATAAAGCCTTCCTGCTCACATACCCTTCTTGCACACATGTGCATATGGAATAGAGATTGTACATGGGAAACCGTCAGTGTGTCTTCTTGAAATGTTTTCATCCGATCGGGATTTATTGCCTGTGTTTTTCCAGTGAATCATCCCCTACTTTACACTATTCAGTTGGTGCATATCACATATTGGCACAACCTGAAAAACAGTTTGTTTTTCCCTCACAATAGATATCAAATACTGGCCCATCTTTTTCCAAATGTAGTTTTTCTTCCTCTTTTTAATAGTATTTTTTAAACTCACAGAGGCAAGAAACAAATACCAAGGAGACCGTACAACTTCAGTAGCTCTGTAGACACAACGATATTTTCACAAAGCATTTTCTAATTACTGTAACAGAGGCATGTCTATCATGATTGGAGTGTATCAGCTCTTGTGAATACTAGAAATGTGGCTGGTAAGATGCAAGTAAGAGCTTTCCAAGTAATGGGGGTAATTTATGCACCCTTATTATGGAAACATTTTCGAGCCATTGTTCGATTTGGGTGTAGTTTGCTTATTTAAGCATAGAATGTCACTCTGTCATTTCACACTTCTCCACCATCCTCTCTGTTGATTACACTTTGTCTGAGACACATGAAACAATTAGTTATTGATAGAGTTTAAGACGTACTCATAGTGGGGAAAAAAAGGCAAATTTACGCATTAGGAAACATTGCCGTCTTAGCCAGAAAATAACAAGTTTCAAAAGCATATAATATTCATTCTGAGAATATTCATCCTGGGAATATAGTGAGCATTTAGAGCAAATGGAAGAAGGACAGACTCATATCTCTGCTAGCAGTGCAAATACAGAGAGAGTATCATCACTCACTCCGTGCTAGAGAGAAGGGTCCACTAAACTGATGGGCATGCAATGGGGTTGTATTTGATGGGGACAAATGCTCAGCCTGGAGAAAAAGGAGACAGGCAGGAACCTGCCCAGCTGAGCCAGTTGTGTTGAGAGGTTTTTTCATACTTAGGATTGCACATAAGGTGCAAAGGCATTGCCAGACCAAGGACTGGGTAAATCTCAAAGAGCATTAGCTCTATTAGCAAGCCAAGAGGTGATCCAGGCTGATGCCAATATAGTAGCTCCACAGGAGTGTAGCACCAGGCAGGATGAACAACAAGGACGTAGGACATAAACCCCACTGCCTCCTCAGCCCTGTGGCCTCTCTCCATCCACCTTGTCATGCACTGGCCTTTTTCTCCCTTGCACAGCCACAGTAGCTGGTTCACACCCTGGGGAGCTGGCACACAAGCAACACCATGGTAGTAATGACGATGGCGTAAGTACTTGGCTTCCCATCTGCCAGCCCTGCAAACCTCCCAGGGATAGAAGACGCAAGCTCAAGCCTACCCTGCTTCTATTACCTGCCTGAATTTTTAGGCTGCTCTAATTTGCCAGCATCGTGTCCAGTGAGTACACACAGCTCATGAAATTAAGGATGCACAGGTGAGCACGCAGCATCTCTAGTGGATTCCTTCCCAGGAATGACTAGCCAGCATCGGTCAGCAGTAATTCCAGAAATGTCCAAGGGGATCTGGAAGGTTGGTTGGGAGATAGGGACTAGGATGTGGCCCCTCTGCACTTGCAGTATCACCTTCCCTTTTTCCCCAGGCGACATGATCACATATAACTATAATTATAGGTATGTCGTCATCTGAGCTGTTTGTCAAGAGCGTTGGCTATTAACCATGACTTCCCTGGATGGCAGCAATTTCAGGCAAGCCTGGGTCCCACTTGCAGTTAGCGTTCTTATATGTGAGCGGTATTTTTAGCATTTATGATTACAAAAATCTCATGTTTGAGCAAGATCTGAGATAAGATTTTAAGACCCTATTTGTCTAATAGTCTCGCTGGGATGTATTACCGCATGCAAAAGTATGTGGGACGAGATTATAAAAAGTGGTCTTTTCGATCAGAGAATGCTCCGATTTCTGAGTGCAGAGCTGTGAACTGAGGCACAGCTATCACCAGGCAGACGATCGTTGATATCACTATTTAATAAAGTGACAGCTGTCCTTCATGTGGGATGAATTGTGCACCTACTGACGTACGTAATGTAACTCCCTTGACTGGAGCTCTGCAAGAAGAGTCCCCTGGGGAGCAGTTAATGTCTGCAGGGACCTGAGTGTCCCCTCCAAATCCCAAACTAGGAGGGACCCTGTGAGGGAAAGGTCCTCCCAGGTGTATGTACTAGTAGGTCAACTGCTTTGCTGGTTTGTTCCCCCATGGGATGAGAGAGAATAATTGGGGCTACAATTAGTAACAGAAATACGTGTGCTTCTGAGGAAGAGAAGACATCACTATGACGAACACTTTAAAGGTGAATAATCGATTCAAACTTGAAGTCAACCTGTTTGGGGCTCAGATAAGAAGGTCAGGTCCCCTCCCCTCATATTATCTTTCTTACTGATTCAGGAAGTGCTTAAATGCATCCCCTTGCTCACATGTAAATGTTTGCAGATGCTGGACTGCAGCGTTTCGGTTAAAGATGCTAAGAATGGTACTCAAAGGGGTTTTTTGGTCTTAAGAATTTGACAGTGTTGCAAGCCCCTGAACACTCAGCTCAGATGAGTAGAATAGAACCATACAGTTTGAATACAAATGAAATCCAGAAAACAAAAGTTTGAAAAATCGCTAGGTTGAAAATTTCCAACAAAGCTTTTTTAGCCAAAATTGTGGCATTTTTTCTGCCATTCCCAAACATGATGGAGTCTGGGCTTAAGGTCAAACCTCATGTCATCAAGGAAACCACAGACTGGCTGTCACAGTGAAGCCAGGGGATATGATTCACATTTACAGAGGGTCCCATCGTGGCAGAATTTAAAGTATAGCTTGCATGATTTTAATGATTTTTTTATAGGGCTGGAGAGATGTGAAGGAGCTTGAGTTCATTTGGCATCTACACAGCACAAATGAGATTACACACAAATACTTCCCAATTTTCATGCCACAGAAAGAAGATAACAGTTCTTGCCTCCTTTGCTGGATTGCTAATAAACTTTATTCATTAGTATTTGTAAAATGATTTGAAAACCACAGATGAAGAATGTCATATAAAATGCGAGGCACTTTTAGCCTGCAGACTTGCAGTTCAAGTAAGTTACTCTGCATGTTTAATGGCTACTTATCCAAACAAGATAATTGATATTTTAAATATCTCTTCGATGTTCTAAATATTAAAAATATCTTGGAACAAAGCCTGACAGATCCCTGTGAGCAAAGAAAACACTGTTGAATACCAAGGACTTATAAAGGAATTAGAAAATGTAAATTGATTTCTGAAAGTTGAGGCTCCGAGGTTAGGAGGAGATGGGAGATTTTTACACGTGGTAAATATATAGTAGCTCTTGCTGTTTGTAGATTTGGTCCCTGGACCGTTGCAGCATTTTATAGGAACTGAGGAATGGAGACTCACCAGAAGTTTTTGAAGTAGGT
>JANVCC010000019.1:26010025-26042283 GCA_025345505.1 Todiramphus chloris collaris | reverse complement strand
TCTTCTCTTCTCTTCTCTTCTCTTCTCTTCTCTTCTCTTCTCTTCTCCTTCTCCTTCTCCTTCTCCTTCTCCTTCTCCTTCTCCTTCTCCTTTTCTCCTTTTCTCCTTTTCTCCTTTCCCTTTCCCTTTCCCTTTCCCTTTCCCTTCCCCTTCCCCTTCCCCTTCCCTTCCCTTCCCTTCCCTTCCCTTCCCTTCCCTTCCCTTCCCTTCCCTTCCCTTCCCTTCCCTTTCCCCTTCCCTTTCCCCTTCCCTTTTCCTTTCCTTTTTAATTTCCTTTTTCCTTTTTTCAATTTTCTTTTTTTCTCTTATCTTCTTTCTTTTTTCTTTTTTTTTTATTTTTCTTTTTTTTTCCCTTTCCCCCCCTTTTTTCCTTTTTCCTTTTCTTTTTTTTTTTTTTAATTTTTTAATTTTCTTTTTCCTTCCCCTTCTTCCCTCCCTTCTTCCCTTCTTTCCCTTTCCCTCTCCCTTTCCTCTTTTCCACCGTTCCTTCACTTCCTACCCCTGCCTGCCTCTCTTCCTATTGCAAACCACCTGCGCCGGGCGGGCGGGCGGTGGGGGCGCAGGACGCGTCCCTCCCGCCGGGCTCGCACCGTCGGGCCCCCTCCCGCTCCCCGCCCCGCTGCCTCCGTGCCCGTCCTACCCCCTCCTCCACCCTCCCCCCGGCTCCTCCGGCGGCCAGCGGGGAGCGCACCCGCCTGACGGGCCAGCATCTCGGGGGGCTCGGAGCCTGGGGCTGTGCCTGCATCCCACGCGGTATTGCCGCCGGGAGCGGGGCTGTGCCGGGGCAGCGAGCCTTGCCAGCCCAGCGATCAGAGCCCGGCGCCCGGCTCTGCTCCAGCGAGTCGCTCCAATACCGCCCGAGTGACGAGGAAGGGGCCATTGAGGACCTGCCAGTTCCGCACGCAGGCCCGGGAGAATAATGATAAAACCCCTCAGGAAACTTCAAAGCCAGGTTTCGGGGCTGTAGGGAAAAGGGTGTGATCTTTGACTTCCTCGCAGGGATTTTTTCACCTCCAGCCCATCCGAGGGGTATCGGGGCCGGGTGGGCTGTGGGAGCGCACGGGAGCGCGGTGCTGAGTGGTTGAGCTCCATAGGTAGATATCGCCTTAGTCATTATCTTTGTCCTCTAGGTTTCTTGGATCCCTGAGATGTATTTGTCTTGTCTGTCTGGGGCTGCTTCTCTAAGTCACTGTGTAAATTCAAAGGCATTTTTTTTTCCCCCTTTTCCTCCCCTCCTCAGCTCACCACCTTTTTTAATTAAAGCTTTTAACTTGCCTGGTGTTTACTGTCTTATGTAAAGTATCTAAACAAACAGTCCCAGACGAATACAAATACCAAAAGGGAGCTGGCCCCCCATTCTTACCCCTTTATTGTCTAAAAAAAAAAAGCGCATCTCCCCATGTCATAGTTACAGTTCCAAAAGGAAATTGCTTTTATTTGTAAAGAAGGCTTTAAAAAGCAGTGACATGAAGGGGAAAAGCTCCTTAAGGGAGGAAGGTCACGGGGTTAGGGGTGAGATTAAAGGAGCGATCTTTCCACCTCGCAGGGAAAGCAGAGCTGGAGCCTCCCGAAACCTGGGAGAAGGGCTGCTGGGGGGAGGTGGGGGGAGGACAGAGAGTGTGATGCTGGGGGCCAGGGCTGGAGGAGGCCTCTGGGCCCCAAGCAGTCCCTGTTCCCACACAGGCACCTTTCAGCTGTCAGAGAAGGCAGCAGATGCAAAGAGGTGAAATCCTTTTCTTCAACGCCCAAACCTCACATCTTCTGTGTCATCCAGCAGGAAGCATCACGGTGGGGAAAGCTGCCCCTCTGGAGCTGCAGCACAAGCACGCAGTGGGACATGGAGAGCCGTGGAATGCAGAGGGCAGTGGGAAAGAGGGGCTCTTCTCTCTGCTGGAGCTGGGGGAAGAAGGCTGTGACATCTATCTGTGGGAAGCCCAGCTGAGCAAAGGAAGGGGACAGGACCATGCAAACAATCGTCCCCAACCCTCCTTTCCCCACTTCCACATCCATCCATGCCCGCTGCTGGTTTTGCTGTTCCCTGGTGAGGGCAGGTCAGAGTGAGCGATGCAGGTGCACTTCCCTTCGTCTCACTACAAAGGCAGCACGCTGGCTGGTCTCAGGCATGAACAGCAGCCTGAGGCTCCAGAGTCAACACTGGCAAAGGTGGCTGCATCCCCCCAGCATGTCCTCTGCCTGCCAGATCCCTTTTCCACTCCCCTGCCCCTCTGGGCAGGCACAGCCCACTCCCCTCACCAGTCCCAAACTGGGGCTGTGCCAAGCCCTGCCCTGTGCAGAAGCCCAGGGACATTTCTGTAGGCCAGCAAGGAGAGGGAGATGCAGATGCAGTCTCACTATGGATGAAAAATGCCTTTTCCACTGCTAAGAGGGTTGCAAACATCCCTAAGAGGCATGCAAGCATCTCTCTTTGCTTTAGCTGGGTTTGGGTCCCAGACTGTTCACCTCCTGAGCTCAGGAAGTCCCTGGTAATAAGTGATCTCCCTGTGGCAAGGGAAAGTGCCAGTGGTGACACTCCCCTTGCTCCTGGGATGATGACAGCACAGGTGAGTGACTGGGACATTTCTCTGCAGCCCTGAGGAGATGTCCCAGAGGAAGGGCATTTAGAAGGAGAGTTGGGGCTGGCCATGCTTCTGGGGATAAGGATCTGCCTGACTCATTCAGGGGTCCAAGAGCAGCATAGTGCAGTTACCCCATCACCAGGGCCTGAGCATCGCCAGGGACATCTCTACCTGGGCTGCACAGGAAGATGTGGGACATTTACTGGGCACAGTGTTTGAGACAGAAGTTGGTGAGGTGGCCGTGTTCTTGCCTTGACCCTGAGCAGAATGATTTGTCCCTCCACCATCTCTCCCACCGTTCTCTGCAGTCCCAGAGCTCTGTGACATTTGGGTAGCATGTAGCTGGCACTCTGATGCTTCTACTTGGCTCTTCCAGTCCCCAAAACTACTCTCGCTTTCTTCTCCAAAGTGCAGAGGCTGCATTGTCTTCATAATTTGGAAAGCATGTGCAAGCAGAGAACAAGAATGGATGAGTGGGTGGCTGCTCCTGTCCTAAAATATGTGCATTTGAATTGTCTGAGGGAATTTCTGACATTATCCTGCTTTGGTTTTTGGTTTTATTAATGACATTCAGTAAATATCCCCCTGCAACCTGGGGAGCGAATGCCCAGCCACGCTCACTGGAGGTGACGCTCGGTGCTCTGCCTGCCACAGCAACTGCTTGGGGATAGCAAATTCATCCACACTTTTGCTCGCAGGTGCTGGAGCTGTATTACCTTGAGCAGAAGTGGCTCCTGCACACATCTGAGGCTGTGTCACAGCTCCTCCAACCTGCAGGACTTAATGTGACATGGAGCATCAGCAAACTATCCTGTCCTGTGGGACTCCACCCAGCAGCAGGGACTCTCCTCACTCAGGCAAGCACCAGTGGCTCATGGGGGCCAGGAGCTTGTCCTTCCCTTTCCCCTTCCTTTTCTGCATCACTAGTTTTATATAAAACCACAGGATAGACAAGAAAGCCTGGCACAGACAGCTCACCAAGAACTGACTAGGTATTGTAGGTACACACTGCTCCTATAAATATTTATGGAGGTACAGTCAGCCTTGGTGTGGGCAAACACAAATGTAAATAATGTTGTATATTCCTAGCATTCTACGGGCGGTGCTGTGAGCAGGAATAGCAGTTCCTTGTGAAATCAATTTAATGAATCAGTTATAGTAGGAGGGAAATAATCCCAGCAGCATTATTATGCCCGATAGCAGGAGTGTTGCAATGACATCTGGGTTATTCAGTGAGCCTCTGCCTGGGAACATGGACACAGGGAGAGGAGAAGAGGCCCTCCACAAGCTTCCCAGGAGAGGAAAATGAAGAAGATGAAGAACTGCCAGAGGAGAGGTAGGGGTGCAGGTAACAGAAATGACATAGAGTTGGGTTTTCCTTGCCGTTACGCACAAGGATGTTGTGATGTTCACAGGGATGGTGGCTGTTGGGACAGGGAGGGGCACCCTGGACAGAACAGCTTGCTTGGTGAGGGGGGGGGGTGACCGAGAAGTTGATGAGCTGAAATGGATGGGCTTGAGTGGAAAGACATGCTACAATCCATGGGCTCCTATGCCATCAAACACCTTTAAGCAGAAAGGTCTTTTTCAAGTTATTTTGGCCCCTAAATATCTGTGTGCCCTCAGCTAATGCTGCCAAACCCTCCTAGAACATGGATGTCTTGCATTTTTCACTTCTTCCAGAAAAGGGAAGACGTGAAGAATTCCGTGATGAAATCCCCATTTCACAACAAGCTTCCTCCTGTCTTTGGATGAATCACTTTGTCTTTTGCTTTCCACTTTCTGCAGCAGAGTGTTCTCTCCTGAACAGGTATCCTTTCTGTACTCTGTCTGTGGTTGAGTTACACTGTGAGCCCCACAGTGCAGAGCAGCCTCCAGTTCACAGTTTCTACAGCTGATGATCAAAGGTCTTTTCTAACTATGGACAAAGTAGATCCATACTTGTTGGTTTAGTTTGACTAAAACTGATGGTGGGACAAATGACCAGTGAAGATGCCAAGCTCCTTCTGTCTCCTTGCAAAAGAGAATGGACCTTTCAGGTGCCTCTAGGCTGAAGGATGCTGTGTGTATCTCACAGAGATACAGCATCGAGGATGGGGGGGAATTTCACTGTCTGTGGGCACATTCCTGAAGTCAGTCTCAGCCCGCAGGCTATTCATAAGCAGTTCACCAGAAGTGTGCAGTGTTTCACAGTGTTGGCACATGCTGCTGGACACATGGGTCATGTTAGTGCTGATCTGCCCTCAAGGAGTGCATGATACCAGGTCAAATTTCTGGAGATCTTTTCTAGATTATATTTTTCTCTTTGCAGGCATGTTCCAGTCAGGTAATTAATCTGTTAAGCCAAGTAAGGCAATTAAATGCAGAAAAGTCAAAAACACAAAGAAAATGAAATATGTTTTTTTATTTAAGTAAGCATTTCAGGTTGTTGTTTGAGCTGTCCATCAGTGAGGATCATGTTCTTTAGCCAGATATGGTCTTTGCAGAACTTCTCCATGTGCTGATTTTGTGTTTATTAACTCAGGGGTGTTTTGACCCAACAGCTCCAAGGCTGTTGGTAGAGCACAAGGGCCAGAGGAAGGAGATGATTCATTGTCTGAAGAGCTGAGTAACCCAGTTTTGGTCAAACTGCTTTCTGAATAACTGGACTTGGGAGGCAAGAGCTGGACTTCCACACTGGGGACTCCAGCAGGGACACAAAATCTGGGTACAGTTACACAGCGCTGTAGAAACCCAACATGTTTACCATCTTTAAAAGTGTATTCCTCGCAGTCTGATCCTTGACCTCACAGTTATTTTCCATTAATTAGTTTATTAGAAACTATTTTTGCCCTGCCTTTCTCTCCTTCCCGCAGGTTGCAAGACCATACATGGCACAGAGCAGTATTGCTTTCACAAGCTCTTGGGTGAATGCTATAGTGCATTAAGATGTCACATTAGCATCTATCCGTATGAGGCACTTATGTACCATCAGATTTTAAAAATTATTTTAATTTAATTATTTTTTTCTTCATCTTTTCCTATTCTAATGAATGGACTGAAGGTGTGGCAAAGAAAACCAGTGAAATGCATGAGCCAGGAGTGTGGTTGTTTAACGTCCCCATTGAAATCAATGATCATGTCTTGGGGGGCTGGATCCTGATCCTAATTGCATCACCCAAAACCTGGAGAAGCTCCATGGGGATGAGCCCCTTTCACTGAGAAACCCATATGATGGGAGCCTGTGGAGGTCTGTTGTAGCTGAAGACAGGCAGTGGGTAATCTGGGTTGAGAGGAGATAGGTGAAGCCAGCAGCTGAGTTAACAGTAGCATGGGGCTAACGAGAAAAAGAGGACCCCCTGAGTGAGGGAGCAGAGGGGAAGAACCAATCTAACAGCACAAGACTGGACACCAGCTCAAAGCACCCGGCTAGAAACCACAGCGTGTTTTGGAGCATCCCTGAGAAATGGTGTAGGTTTCATTTCTAAGCTGGTGACCCTTCCAATTATTGGCATTAAAGCTCTTGCTCTGGCTGCTGCCGTCGAGCAAAAGCCAGAAGGGGCTTGAGGCGAGAGGCAGCTGGAGACTTCACAAAAGCAGCCACAGAAGATGGAACCGGAGAGAAATGAGGACAACCATTTCTGGGAGCTTTGGAGGCAAAGGCTGTCTGTTCAGCCTTAAAGGAGGCAGGCTGCTCACGCTGCTGCTTCGCTTGCCTCAGCCTGGGAGACATCCTCCGTGCTTTCTGAAGGGGAAAGCCCTGCCAGGAGTGGAGGAGAGGCTGGGTTTGGGTCGCTGTGGTGTGCGGTGAGGGGAGCGCGGTGCCGCCGCGGGGTCCCTCGCTGCCGGCATGCCCGGGCCCAGGCGGAGGTCAGCAGGTCGCTGGGGTTTGATCTGCCCTGATCCCCCTTCACAGGGGAAATGAAGCGACAGGGACTTTGCTCCAGCACAGTGGCCACTTTGAAAAAATGTTTCAGGCAGATAATTTATCGGGTTTAATTGCTCCTTAATCCCCCTGATCGGCCTGGCGTGGAGAAATCCCCTGTGAATGGGGGAGCCTGTTTGAAAAGGCCCAGGAGGGCTGGGAGGGTCGGACAGAGGATGGAGGGGTGGAGGGAGGGAGGGAGGGTAGAAGGATGGAGGGAGGGAAGAAGGGAGGAATGGAGGGACGAGGGATGGAGGGACAGAGGGAAGGAGGGAGAGATGGAGGGTTTGAAGGAGGAATGGATAAAGGGATAGATAGAAGGAGAGAGGGATGGAGGGAAAGATGGAGGGAGTGAATGAAGGAAGGGTGGAAGGAAGGATAGAGGGATGGAGGGAGGGATGCATAGAGTCAGGAAAAGATGAAGGCAGTGAGAAATTGAAGGAAGGATGGAGGGAAGGAGGGAGAGCCTCTTGCTGTGCCCATACAGCCTGGCTCCTCTCTGCAGCCTTGTGCCCTGTTGTTGCTGCCCACAGTCTGCATCCCTTTTACTGGTTTTATCAACAGTTAAAAAGTCCTGGATAGCTTCTGTTTCCTGTATCCTCCTGCACAGAGGAGGATGGACCAAACTGCCCTACTGAAGCAAGTGTGCAGCCAGGACTTTCTTGGTCATCCCCACCAAGGGACATCAGCAGCAATGAGTCATGGAGGGACCCACCAGTGGCACCAGCACCCCAGTGCTGGTCCCCTGGATCTCCAAAGCAGCCTGATGTCCTCCCTCCCGCCCAGTTTGGCAAGGTCTGTCTCCTCTGTGTGCTTCTTGCTGTTTCCATGATATATCCTGGGCTTCGTAAGGATTTCAGAGGAAATGCTGGGCACTCTCTGTGGGAATTGTATCGCTGTACTCTGGTGTAGTTACACATGGGGAAACAAAGGCTTTCTGAAGAAGGGCAGCAGATGCACAGGCCTCACTGGGCACATCACCATCCTCAACATTGGCCAAAGCTTCCTCTAACACCCATCTCTATTCCTGTCCAGTGTTTTTGTCCAAGGTCTGAGTCTGGAGACAGGAATGAGGGGCAGTGTAGGTTCAGAGCATCTCTGGCACAGCTCTTTTCCTTTGGTCTTTATCTCCCCTTGGGATGGCAAAAGCGTTTCCAGTAGACTATATCTAGCTGCTTTCATGGGACGTGTTTTGCCTAAAATACTGCAAAGCACATTGTCCATAACCCAACACAAGGTCATGAAATCATCTGGTCTGTGCCATCACACTGAGAGCTCAGAGGATTACAAAAATTTGAATAATATTTAAAAAACCACATAAGCTTAACCAAAAGATGTGCCTGTGCCTTGCCATTCCCCTTTGGCTCTTCATGGTCAAGCTCTGCTCTCTTGTATGCTGGTGTAAATCAGGAGTGCTCCAGGGGTGAGTTGTATTTGACAGACACCAGGGTAGAACCAGACTATGGTTTAAAGGCAGCTAATACTCTCTGTGTGTAACCAGCAGAATAATCTGTAACTTGGTCCTGGAAATAATGAATGTTTTCCAGTTTTTTGGTATAGAAATCTGCCCAGAGAAGGGCTCCTTCTACTTCTGTTTCCATAACCCAACACCAGAAGAAATATTTTTTTAATTTTATTTGATGCATATGAGCCATTTTTTTCCAATCAAAGTTCTTACAGATATTTTCACCATGCTGGTTCAAGGCATGTATGGCCTTTTATCCCATAGGTATCATCCTGGTTTTATTACATATTAAGTTGAGTCCAGATTTCTGCTTGCTTGGGTACAAGAAAAAACACTCCAGTTAATTCCCAACTTTATAATGTGCTACTGGGAACTTGGGTAGAGAGTCTACAGACTCCCAAGAAAATTAACCCAGGCTTTCCACTCGAGATTTCATTGGTTTTAAATCAAGATCACAAAACAACTATAGGTGGGTTAATGACAACTAGAAGAAAAAAAATTGCACTGATGAGCCCGGAAGGCCCCAAGGTACATTAACCACAAGACAGATTTTTTCCCCCAACTTTCAGCAGTACAAGCTCTCAAGGAAAACTTTCAGGGTACCTAAAATACACATGTAAACAAGATTGATTTTATTCTTACCTACAGCATGAGAAAAATGATGCAGGCTCCTTCCAAGCCAGAAAAGCCTCAAATCTTTTATGGAAATTGCTGTAACTGAAGACATGTAGATCTACTCTGACCATCAAAGCTGCGGGTAACCTCAAAGACAAGTTGCTGTGCTTTACCAAAGGAAAAAAAAACCCGAAACCCACAGTTGCAATGATGCTGCTAAAGAGCTTTGTGCTGTATCATGTGAAGGAAGGTGGTATTTCCATGATTCAGCACAGCAGAATATAGGGATTCTGTCTGAGAAATTCCTTTAGGAATGGGAATAGCTGTTCCCTCTTGGTTCAAGGCTAACAGTGACCATGAGGTCTTGTTTCCTCCAACACATTGGTTTCTTCTTGGAAACTGCATTTCTGGGCTCAGTGACCATCAGAGCTATAAGCTATGAAAAGACAAGGGACCAGAAATTCTCTTCATTTCCTTTTCCAGTGGTTGCTTCATCTGTTCAGGCAGGAGTGGGAGCAGTAGGCACCGGCTGCAAAGGTCTGAAGAGGTGAGCATCCTCTCTCCTGCAAGTTCACCTCCAGTGCTGAGGTAGGGTTTGTACCACCACATCCACACCACGAGCTGCCAGAAATAATCTAGGTGCTGGAAATTGCTTTTTCTCTGGGTAAGAAGGTTTGATTAGGGATTTTCTTGCCAGTGAAGTGACACACTTGTGCTCATCTGCAGCAATAGGCTGGTCTGTAGTCAACCAAACAAATGTTTTCACATCCATTTTCCTAGCAAGAAACAAGATAGGTGATAGATGAAAGAGAGACCGGGAAAGGAATAAAACATACTAATTTTCCTTAATCTACCACCACTCTCTGGTGTAGGCAACAAGATGGCAATGTCATAATTAATTCCCTTGCAGCATCCCCACAGCAAGGAGCACACCCAGTGAGCCTGCACTGCCCAAAAGTAAACCCCAAGCCCATGAAGTTGCCGATGCAAGGTCAAGCTGAATTCTGAATGGGCTTTTTAACTTCAAAATTAATTTATAGAGGAGCCTGTATGTCAAAAAAAAAAAACAAACCCAAAACCAACAAAACAAACCATAGGTTTTCTGAGTAATTCAGTTAGGAATCAATTTTCCCTCTCAGTTCAACCACATCATCTTGTTAAAAACAGGTAAATGACTCCTGGTGATGGTGATGTGGGATAGTGGAGCTAGAATCTCTAAAATCTCCTATATTTAGCACTGGATCACAAACTGTTGACCCAACATACTGTAATTCCTTCCCTCCATGGCTTTTCTGTGGTTGCTTCCTAACAAAGTTGTTACATTTCCTGTCTGTATCGAGAACTGCGTGGAAAGACATTTTGTCCTTGTGACAGACACAGACTGTCTAAAGGCTGCTTTTTTTTTTTTTTTTTGCTTCCCCCTGCCTTTTCTTCTTTTCTTTTTTTGGCAATTTCTCTTTTGGCTGATGAAACCCTCCCTGAGGCAGGAGAGTTTTACTTTCCCAGGCAGCAGGCTTGCCAGGCGTGCTTCCCCAGCCTCTCGCTGCTCTAATTATTAGCACGAGGACAAACAGATGAGAAGCCACAAATGGCATCAGCTCCATCTGAAAAAAAATGTTAATATATCATGTCTGAAAACTCCAGGCCAGGGCATGAAATCATGGCATGACAGGCAGTGATGGAAGCACCCAACTGGACAAACTCTGGCACATGTTCAGGACAAGGCCTGAACTCACTATCCACATCAGGACTGATTTACTGGAGGGTGAGAAAAGTGGGAATCAAAGGCATCCCTGTGTCCTCCAGCAATGAGGAATTAGCTGGGTGAAATCCCCAGGTGATGGTAGGAAATGGGCAGCACCCCGTGCTCTCTAAGAGAATGAGCCAACACAGGGTGAAGAAGCAGCAGATCTCTTCTGCTGTTTCTGCCTTCTCTCCAACACATTATAAGCTGTCCAGCCTGCATATCCAGGCTATCCATAGAGAGTCCCAATATATACTGGAAATGGAGGCCTGGTCCTGTGATTCCTACCCAGTCTGGAGAGAAAAAAAAGCAGATGAAGATTTAGCTGTGACAGTAACACTAAATACCCTACTGTGACATCATTTATTGCTCAGGTCTGTAGAGACTGATGCCCCTTTGCTTTCCTTCCAGGTTTTCTATTAAGGAGAAACTTTTTTTTTTTTTTTTTTAGAGCCCTGTTGACTTTCAGTGGAAAGGGCAGAACAGGACACAGAAATCAGAGATCATATGAGGTCATTTTTTTTGTCAGACCACGGCCAATTCCTGAGCTCGGTCTTTATCCAAAGACCTAGAAACTGTGTCAGGCTCAGCACCATGTTTAACCCCCTATGGAAAACACTTGTTTTCACTGCTGTTGACTTTAACTAGGACCAAACTAGGTTTTAGTCCCGATTAGCTGTAGCTCCAGAATGGCAAAGGCACAAATTTCAACTCCTTCAGGCATCTTTCCTGGAGGAAAGCAGACATCCTCTCACCATGGCAAATGATGCTGATGAAAGGCCAGCTGAAAGTGTCCCTGGATTGGAGCACATTGCTCTAGAAAGCAGTGCAATAATAACGCAGGCATCTTTGTGATGACGGGTTTCATTATTTTAAAGAGCCTGCATTGTCAGAGTGAAGCTGTTGCAAATTAATTGCTTTTGGTGACGGGATTGAAGTCACAGTGAGTCTGGGGCTTTTCCAGCCATTGCCATTTGAGCAACCTGCATCAGATCCACGGAGCTGGCAAATGAGTTGTGAACAGATGCTTGGGAAAATTGGATCATTTACAAAGTGTTTACAAATACTTCCCGCTGGCCCCTTGCCAATTCTGCTGTTCTCCCCACTTTGAGAAAACGTGCAGTTATGGCCCCAGCTGTTGTCCTCCGGGTCCTTTCCAATGGGATTGGTGCTGTAGGCACGGGGGGCTTTGCAGGAACTTGCATCCTCCCCATCAACACATCCCCAAGGAGAAATGTCACCTGTGCAGCCTGACTAGGGTGGGGAGAGGCAGCCACCTTCTGGGTGCAAGATACAGCCCTCCAGTTGAAGTTGAAGATATAGTAAATGGTCTGTTTTAAATACACAGCTCAGCAGTAACTCCTTTGCTGATACACTTTGTTGCTACACAGAGGGTGTCCTGACCCAGGGAACCCTCCTAAACAACAGAGAGAAATTTGAGTCATATTTCTAAGGTAAGATACACAATGGTGCAAGTCACTCTGGGGACCCAAGCACAAGAAAGCCATGGACCAGCTTGAGTGGGTCCAGAGAAGGGCCACAGAGACGACCAGGGAAGTAGAGACCCTCTCCTACAAGGATAGGCTTAGGGAGTTGGGGTTGTTCAGCCCAGAAAAGAGAAGGATCTGGGTACACCTTATAGAAACCTTCCAGTCTTTAAAGGGTGCCTACAGGAAAGATGGAGAGTGACTCTTCATCAGGGAGTGTAGTGATAAGATGAAGGGTAACAGTTTCAAACCGAAAGAGGGTAGATTTAGATCAGATATAAGGAAGAGATTCTTCACTGTGAGGGTGGCGATGCACTGGCACAGGTTGCCTGGAGAAGCTGTGGGTGACCCATCCCTGGAAGCGTTCATGTCCAGGTTGGATGGGGCTGGGGCCTTGAGCAACCTGTTCTGGTGGGAAGTGTCCTAGTCCATGGTGAGGATTTGCAACTAGAGGATCTTTAAGATCCTTCCATACCAAACTATTCTATGATCTATGTAATCACATGCTGACATGGGCTGGAGCACCAGGCTGGTCTGAGATGTGTCAGGTAGCCCAGGAGAAGCTTGCATGGCCTCTCAGATGTGGACATTGCATTCTTCCTCATGTGTTCATTTTGCAGTGCAGCACCTGGCACTGGATCTGGTACCTTTGTGAAATCTCCAGGCTTGTCTGCTGCACATCATGGACAGACACATTGGCTGGGGCTTAAGGAAATGTTAACAGTCATGGATGGAGGTATGGAAAAGCTATTTGGGTGGACACCTTTGTCCATTGGACTTTTGTCCTTGCACCAATAACTTGGACATCGGACAACTTACAAATTCATCAACAGCAACTTTGAGGAGCCCAAGGATTAATTTACAGCTGAACAAGATTCAATTTACAGCCTGAAGGGGACCTTGTGATGGGAAAGACAATGGTTGATGCTTTTCTTTAATGTACAAAATTAATAACAAACCACTCTGTGTGACACAAAGGTCTTGGCCAGGGGATTTGGCCACTTATCTGCACCACAAAAGATCATAAGCAGTTCTCCATCTCTGCCTGCTTTCATGACAGGAATCTCTCTGAGACGAGCCCTGGGAAGTGATGAGAGAGGCAGGGCTGTACCAGGGCTTCTGCCTCCAGCCCAGCACATCCCAAACACGTCCTGGACCTTGTGGCAGATTTGCCCCTTTCACACAACGTTTAGTTATGAGTTAAATCTCCTGGATGGGAGAGCAGGGCCCCTCAGGGCTGGCTGAGGGCTTGGGCTGATGCTGCAGGGGAACTAACAGAGATAAAAATCACCACCTTCCTCCAGCTAACTTCTTAATGACACCGCATCCTCTCTAAGACAAGCAGCAATGCTGATAAGAGTTGGTGTGTGCCTTACAAATACTTCAGAATAAAACTTCCCCCTGTGCAGACACATCTCAGTTCTACTCTCTTCCAAATATTTGTTCTCTGAATCCCCAACCGTTGCTCTGAAGCACAGGTTTAACGTGACTAAGGGGCTCCGGGGCAATCACCACGGCACACCTTCCTCCCTACAGCTCATTTGCCATCAGCTTCTCCAGCTTGCCTTTCTACATGCCAGGGGTGTTGCATCCGGACACCCCTGCCCGGGCAAAGAGCATCCTCGCCAGATCTTCGAAGTCCTGCTGTAAGGATCTCCTGCAGAGCCCTGCCTGGAGCCCTTCACTGCGCGGCAGCGACGGCAGAGGGAGCACACTGCCAGGCGCCGCCAGTTCTTCACCCAGATCTGACTTCGAATTTTAATTTTTCTAGCAACGCAAGGGTGGACTGGCCCCAGCCAACCCCCTGGTGGTTTTTCCTGATTGGCATGGCAGGCCCCGAGCGAGTGCAGCTTGCGGGCAGCGGGAAAGAGGAGCTTTGCTTTGTCGGCGTGAGAGCAAATCCTGCGGCGTGGTTGTGGTTTGCTCCCTAGTAAAAGGCTTGGAAATATCGATCGGTACCGGGGAAGAGATGTGCACCGGAGAAAGAGCACAAGATTTGGGGATTTAAAAATGAGATAATTGCATTCCTGAATTAAACACAGCGAGCGGGAAGGTTGGCAACAGCATCCACCCAGGGTCTCAGGTTTTCTCAGCCTTGCTTGCCTGAGTGTCCAACGTGGGACCATCCCAGGTGATTTCTCCTGGGGATGTGGTGTGCCTGAGCAAATGTTTTTGGGAACATCTTTGCTGCTAGGCCAAAACGGTGTCACTGCCTCCATGTGCATTGTGTTAGACTGTTTTCTCTGTGGTGCAGTGACACAGAAGGGTGGTTCTTTTGGTTGGGGCTGGATGCTCTGAAGGATGGGAGGTGGCTTCTGGTTTCCAGGGATGGTCTATAGCTGTACTTACCAGTGCTTTCTGTCACTAAAAATATTTAAAATATTAAAATATTCTATCTTTTTAAGCTCTAATGTCTTCTGCTGTTTGTGTTAATACTTGGATACATCTATTTATGCCGGATATCTCTCCCTATATAGACTTCTGAATGAACACACCTATATGGCTTGGGAGCCAGCAGCTCTGTAGGATAGTCCCTTTGAACTGGTAGTGGCTTGCACACCAGGCTACATGATGACAGATGGAGCCAGACTCTTCTCATCTAATGTTAGGACAAGAGGCAATGGGAGTAAGTTGGAGCACAAGAGGTTTAGGGTAAACACAAGGAAAAACTTTTTCACTGTAAGAGTGACAGACACTGGAACGGGCTGCCCAGGGAGGCTTCTCTGGAGACGTTCAAAACCTGCCTAGGCACATTCCTGTGTGACCTGGTCTAGGTGATCCTGCTCTGGTAGGGCGGGTTGAACTAGCTGATCTTTCTAGGTCCCTTCCAACCCCTAACATTCTATGGTTCTATGATTCTATGATGGTATGAGAGACATGGGGTCCCTCTGCGCTGTTTTGGGAAGGGCTGAGTCCCAGCGTGGGGGAGCCACCTCTGCCATGGCCATAGTGGGGCAAAGGCAGCTTCCCCTTGTCTGGGGAAACACATTAATCTTTTAGATGCATTCAAACATTTTGAGAGACCTGGGAGTCCCAAAGGAACAAAAAGCCCATGCTTTGCAAAATACTCTCTTGTAGTCTTCAGGTATGGAAACCTCCCAGGGGGTTTCCTGCTTCCAGGCTGCCTCTGTCCGGCTGATTTTCTGGCCATGTTTCCATGGAAATGGAAAAGAGGGGGAAAAAGAGTTCTTGTGATAAGTGGCATTTCCCAGCTCAGAAAGTGGGATTTTCCTAGTCTGGGATATTTTTCCAGGATTTTTTTCACAGGAGAGCAGGAGGTGGGTTATGCCCTGATGTGGAGGTGGATGGGCAGCAGTGGGTTTCCCTTGTTGCCTGCTGCATTTAGAGCAGCAGCATGGATCCTGAGGTTTTAACACTATCATTTATGGCCACTTTGCTTCTACAGAGGTGGCAATTTCACTGAAAGAAATGGTTTTCTAATGGCAGGGGCAGGACATTGGGGCTGCTCCATCCTGGTTGAGCTTACTCAATAGTGTGACCTTAAGGCATGGTCTCTGCCAGCAGACACCTCCTCTCTGTGTCTTCATGGGCCTATAGTGGTGCTTGTTTACTTTATAGCTCCGCCTGTTACAAGGCTTCATTAAAAAGCATCTGCAAAAGCTTTAAGCCCTTGGCTGGACATCTTGCAACGTCAGCATGAGCAGTCATAGCAACACCATCCTGTCACGTAGGGCTGGCACAAAGACTCTGGCTTCCAATGAAGATATCAAACCCAAGGTGTGCTGCAGCCAGTTCAAAGCAAACCCGAAGTTACAATCTCTGCAGGGAGAAGTGACAGCCCTGCAATGGAGATCAAGGATTTACAGAGATAGGACGGCCAGATCTCTCTCTTGCATCCTGATAGCTGATGTGACATATCAGATGTCAGGGTAGCTCCTATTCCTAAGAGGTTAAACAAGTCATGCGATCAGAAGGGGCTGACACATTGGTCTGGGTGAGGAGTGAATCATTAAGTTATATTCCCATTGCTAAGACAGACAGCGGCAGCTCAGTGAGATTTACGTAGCCTCAGGTGAGCTCTACGACAGGAAAATAAACATCTGATGTGAGGTCAGGTGCTCTGAAATGTGAAATAATAATCAGGATTGTTGTTCATTGCTGAGCCAGGCAAGATGCTTTGTCATATGCTGCAGGGTCATGGTTCAGGCTGGTGGCTTATATCTATATATAGCAGTAGGTGTATTTTAATATTTTAAATGGTTGTTTGCATTAAAAACCCCATTTTAAATAATATTATGGTCTGCTTCACTTGAAAATTAACTTTTGTTACAGGGTGGGGGAAAGAGGGCAGCTCTTGGCTCCCAGTGGAGAATGAGGCTGGTTACAGGTTCAGGGGCCCCAGCATGAGGAGTACTGGGGATGGACCATGTTCAGTGAAGAGAAGTGGTCTTCTTTGTACATCACCCAGGAAAGAGAAGATATCTATGTACATATACAGACATATATGCATATGTCACATATGTGTGTATATATATATAAAATGCATATGTGTGCATATATACACATATATGTATATACATATATACACATATATCTACACACAGAGACATATATATGTGCCACTGGCACAAACCACCATATATATAAAAATACATATATATATTTATATATATATATAAAACCACACACAAACAGACTTTGAAGGTGAGTGTTAACATTTATACTGGAGTACATATATACTTGAGAGATACCTCTGACCCGTGACTGCTGAGATCCCCATTCCTTACTGGGGTTATTTGCATTTACCAGAGCTGGAGAGCACTGCAACTCTCCTCCTGTCTTCTTCCTTCAATGTTTAGGCTTCCTAACCCTATTTCTCTTCTCTTAACTCCAGGTTATTTTCTAAAGGAATAAGATAAGGAAGTTTAAAGGAGCAAATTGCAGAAGGAAAAATACCATCAACCTGAGCATCTCACTTCTGCAAACTTAACCTTGAGGATGGTGGATGTGGTAGGGTCAAAGGGGAAAAATCGAGGTCTCATTTTAACATGTTTATGATTATCAAGCTGCAGGATGTACAGTGGAGTGGTGCTCTGGCACCCTTCCAGCCTGCAGGAGAGAAGAGGGGCAGGGGCAGTGCTGTGAGGATAAAGAGCAGCTCCATGTGCGGGTACGGCAGCACATATGGCGAGCCTGGCCACATGCTGCTCCAGAGCCATGAAATCCGCAAGCACAAGGGCACATGCCACGGAGAAAATAACATCTCAGATCTCTAGCTAGCTCTGGGGCTTTCTGTTCAGAGACACGGCATTACCTGAACTAATGGTTTTTCACAGCAGAAAGGGTTTGTTTAAAATCCCTTCTCAAAAGAGAAGAAAATAAAATCAGTTATACAAGATTCAAGTTATAGAAGTTATACAAGCATACAAGCTATACAAGCATACAAGTCATACAAGCAGCCATCCACTGAAAAAGGCTTGTGGGCTTTAGGTGATTTCAGGAGCTGGGATGACGGGAGATGCACTAGTGCAGCAGCATCAACACCCTGAAGAAATCCAAGAATGCCGTACCACAAAACTGTGGTATCTTCTGTCTCCTTGATGATGCCCAAAGCACATTCCTTCTTTTCACTGGACACAGTCCATCCCCAGTGCTCCTCATGATGGGGACCCTCAACCTGTAACCAGCCTCATTCTCTGGAAGCCAAGAACTGCCCTTATTCCCACCAAAGAATCCTTTTTTCCCTGATCTTGTGACACCTTAAAAGTTAGTTTACAAGTGAAGTAGACTGTAATAAATAAATAATTATTTTGGGGTTTTTTTTTACACAAACAACCATCTAAAATATTAAAAGAAATATATCTACTGTATATACTGTATATCAATATATCTACTGTATATAAATACATCTACTGCATATATCTACTGCATACACTGTATATATATACTGTATCTCTACTATATATACCTCCATTTCTCATGTTTGAGGAGCTGCTCTAGGTCTGCACAGTTTACCTGGGTAAAGTGAGTTATCCCCAGTTTTATTGTCAGAGCATTAAGAGGAAGTTTCATTATTCTAATTTAGCATGAAAATACACTTCAATAGCATTTCATTTTGCCCTTTCACAGTATTAAGTAACTGTATGAATCTCTTCAAGAGCAATTGCCAACAGCTCTTTGTGAAAATATTCTCTTTACAAAAGTCTCATGATTATTTGGAAAAAGCAATGAGGGAAAAATATGTTTCACTGACAGAATAAAGGAGAACTCTAGTGTAATACTCAGTGCAGTCTTATTTATCCTGTAGCTAATTACAACAATAATCTGCTGTATAAGGGAGTCATTTCAATGTCAATTTTCATAAAAGAGATTAACTCTCAAGGAAAGAGGAAATGATGGAGGTCTGGGAGCATTGCAAGTGCCTGACAGCATGGATCATCTGTCCGCTCTGCTGGGCAGGAGTCCTCAGCTCTATCCTGGTTGGACTCCTGGGCACTAACTAGTAGATTTGGGCCTGACTGGTAAATACCTTTGGTTAGTTTGTTAAAATCATAGATTCATAGAATGGCTTGGGTTGGGTCATCTAGTCCAAGCCCCATGCCATGTGCAGGGGGAAACATCTTCCACTAGATCAGGTTGCTCAAAGCCCCATCCAACCTGACATTAAACACTACCAGTGATGGGGGTTCTACAACCTCTCTGGGCAACCTGTTCCAGTGTCTCACTACCCTCACTGTACAAAATGTATTCACCTCTTCGTAAGAGAGGTGTTCCAGCCCTCTGATCACTTTTGTGTTCTTTTTCTGAACTTGCTTAACAGGTCCATGTCTTTCTTACGCTGGGGGCCCCAGTGATGGACTCAGTACTCCAGGTGGGGTCTCATGGCAGCAGAGCAGAGCAGAGAAGAGAAGAGCAGAGCAGAGCAGAGCAGAGCAGAGCAGAGCAGAGGGGCAGAATCATCTCTCTCAACCTGCTGGCCACACTTCTTTTGATACAGCCCAGGATACAATTGGCCTGGGCTGTGAGTGCACATTGCTGGTTCATCTCCAGCTTTTCATCCACCAGTATCCCAAAATCCTTCTCATCAAGGCTGCTCTCAATCCCTTTATCCCCCAGCCTGTGTCGGTGTGAGGAGTTTCACCAATCCAGGTGCAGGACCTTGGTCCTGTTGAACTTGTTGAGGCTCACATGTGCCCGTTTCTCGCTTAATCACGCTAAACCTGTACGATGATTTTGAAATGCCTCAATGACCAAAATGTGAAATGATGTTAAAGCATCAGCTTGACAGGACTTTGTCAAGTTCAGCAGGGTTGCTGCTAGGGAGCAGGTTTAAGACAGCAGCTGCTACTATATAGCAAAGATGTTTAAAAAGCAGTGCCACAGACCCTTCCCTGAATGTGGACATTCCTTTGTCAAGTATTTGTGGTCCTAATATTTACCCAGCTCCCCGTGAGGTTAGTAAATGGTGATCTTCAAGAACAGGCTGAAATACCAGGTAATAAGTCAAACTGCTTGTCCTGAAAAAGAGGGATGTGATATCAGTGTGGTTATTGTGTATGCAGGCAGAGACCAGAAATATTCAGGTAACACCCGTGGTGTTTTCCTAACACTAATGAGAATGAACTGCGTGGTATCGGTCACCCGTCAGGTTTAGCAAGTGGGAAATTTGCTCATAACCTTTTTGACATGTGCTCCCAGAAGCTGACTGAAAAGGATGCAAGTCCCAAGAAGACTGTCTCTGAGAGGGCTTGTTCAATTAAATCTTCCTCAAGATGTCAATCACTTGACAAATGTAACAGCTCCGGGCAGGGGAAGTACAAACCAAGAGGTTTAAATGATCCAGAAAGAGCTGGACCGCGGGAGCTGGAGTTGCTCGAGCCTCCACCACTGGTGAGTGGCCATGCCACTGAGGAAACATTGCCCAGAGTGAGACCAAACTAATGCAAATCCAATTTCGGAATGATGGATGTCCTCTGAACTCTAGCACAAAATGAAGCGCCTATACTCTTTCAGATGATTTACTCAGGGATCTGTAGGCACTAGATTTATGTTTTCAGGTGTTGAACTAATTAGTTGAACAGTGGTGCTGCAGTGACCTTGCCAGATGACCTTGACAAATGGAGCAGTGGCTCCATTTGTCATTTGTAACTTAATCATAAAAAGTAGGTAACAGCCCCCTTCTTCCATCGATCTAGCTCTGCGGATTGTAAACTCCTTGGGATGAGGAGTGCTATGGTTTATGCACAGAAAATGCCAGGTGGGATGGTGCCTGCATGTGCCAGGGTTGCATGGGGCAGTGGAATGATGATGATGGCAACAACAATCAGCTAGTCGGGGAAAACCTTGTTCATAACACAACGGAGCAATTAAGAGGCATTTGCTCCAAAAGCCTTAAGCTATGCAATTGTAGGCAAGACAAATTCTTGTGGAATCAGATATTCAAATGCTTTCTGCTCTACAGGGTGAAAGCTCTGTCTGCGTTTCCTTGCACTGACGGAGCTCTCCAGCTTCTCTAGTCTCTACCTAAAAATAAAACCCTAAGGAAAAAAGAACAAGCCCCCCGCTGACAGCCTGGCACACAGGCAGAGCACAGTCGCTGCCAGGCATGTGGAGTCTTTGTCCTTACAGGTCAAACCTGGAATTGAGTTAAGGATGCCAAATCTCCAGATCAACATTTGGAGCCAGAGCTCCCTCTTGCCCGTCTCCCGCTTGGCAGCCCACAGCCAGTAAGTAGCCTGTCCTTGACCCCCGCCTGGGACTCAGCCCTCTGGTGGCATCAAAGCCCAGCACTGAGATCAAGGCAAGGTCTGAGAGCATCACTCAAGCTGAAAAGTGCCCTCTCCCCTTCGCCACCATGCACCACTGAAGAAGGGCAGGAGAAAAAGTAGAGCATTTTTTCCACCTCATGGCCTCACAGGATTCTCACCCACATCCATGAAAGTCTGGAAATTGTGAGACCTTGACTATAGAGCCAGCCCAAGAGAAGTGCCAATGCTTTTTTACTGTGTCCCACTTGTTGGCTGCCCAGGGACTGGAGCCTGTTTCCTCAGGAGGATGTGAGAAGCAGTCTGGGCTGGGGCCTGATCACATTTGCTTCCTCCTTCCTCCCAGAATCCTAGATAAAACACTACACTTCCAGACCATCTGCAGCACAGCAGAACTAAAAAATCCATGTCTGGGTTTCCAAAGTGAAAATCCTGAAGTCATCTGCTCTCAGGTGATTCCCTGACTCATGTCATGAGCGTGCCCTTATGTCTCAACCAGCACTTACCTCTTGATAAGTACAGGGAGGAGAAAAGAAAACTAAACAAAACCCTCACAATATAAGACTGAAAGAAAAAAAAAAAAAAAAGGAGAGAAATGCTGAGGTTTCACATTACTCCAAATCATCATATGAACAGAGCATCATTAAAACTGCATTCCTGGGAAAGTCAACTCTCAGCCATGCTCTCCCTTTCTGTCCTCCCCTTCCCATGGCTCCCAAGACAAGGACTTGAGCGGTTACAAAAATACCTTAAAGGGGAGAAGTTTTGACAGTAGTTCCAGCAATTGGGATTTCTTCTCTGTCTCAAAAAAGCCATGTGGCAAATCTGTCACACAGTGCTTACAAGTGATCCTCGGTAAGCCCAGGCGTAAGCCCGGTGTGTTTGTTAAACCTGCGGCCAGGCAGAGGGAAGGTGTCTGTCTGAATTGCAATAAAGTTCGTTTTAAAACAGTTGGTGTCAAACTCTTCATCTTGGTTTAGTGAATTGCTGACGCCAGGATAAAGTGTGCAGACGCAGTTTCTCATGCCTAGGTAGCAGGTGCCTTGCAGACAGCTCTTGTCACTTCAGCAGACACTTAGGGCTCTGGGCTGGCTTTTTCTGGGTGGTGTAGCGTAGCAAAATAAGCTTTGCTTTCAGGCTCATTCACTAACCCCAGCATCAGTGACCGGCCACATGACCCTCAAGCCTTTGTGTGGCTCACTTACAAAATGGACCTGTAGAAGAACAACTGCTGTCTTGGTCCAACCAAACATTCACCTCTGGGCCAAGCCTTTCTAGGGACCTGTGACACAAAGAGGCATGACCATGACGAGAAAGCCTGATCATGTTCCTCAGGAAACACAGTCTGGCCACCCTTGCTTTTAACCATCACTGGGCTGAACTTTTCTCTGGCCAACAGCAGCATCACTGGAAGACACTGCAGGAGCAGACCTGCTGCTTGCAGAGCAAGGAGGTGTAGAAGTGTCCACAGCCTAAAAACTTCAGGCTACTCTAAAACCTGGCTGTTTTCTTCATCTGGGGAATCAGATCCACGAGAGTGAATATGGTGACATGCACACTTACATGGAGCTTAGCTTTGAAGAGCCAATATCCTTGTTTCCAATTGAGCTACATATGAAGCTGTGGCCTTCTCCTGTGAGTCCATGCTTGTCTTGTACAGAGTGAGCAGACAGTAATCCAAAGGAGCGAGTCTCTCCCACGGTATTCTTTGCAGAATCCATGGGTTTGCAGCCTACAGGGTCCAGAGAGCCACCAGTGACCCTGCCCATGGACATTCAACATCTCCTCAGCCAGTGTTTGATGTGAATGTCTTCTGTATCTCTGGCTTATATTGCTACTGAGGAACCTCACCAGGCACTACCACTGTCTATATGACCTAAAGCCCATACCAAGCCTGGGAGCTGAGCAAACTGGGGTGATGCAGAAGATAAACCCGATGTTTTGCTGTTTCCATGTTCATTCAAGCATCTCCAAACTGCCAACCAGCAGTATCAGGAATGAGGTAGCCCCAGGCTATGCTTCATTTCATGGGGTTTCTGAACAGAGCCTTCCAACATGTTGAGGCTGCTCTTCCTGGCCTCTGCAGCTCTGTTGGTGGGATCAAGCCTCGAGGCAGCCCTCACTAAGGCCAGGTCTGTGCATTCGATGGCTCAGAGGTCCAACAGCAACTCTGATAGCATCAACTACCATCTTCTCCTCCCTGGGTAGAAGGATGCCCAGCAGAGGGGAACTGGTATGGTTCAGCAGCCTGAGCAATACAAGGGTCTGACTCTGCAGTGCTCAGCGGCAGGTTTAGGGTCTGCTCCTGCTTACCTGCCCCAGCCAAGCACTGGGCCCCATTGCTTCCCTGTCCCTTCTATCCCTATCCCCTTTTGTTTCCCCATCTACACCTCTTTAGGAGGTCAGGGGGCAGAGGCCAACCTTTTTCTGCAAAAAAAAATTTCCTGTTTATTTGTGTTTCCCTTCTGCCCACGGAGATCCCACTGATCTCTGAAAAGTGTATAAAGTTATTTGCTTGAGCAAACTGACAGCAGCCTCTGGGCTAAACTTTTGATCCGTCAGTTTTCTGCCATCTTCAAAACGCACCGCAGCCCAAGCGTGTTCACCACCAGGCACGGGCAGCAGTGATCCTGCAGTGGATGGAGCCAGAATGACTTGCCATGGGTAAGAGAAGTCAGCGGAGATGGACCTCCAGCTTTCTGCATATCACATCTGGCTTGGCAGCAAGGGGACAGCTGGTTTTACCCAGTCCTCAATGTCCAGGTATGGGTGTCGCCATCCCGGCATGGTGGGAGACACCAAAGAAAACATCCTGTGGTTCTGCTGTTGAAGCAAACCAGAGCTGCAGTGGCTTCAGCTTCATTTAATGTTTCTCTTGGTCTTGAATCCCAGGATACATGCTCCTTCTTCTGTCCTTCAGGTAGGGGAGCATTAGGCACATCACCTGTCACCCAGCCCTGCCCAAGGTGATGGCACTTGCTGGCAGTGCCCTGGATGACTCTTTTCTCTTCAGTGAAAGGCATTTTTCATGGTCTATCATTGTCTCATATCCTAAGGCTTTTCTAGGGAAATTTAAAATGATCACACTTGATGGGAGTGCTGTTGTTTCAACATTTACACCTCTGGGATGAAGACCATAAAAATAATGTGACATAGTAGTCAAAACTGCAGGGATGGGTTCAAGCACAGAAGGAAGGAGATGGAGTTGGGAAACTGTAAATTAAGAAGGTTCAAAGTCTACACTGGATAGCCAAAACTTCCCACCCCTAGCTTCTTTAAGATGCATGTAGATTATCATGCTGTGAAGCTTTGTTTTCTAGTTGAATAATGAACCAACGTAGATGAAACCACAGGTACTGTGCATACCCAGGGGTAATGAAACACACAGCTGTTGTCCAGCTGATAGTGAGAGATAACATGTTGTACCAGGAGAATAAAGAATACGGGTATTTTCTGTTCTGGACCAAACTTTAATGTCTGCTGACTTTGGCTATGGCTCCTCCCTGACTACTGGAACTTGTCCTTCAGCGGCAGGGACAAAGTGCCCAAGGGAAATTCTGATTGTGGTTAGTAGACATGCAAACTTGGAAATGCACAGGAAGAAGTTATACTTGTAGGAACCAAGTACAAGATGAAGTAAAAAGCCATATCAGTGAAGAATATTGTCCACCACAGACAAATGCTCTGTTATGAGTAGGATGTTTTAACTGGTATTTTGATTAAGGAAGTTAAAAGAAGATTTAACACCAGCTTTTATGGTAATACATTTCCCTGATGATATTACACCTTTCCCCAGTCATCACTAGAAGTTCAACTAAGAATAAAAATATTTTTCTAATCTTTACACTTTATATTAAAAAATCACTCTCAATAAACACCTTCCAGGATCACTTTTAACATTAAACATTGATTCCTATGTCTGTTATAAACCTTGAAGAATTGCCTCAGGCACTTGTAATAATCTAAGCATTAGATGGGAGTATTTTCACTAATTATTACCCAGTTTAATATAAACCACACTTCAAATATATTTGAAAAAAGAAATTATCTTAAAAAAAGACCCATCCCCCAGCAATTCCACTATTGCTATTGGAGCCAAATGTGGTATATGCCAACACAGGGAATACAAGTCAGACCACCCAGTAACATGACTTCTTTGAAAAGGCATTTCACTATATACAGAAATGTCAGGGTCTTCTTCTTTCTAAGCAGGTAAAATACTATCCCCATCGCCCTTGTTTCTAAGAGGAATAACATCCAACTTCATTCTTTCCTATTTCTGAAACATGTCTCATTGCTAAGCCCATTTCAGACACAAGGTTAATGTAGCAACAGAGTTTTTGCACTCCCATGTCCAACATTGGTTCCTGTTTGTTAATATTATAGAGCCATCATTTCTTTTTGCTTTTTTTTTTTTCCTCCCCAACACATGGCTTTTAGGAAATGAAAACTGGGAATATTCTCCCATAATTCAACTCAAAACAGGTCTGTAGGGTATATCCAAGCACAACACTGAAAAAATCTGGAGTAGTGTCTTGTCTCCTTCATACAGCTGTTTCCATGATTTACATGCACTTGCTTAACTTGGCTATACTTGAGCTGGGATTAATCTCATCACTTGTAATCATATACACTGAAACTGGTCACCCTGGGCTGTCTTCTCAGTGGCACAAAGCTTGCAACACTGCTCATTTCCCTGCAGGTATCTGAGTTGACACCAGAAGGGCTTCTTTCTTGTGGAGGACCAGGGTGACAAGCTCACACGGAGACGTGTATACTGGAGAGAGATACAGCTAAGTGGGGTGAATCCTATTTTCCAGTGTCCAAACAATTTAATAGAGATGAAACCCAAGAGACATTACTGAAATGAAATAAATCTGGGCAGAAATGATTGCAACGGCCTTTGGGGAACGGAGCAACAGTGAATACCCTGAGAGATATGGGTTCAATAGAAAGCTTGCCATTCTCTGGGGAAGCCTTTTCCTGGGTAGGAAAAAGTGAATGATGACTACAAGCTGACACTGCTCTCTTGAACCCCATTCTGAAATTGCTGGAGCTGCACCTGGCTTGTAAGGGCAGCTTTGGGTGCAGGTGCCTTCCCTAGGAGCTGTAAGGACAAGCACAGAATGGACACACCAGCTCCTGGGTGCCTTCCCAACCCCTTCCCCAGGGTGAGGGGAGGCTGGGGGATGGAGTTCACCCAGGACATTTGCGGGTGAATTCCTTACCTGAAGAGTTCCCCATTGCTGGACCGAAAACAGTATTTCTGAGGAGTCATCTGCTTGAGGGACTTCGGGGGACTTTTGATGCACTTACCTCTCTTGGCAGCTGGTAAGGGCAGCCCAAGTGACAGGCTTGGGGGTCACGTTTGCCATGCCTGTGTCCATACTTGGGCAATGCGTGCCAGCCGTCTGCTCACAACCGAGTTGTGGTAGCCACCCCAGCACAACTGGTGAGCAAAAGGCTTCCCCAGTATGGCTGTTGTAGGTAGAGGAATACCTTTTATTACACTTGGAAGGGTAGAGGAGGTTTTATTACAGCTGAAAAGGTAGACAAGGTGCATTGCACCCACGCTTTCCTTCAGATCTGAAAGCTGCAGACCCCGAAGACTAGCTGCTGTATGCAATTACCCCAATTAATCTAATAAAAAGTACTATCTCTCCCCACCAATTGTGCCTCATTTAAATACTTCAGTGAGGAAGAGAAATAACCGCTACCACTACAGCAATGCTTTCAGTACAGTGGGAAGATTTCAAACTCTCCTTACTGTAGCCCAGCCTACAAAATATTAGGCCATGACAATATTACCTGCATTTTCCAAGTACTTTGCCACACACTATGCAAACAGAGCTAAATGTGTTTTGGGCTCCAGATACCAGAAAGTGGATACAACGGAGAGATCGGGAGATGTCTCCCAGTGGAAGGCATCAGGTTAAAAAAGGATGAAAGGTTTGAGGAAGGATGAGGTTTAAGATGAATATTATAGGAAAAGCAGAACTTTGTGATGGAGGTGTAAACCTCCCGGTGTGAATCAGCACAGCTTTGTGGGTTCTTGTGTTTGCATTAGCCAAGGATCTAGTCCCATGTGTTTGATCAAACGCAGTTTCTTACAGGGGAACAAAGGGAGTGTTGCAGAAGTGGGAGAAAGCAGCTTCCTTCTCTGAGGGAGAGCAGGAATGCAAAATATGTCTAAAATAATATGCTACCCAAATAGTATTTCAGCATTTCCCGAAGGAGAAACACATTTCTCTACAAGGAAAATGCCACATATCTCTACAGCCCCAGGAAGGAAAAGAAAAAGATCATATCTTTCACTAAAGCTGAAATACATTTTTTTTTTGGTGCAGTGTTTCATCCCCTTCTCCCAGTAACCAGACCTGCCTTGCTGCAGTGGGATCCTGGGTATTTGTCTTCTTTTGGGCTTCTCACAAAAAAAAAAGTTGAATCCTCATCCAATCTGAAGGGCTAAATCCTGCACCACCAAAGCAACGCTGCTATTACAGAGGAAATGGATTCGCCCCTTTCTTCCATCGGTGTGAATTGGGAGCAATTCTCTTTAAGTTAAGAGGTGAAAGCTGTCCCACTGACTCCAGCTGCAGAAGGGTTTCTTGCAGGGGAATGAGGGAAAAGAAGCCAACTTTATAAACCAGGTTTTGGTCTCTTTGCACAAGGACAATTTGCAATAAACCCTGTGGCTAACGTGAAGTTATTGCAGATTTGCACTGGCATGAATGAGGTCAGATACCAGCCCGGGGTGGCTGGGACAAGGCAGCACAGAGGTGTCGGAGCGGAGAAATTCATAGTTTGACTTCCTTCAGCCCCTAAATGATTTCAACACAGTGACATCCGGCCTTCAGTGTGTTTTGGGTCAAACTGATGAGTGTCACAACTCAGGACTGAGCACATCTGACACGGAGAAAGCCACGCGGAGCTTGCCGGAGCAAGCCGGCACCGTGTGCTAATTAGAGCTGTCTGCTCAATGAGTTTAGCTTTAACTGCTCGCAGAGTGTCTGCAGCTAGTTTGGGATTTCCTCAAATTGATTTGTAATTTGAGGTTACTCAATTAATTTTTTTTTTAATTATTATTAATTTTTTAATTTTTGGGTTTTTTCCCCCGGTTTTGCTCTCTGGTTTAATCGCACAAGTGTTTGACTCCCTGTATCCACACCCTCCTCGCTTACGAGGGGTGCTGATGTTCCGTGGCTGGGTGCCCCCCCCCCCAGCATCGCAGCTCTGATTTGGCCACCAGCGGGCCAAACCTCCTAAGATTCACCAGCCATTTAGAAGGAGGTTTCAGATAAACAGGATAGAGGAAATTCAAACTTTTTTTCTCCTTTTCTGGGCCACAGAAGCCTTGCCCAAGGCATTATTCATAGTAAAATTAGGCTGCTGCAAGATTCACTGATGGGGTGTAGAATTTAAATAGAATTTTCTCTTGTCCCAGTTACACAAAGTCAGCCTGATTCCCCCATCCCTTATGTGGGTGTAAAATGGGAGTAATTCCAGCCACGTGGCTGTGATTTACCTCCCAGCAGAGGGTCCAGCCCCAGCCCTGAGGGTGAGTAGAGAGCCAGGGCAGATGTTCTGGGAGGCAGCTCTGGGCAGCTGGTCTCAGCCCTGGTGGGTCAGGTCCTTGCTGCGTGAGCAGCATCTTCTGTGTGATGTGAAAACCTGCGTGGATGCAAATCTAATGTGCTTCTTGCAAGCATTTTTTGTGGTCAAGCTTTGAGTGCCAGTGTGTTTGACAACAGGCAATACAAAGGGTGTACATGCAACTGCTGCAAAGGCATGACCCTGCATGGGCAATGTGTTATGGCATTTGTCTCCTACTGCTTCTAACGTGGAGAAACCAAAGGAACCACCTGCCTTTCCAGGCTTTCAAATCTCTCACTGATTTAAGCTTCACAGGTTGGAGTCATTGCTCTACTACAGCAGTTTTATGCCAGGCAAATTTGGCTGACTCCAGGGAAGTGGTGTTGTCCCAAAATAACTGATGTGCTCTTGGGAACCGTGTGGTTTTGGGAATGAAAGTATGGCTCCCATCAGAAAGATTTGCTTAGCCCAGAGAGCTGAACCTCGAAAGGTGATGCGAACCCTTCACTGCTGCTGCTCAGCTGTGGCCACATGTTCCAGCACTCAAAACCAACCATCTGGTGGAAATAGCTGGTGCATTCTGAGTTCAATGAGATTGCCTTTTGCTTTAGGATTGTCCTCCAAACCATGTAAAATAGCCTGGAAAAGGTACCAGGCATTACCTGTGTACCCAGCTAATTTGTTTAATTGTTTATGCATTTAAAAAATGCCAACACAAACGCTTGTGTGATATTATGGCATTTTCACTAGGAAGGTGTTTGTTCTGGTTTCTGCTCAGCTTCTCCCCTGTGGCAGCAATGCCCAAAGCTGTTGCTGCCTCTGGGCCTTCCTAGTGGGACGTTAGACACGGGGCCAGACTTCCTTCCTCTTGACTTGAGATTTTCAATCAGCAATTCCACTGACTTCAGAGAGCTGCTTCTCATTTCCAAACATATGCTTAGGAATATAATCAGGCTTACAAATCTCCACTGACAGCAAAGTCAAGTGCCAGCCTCCCTTAATGAGTAATGCAAAATACTGCTGGCGGGGGGGGAGCAACCTGTGCCCACCACCCAAAGCTGAGCACAGTCCCAGCTTCCTCCTTGGAAACGAACATTTTATGAACAGGATTGGAAACTAACGGGTGAGTTGGCACGGCGAGAACGTGCTGTACCCACAGAAAGGTGTTCTTTGCCATCGTGGCAGTGCTGCTGTTGCTCTGCTGCTCGGGGGATAGAGATGGGCAATGGGCAGGAGGGTCTCTGCAAATTACCAAACCCAAGGGAGAAAGAGTGTGGGCTTCACCAGCAAACTCCAAAGCGCAACATACAGGAGGCAAGGGTTTCTCCCACTCACCTCTGAGCAGCCTGCAGCACCAGGTGCCATCAAAGGATGTCCCTGTGCTTGTCCTCACACAGGAGTAGGTGGCACAATGGATCTGAGCCAGCAGCTGCAGTAATAAGCTGTTCTCACTGCTCAGCTTCATGGTGCTCCAGACACATGTCTCTGCTGACGGGATCACCGCGCTTGTCAATAACATGATTCATCTGCTACCTGGCTGCTGCTGGAGCTGAAGGAAATGTTGCCTCGACTTTTGTCAAAGCTGCAGACATGCTGGGCAGGATGTAGTCCAGCATCTCAATGTTGGGGTCTATGTGCGAGCAAAATACATAAGCTGTGGTGGTGGTGGTTAGCAGAGACTGGTGCTACTGGAAGAGTGTCTGGGACACCCACATAGTGATGTCACCATCACTATGCCTACAAAACACCAACATTTTTCTGGACCAGCAGCTGGACATCAACTGGGGCTCCATATGGGCAACCCAGATCCCACGCTCATGTAGATGCCCACATGCAGACACCAGCGTTTACAGATTTCTTCATCTGCCAGTTGTCCCCCTGCCTGTGGAGGAAGACCATTCTGACCATTTATCCCATCGATGCCTCATGGTGGTACACAGCTGCAGAAGAACAAGATGGCCCTGTCTTTTTCAAAAGCCATTAAAAAAATAACATAGAAAAGAGAAATCATCAGGATGGACCTTAGCAGTGATGGAGTAATTCTGCTCTGTGCAGAGCCTTGAGGAGAAATTCAAAGCATCCAGGACCACTCACATGGGAGGGGCATATCCATTTAGCTGAGGCTCATCGGTGTCTCTGGCTGGACATCAGAGTGGGCTCCGTCTTGGAAGGGAAGCGTGGTCTTGTGGCATGTGTCTGCTCCATGCTGGGTGGTGGCTTCTGGGGCAGGGCACATGCAGGTGAAATTGGGACATACAAGACAGGACTTGGCAGGCACCAGCCAGGCAGTGGTGTGGTAGGGAATGAGCAGAACATGGCACGGGGTGGCTGAGGAGGGCATGACCAGACAGGCTTGTGTCCTGGGAGGGTGGCACTGGGGTGCGCATGGCACTGGGCAGCGTTGCCTGGCCCCATGTGAGTGCAGCACTGCCCTGGGTGGGTGCAGCACTGCTTGGGGTGGGTGCAGCACTGCTTGGGGTGGGTGCAGCACTGCCCTGGGTGGGTGCAGCACCGCTTGGGGTGGGTACAACAAGGCTGGGTGCAGCACAGCACTGCCCAAAGGCTGTGGCTGAGCCCCCAGAGCTGCCCGCATTCAGGGCTGCCGTTACTCTGGCTGCATTGGCACCATGTCCCCCACCTACACGAAGCTGAGTGTGTCAGCAGTACCTCCAAAATAACCAAGACCAGCAGTACCAGGGTCTTGGCTAGGTGACAGGGCATCCCACCACTGTCTTGGGGCACCTCAGGGCCCCAGGCCCACCCTGCCTTACTGTACATCACCTCCATGTCCCCCTCTGCCCCTCTCCTCTGCAGTGGAAAATGGAAGTTGCCTTTTGTCTGGCAGGGGTCAGACAGAGCTGGTTTGTTCGATAAAGCTTTAACGCTTTGTGCACACGCAGAAAAGCTCAACCCGGGGCCCTTTGACAATCTCCATTGTTTTGCAGCTAAAAAAAAAAAAAAAAAAAGGAAAAAAAAAAAGAGAGAGAAAAAAAAATGATTTAAAAAAAAAAAAAAAAAAAAAAAAGGGAAAAAAAACAAGAGAGAGAAAAAAGTGGTTCGATTTAAAACACCAAGTTCATGGCATTTCAAAGAGAAATGATACACAGCGTATGGATTTGTGTGATATGGGGAGATAAAGCAGGGAATAAAATGCCAGGCAGGAACATTGCAAACGCTGCTCTCGGGGGTGAGCCTGGTATTTTGCCATCTGATTATTTTAAGAGGTTTCTTTCTCTGCAGCGAAATCTCTGGCATTAGCTTCACATCCCAACACTCAGTGTTTGGGGTAGAGTCTGGGAAAGGAAAAGGTGTGATAAAGATGAAAGAATAAGCGATACTTTGCCTTAATGTCCAATGTGCCCGGGAAATGGCATGTATACGGTGTACGGTCCGCTCCAGCCACACTGGGGTTCATTGTCTGCAAATTCATAATCCACATAACGCACCAGTTGCCAAGCAAAGCTGGAATATGGGAACCCTCCCCGTAGTTTATTTAAGCAATAAAATAAATTATAAAAGGGAGTCTTGAAAGAATCATAGAAGCTGGTGAGGAGGTCAGTTGATTGAATATTTCATTTACTGACCGCGCAATTGCCAAAATAAATAACTCAAGGAGGAAAGCGGTAGTCAGGAAATTGAATGTGGGTTTTTGTCTCTGGCGAAGTTTCCCTTGAGTGATTTCCTTTGGAAGCTGCTGCTGCCCGCGGAGCTCATCCCGCTCCTCCGGCTCCAGCAACAGCCCAGGCACTGGCAATGTGCTCCTCCCGGACAGCCTCTGCCAGGAGAACAAAAATGTGTCGTTTCACTGTCCTTACAATGCACGGAGGAAATAGGATTAGGTCCAAATAGCAGCAAGGTAAGTAGGATTAATGGCTGGTTTAAATAAACTGTGCCATTCTTTACGAGGCTTCTCAATATCGTTTCCGCCTGGTTGTGCTGCGTGCAAGGCAGCGCGTTGCCGTGCCCAAGAGGTGCACGCGTTGATTAGGTTGGGGGGGGTAGGTGGGGGGGGATTGGAAATGTGTACTGCTTTGTGGGTTTATGTTATTTTTAATAAGTAATCCGACTTTTGCCGTTGTGGGATGCTGAAACCCCTGCGGGAGGGATGGAGGGATGGAGGGATGGAGGGATGGAGGGATGGAGGGATG
>JANVCC010000019.1:25985591-26008706 GCA_025345505.1 Todiramphus chloris collaris | reverse complement strand
CCTTCCTTCCTTCCTTCCTTCCTTCCTTCCTTCCTTCCTTCCTTCCTCCCTTCCTCCCTTCCTCCCTTCCTCCCTTCCTCCCTTCCTCCCTTCCTCCCTTCCTTCCTTCTCGATTTTATTCAGCCCTCTTTCCCTTTCGCTTCTTCTTCCCCCTCCCCCTTCCCCTCCTAAGCTCCAGCCCAATTCCCCTTTGCTCAGCCCCACTCCAGTGCCGCGCCGTCCCTCTCCCCTCCGCAGCGCTCCGCGGGCCTGCGCGGAGCCCTCAGTCCCTCCTCACAGCCGCGCAGCTCGCTGCCTCCCAGCCTCAGCCGGGCGCCCGGGAGCGGCGGAGCACCGCGGCCCTATGCGCGGGCGCGGAGTGCCAGCCGCTGAGCAGCGGGCGGCGGCCGTGGGTGCGCGCCCGCGGAACCGGCGCGGGGAAGGGCACAGCCTCCTTAGACCCGCTCCACTGCCTCCCTCCCCCCGGCCCCCAAGCCGTGGGAAACGCGGGATTTTCCGCCCCTCTCCGCGCCGGCGGTCGCCGCGATGATGCCGGAGACTTGCCACCCTCTGCCAAAGTTCCCCCCGGCCTGGCTGCGCACAGCGCGTCCCCTTCCGCGCCTCGGCGAGGAACCGATCCAACCTCTTATTAATTTATTTTAAAACGCATTAAGCCAATTTCCCTTGGCTGGGCGAGATCTCGGGTTTAATTCATTGCATATGCATGCGAAAAGTTTAGCGGCGGTAGCAGCCAGGGGTTCAAAATTGCGAAGTTAAATATTTGTTTTTAATTTTCTGGCTCAAAAAATTTAACTAACAGGCAAGATTCCCGCCGCTCTAATGTGCTTGCATAAATGGCTTTGTTATTACTACTTTCCTCCTAAAACAACATTTGCTTCTCAGCCTGACACATCGTGTTTGAAATCCGGGCAGACGGGGGAAATCTGCCATCTAATATGTAAAAACCTGAAATGAGCCTGCCCGGCGCGGAGCCGCCTCGGCGCAGCGCCCTTACCCGCGCACCGCGCAAAATTAACAAAACCTGGCGCTCCTATTAGTTTTTAATTAGATTTTCTGATTATAGGCATGTTTAAAGGACAAGATTGCGTGTTTATGGAGGGAGATTTCCTCAAGAGTCTATTTGATTAAACGTATTTACAATAACTCCGGTGTTTAAACATTGTCACATTTTAGGGGACGGTTTAATGAAAGTATAATTTTAAGACGGGGAAAAGTTGTAGAGAACCGCGCGCTCCAGCATATCCGGGGCCGTTTTATTTATTTATTATTTTATTTTATTTTATTTATTTTTTTTTATTATCTTACCTTATTTTATCTTATTACAATGAGACATTACAACCAATAAACCACGGAACCAAGGGCCGGTGGCCCTACAGGCAGACAAAAGGGTCTTTGTCACCGAATCCCCGCGGACAGGAGCCCTCAGGCCCCGCGGAGCGATAACCCGTGTCCCGCGTCCTCGGCCACACCGCGGCCTCCTGCTCAGGGAAGCAGCGAGCGGAGCGGAGCGGAGCGGAGCCGCACTCGGCCGCTACCGCCTCCGCGGGTGCGGACCGTCCGCGGGGCCGGGGTCGGGGGGGGTGGAGCGGCTGCCTGCCCCTAGGCTGGGGGGCTGCTCCTCTGGAGTCACAAAGCCCTCTTCTCCCCAGCAGCCAGTGCGGCTGGGGGATATATATATATATATATATTTAATTCTTCTTTTAATTTTGTATCTCTATGTCTTTTTTTTCTTTTTTTTTCCCCTTTGTTTTAATTTTTAACATTTTCTAAAATTTTATTTTCTATTTCTATTTTAATTTTATTTTATTTTATTTTTTATTTATTTTTTTTGTGGCGCCGCTCTTCCTTAAGATCTGTGCCCCCCACCCCTCACCGCCGTTTCTTTCGCTCTCTTCCCCTTGCAGCGCTCCGCTCGCCGCCGCGGAAAAGCCGCGCCCGGCCGCGCAGCCTGCGTCCTCCATGCAGCGCGCTGCATCCCCGCAAAGGGCGGGCAGCGCGGGGGGGCGCGGTGCGAGGCGAGCGGGGCTCACCGTCCCCCCTCCGTCGGCGCGGAGCCGGGTAGCGGGGGCCCGGGGGGGTGGCACGGTTCTGCCCTGGGGTACCCACGCTCTTCCAGCCCGCAGAGCAGCAGCCGGGGCCACTCGCACCCCGCCGGCCCCTCAAGCTCTCGACGGTGCCATAGATGGGGCAGGTCCTGCCGGCGGGAGAGAAATCACCCCGAATCCTGATCCCTGGCACCCCGGCTCTGATTTCCCCATCAGTTTATTCTTTTAATCCCCCCCGATGTGCAATTTCACCACGGAGCAGACCTTTTTCTTTTTTTCTTGACCGAGGAAGGCTCTATCCGAAAACACATTTCCCTTTTTGTCTTGCCTATTAGATATAATTTAACATAAAACGCCTGTTATAATTAGTGATTATACAAGGTGTCCCTTGTTTTTGCAAGCTACTAACAGGATTATCTAACAAGTGCTAGATTTCAATTAACCATAGACGTTACAGTGGAATTCATTTTCATGACCTGGAAAGGAGGGAAGGAGTCGATTTGGGGATGGGGGAACAGGGTGGTCCCAGGAGCCCTGTGCTCAGCATCTCTTCCCCCTTGCCCAAGTCGGGTGCGCTGGACTGAAGTCCCTTGCAAAGCCTAAGAAGGCGTTATTATAAGTGTATAGATAGAAATTGAAACAAATGATAGATGAACTACTTGTAAAGTGTTGTCTCGGGAGGGTTTGGAGTGGCCTGATCCATCCCGGGGCAGAGCAGCAGCTCAGCCTCCTGCCCATCACCTTCACCCAGCCACTGGAAACGGAGGGCTATCAAAAAAATCTATTAGAAATGAGTTAATTAATGGTAATTGAAAAAGGGACCTCCCCTACGTAAACCCGTCTTCCTCCACAAAAGAACATTTAAAAATAATGTGAGTAAAAGAAAAAAAAAAAATCCACAACACCATAATGAAGCTTTTGAGTAAAAGACCTGATGTTTTTATTGCCGAGGGGAGTGGGGAGGAGGAAAGTCCCCCGGCCGAGCTCCTGCCAAATCCCGGCCACGGGAGCAGCTCTCCCTCCTCGCACGCTGCCTGGGCGAAGAAGCCTCATCGTCTGCCGTGAAACCTGCCTGCCCGGCCAGCGCTGCCCGCAGCCCTGCTTTTCCTTCTGTGTGGAAAACGGCTTTACCTGGGGCAGGGGGGATCTGGACGGGCTCTGCCCCGAGCACAGGCTCTCGGGGAAGCTGCTGCGGGGCTGGGGTTCCTGCCCTCCCGGACAGCACCGCCGTTCCTCATTCCTCCTCCTCCTCCTCTTGCCAGAGCTTCAACTTTTTAGGCCTGGCAGAAAGTAAATCCTTTTAATGAGTCAAATAATTTTGGACACGAGAAATTTCCCCCCTCTCCTTAGTAATTAGAGCTGGCCGTGTGTCTAAAATGATCTGCTTTCCAGAGGGAAACAATAATTGAATTGTTGGGTGTCTCCCGAGCTTTGCAGGGCTCCGGGAAGGCTGCGAGGGAAGCTGAGCCATTCTCTTGTTAGCGCCTGCAATGAGAGCGAGACACCCTAGAATTCAATTACGCGGCTCCTCCAGGAACTGTTATAATTATAACGTCAAGTTGTTTTTTAAAGTTTCATAATTATGTTTTAGGATCCTTGTGTGGATGTTTGGGAACGCTCCTGCCCAGCCCCAGCCCCCTGCGCACGCCCTCCTTTGCCGCAGCATCTTCCCTGCCCGTGCTTTGGTGGCATTCCACTCCCTGCACCCAAGGGTGCCCAGGGTGCCCTCCCTCTCCATCTCTGTCCCTGTCACCCATGCCACGGCTCTGCTGACCCCTTCTCTGCTCTGTGTCACTGAACATCTCTCCTGAGCACTGTGTCACATGCCGTGAACAGGCTGGTGACACGTCCCCGTGTCAGATCTCCTGTTCAACCTCTCAGATTTCCCTGCCTGCAAAATTGATTCCCACGCACGCCTAGTCTAGAAGAAAATCAGGAAGAAGCAGATCAGAGTCACCAGTTACTGACAATTTTGTTTTCAGCTAGTTAGAAATGTGTCCAATGTTGTCTTCCCTTCACTGGCACCAGAGGGGTGAGATTTGGAGCATGCCAGGTGCTGTGGGGAGAACCTTGGAGAGGGGTGCTCTATATTAGTGCTGCCCAGGCTCAGGTTGGCATCTTCATCTTCAAAAATGCAAATGTAAAATACTGGAAAACTCTCCCATTCATTTTGCAGGTGGAAATTAAAAGCTTAGATGGGCTTGATGTGCCACTGGTGATGTCTTGCAAGCTGGAGCTGGGAGCAGCATCGTGTTTGGACGGTGCTTGAGCTGCTTTCAGGCTCTGTTTAGAAAAGTGGATCAGATTGCTCATATTTTACATTCCTGATGAAACAAGAGAGCTGTGACTCCTGTCTTGCTACGGAGCCCTTGTTCAGTGCTTCTTCTCTCCCCAGCCCTCACTGCGTGCCTGCTGCAGACCCACCGTGTCCTCCTGGACACATGCCCTGGGAAATGTCTGCCCAGAAACTGCCTGTCTGAGCACACATTTGTGCAGAGACCAAGTCTGGGCTGATTGGCACCAGCACTGGATGGAGATTTCCCGGCTGATTGAAGGTGTTTAGTGAAGGAGCTTCTCCTGCAAGATAGGAAAGAGGAGACTGAGAGAAAGTGAAAAATGTCAGAAGAATGAGAAGACCAAATGGAGGTAAGGTGGAAGAATCATTAGCTGCTAGTCTGAAGAAAAGGTGAGCAGAAAAGCTAAGCCCAGTCAGACAGAGTTAGAGCACAGGCATTGCAGCACAACACGTTTTCCAGGTATGTGCTGAAATCCCGTCATTAGAGGGATCCACTGCATCCCAGTTTGGGTCTCCTTGCCAAAGCTGAATAAGACCCAAGAATGCTATTGAGATTCATCCAGCACAGTTTCAAGTGTCAAACAGGGGAAAGGATCTGACTGTGGTGTGGATGCTTTCTGCAGAGCAGCTTGCTGAGGTGGGCCAGGTCTCCCCAGAGGTGTGCACAGAGGAGTCTGCTGTACATTGTCCATGCCATTTTTCTGTAGAGGGAGAAACTCGACCATGACTTTAGCTCCCCATGCCCAGCAGAGAGCCACAATGCACTGGGCCATGCACAGTAAGAACAGGCAGCAGAAGGACTCATGTCCTCCCCTCCTGCCCACTGCTGAGAAAGTTTGACAGTCCCAAGCAGAAAGAGAGCATATAAAAATAAATCCCAGTAACAACCCGTCAGCACCAAGACACAGATGCCACCAGAATAGCCTTGTTATGATAGCATATCTTTCACTCTGCTGCTCAAACCAACTTCTCCTGGGCTTGGGCTCAGGTCCTGAGGAGGATGGTGAACATGATTGGCTTTATGGACCTGCATTGCTGTCTGGCTGAGGTGCAGAAGATGAAGGACATGTCTTGGTCTTTGCAGGTCAGGGCCCCAAGTAACAGTTGTGGCACTGGGATGGGAAAGTGGAGAGGAATACGCAATGACTGCTGGTGTCAGACTGGGAATAGATTCACTTTTCATTCTCTCAGACAAGCAATTAGAGTCGTCTCCCCAAGCAGTTTCCACCCAGCGAGGAGTTCCAAAATATGAAAATTCTTCCCTTTCATATTGTTTTCCAGATGTTCAGTCTTCGCTTCCCTTTATTAATGCTTCTTTTGCCAGGGTGACTCATTTAGCATTTAGCTTAGGCATAGGGTGTAGCAGCTGTTACAGATATTACCTGTGCCTCTAAGGCAAAGCTTCTTACCGTTGTTTTTTATCCATCTCTCCTTTCCTTCTAGGCCTTTAATAACATGTAAAAATATCTTAGTGGGAAGCTCTGATTCCTCAACCAGGTCAACAGATGGCTCATTTGGACCTGTCTTCAATTAAGCAGGTGGAACATGCCCAAGGAGTAGGCAGGCAAATGCAGCTGTTCTTTCCCCAAGTCCCACTGCAGATCTGATGGGAAAAATTCATTCGCCGGCATCTGTGTGAGGCTACTTGTTCTATCAACACCACAACTTTGTGTTTGAACTTCCCTCACTTGGCTGCATCTTCCATATTACCTGGCTGCTCCTTCTCATGACCATGAGCTGTGAGTGTGGTAATGCTGAGATATCTGTGAATTGTTGGCCTCAGAGTCTGCTTGCAATGTTTGATTGCTGGGCAAAATCCTGAAACCCTGTAGTTTCTCATCTTAAACCCTTATCAACATCTTTGTTTCACCTATTAACGGACATTGAAAGCAGAGTTCAAAATTTGAGCCTATTGCCATCTCATTTTAGAATGAAAGGAAATGGCCTTAACTTGTGCCAGTGGAGGTTTATATTGGACATTAGAAAATATTTCTTCACGCAAATGATTGTTAAGCTTTGGACCAGGCTGCCTGGGGAAGTGGTGGAGCCACCATCCCTGGAGGCGTTTAAAAGATGTGTAGATGTGGTGCTGAGGGAGATGGTTTAGTGGTGGACTTGGCAGTGTTAGATTTATGGTTGGAACTGATGATCTTAAAAGTCATTTCCAACCTAAATGATTCTATGATTCTAAATGAGATGTCCCTCATCCTCTGTATGGACTTTAGCTGTCACTCTCGGAAGCTATACATCTCCTGTGCCAAATCTACCAGCCCCATAGGGTAGGGATGCCCGGGGCATCTGAAATTATGGTAATGCCTGTGTTTTGCAACTGAGTTTCACTAAAAAAATGACTAGTCCCCAGGTCACATCTTCAAATTTGTATTCAGTATGGACTCATTCATACCATGGTAGGACTCTCACTACAGCTGTTTGAGTGAAAATGAGGTGAAAACTAAACAGTGATGTCAGGATCTGCCCTGGTGATACCAAGTGCTTTCTTTGCATGAGATGAAAAAAATCTTATAAAAATCTGAGTAAAATCACCAGAACTGGATATCCTATTAAATACCATTACTATCTTCTTCCACTTACAGCTGATAATTTGACTGCTCACTACTGTGAGGTTTTGTTCTTGATGTTTTTATTCATTCTTACCCAACTTGTTCTAAAATTGCCTTAAGGAAGGTTGCTGGGGAGGTTGATAGAAGGATTACTCAATGGCCAAACAACCTTTAAAACTAAGTCCACCAGGAAGGGACCTCCAGCCCCAAGCCATGACAGTCACTGTTTCTCTGTGATGGCTGTTGCTCCCTTCTGTGAGCAGAACTCCAGACCTGCAGCTGCTTTTGATGTTCAGCACATCTCCAGTCCCGCTGACTTCGCCCGTGATACACCTCATGTCCCCTGTGTTTGAATTGTTTTGGGATCAGGACTCCACTGACTGCACTGTCTGGGTGCTTCAGTGAAGCAAGGAAAAATGTTTAAACCCAGAGCTTGCAAAGAAGTTCATTGCTGCAGAGCTTTGCATGGAGATGAAGAGCTCCGCTGGTCTGGACAAGATCTCTGTTTAGCAGTGTTGAGTTAACGTCTGGACTTGATAATCTTAAAGGTCTCTTCCAACCAAAACAATTATATGATTCTATGATTCTGTTGCACAAGAGAGCCCTTGAAGTTTTGATTTTTCCCCTGTTTACTTTGCTAATGCTGGGTAAGTCAGCAGGGTCTGTGTTCCTGGTGATTCTTCCTTAGCTCAAGCTCTGCATCTCCATTAGCTTCACAGAGATTTCTGGACTACGCTGTCTGATCCTCACAGGGTAAAATTTGGTGTCGGCTTGTGCGATACCAGCTGGGATGTGTTGAAGCTCCTTTCTACACCAGCTCACTTTACCTCTTCCACTGGCCCAGCGGCAGCAAATTTCTTGGAGAAATCAGAGTCCATTGTTCAGCCCACCAGCACAGCTCCATGCAGTGCCCAGGCTCCTGCACGGCAGGGTTCTGGTGCAAGAAAATGAGACACTTGTGGGTTTAGAAAAAGCTGCACACATAAGCAAAGCAAAATGAGCAAATTGCTTTTGGATGACATCAGGTTCAAATTATGCCCGGCATTAAATTCAACAGTAGCTTGTTTTTATAAAGCAGCAAGAGTGCAATAGGTACTGGTACTGAAAACACAGTGGTGGCTGGTGGGTTCCAGAGACAGCACACAGCCTGATCTGTCCCATCTCTGCGTGATGCTGTTTGAAGTCACAGCAGCTATGTAGCTGGCACTGCAACACTGCTCTTCTAAGCCCAGGCAGAAACAGGTGAGAAAATTTGGAGGTTTATTCTGGTTGTTTTTTGGGGTTTGTTTTTGGGTTTTTTGTTGTCGTTGTTTGATTTTTTGTTTGGTTTGTTTTCTTGTTGTTTATTGTTTTGTTTTGCTTTGTTTGTTTGTTTGGTCTTTTTTAAAAAGACCATTCAGTTCATCTTCAGAAATTCAATTGGCAGAACAAGGCCAAGATTCTGCAGAACAGCCCAGATCCTTGATTGCTCCCCTAGGCACCAAGGTGAGAGATGCGAGTCCTTCCAGCCAGATGACTTTTTTTATCATGGAAAGAGGTTCAGAGACAGGCAGGAAAAGAGGGAAGAAAAATCCTTGAGCAAGGTGAGAGTAAAGTCTGAGAAGGAAAAGGTCCAGACTGTGCAGGGTGCAGACTATAGGTACCTGCTGCCTTTCAAGCCACCACTGGGATGTCATGGAGAGAGATAAGGTCCTAAGGATGATGAAGCCAGTGTTGAGGGTGTTTAACTGAGAAAGGGCATGAAGGAAGAAGAAAGTGATTACCCTGGGTGAGGAAAGAAAAGATTGATGAAAGTGGCAAATGAGAAAGGAGATAATTAGTAACAGTGATCAAGATTTTTTTTTTTTTAAATAAATAAATAAAAAAAAAACAATAAACCAACTTATTTCTCAAAATAAGCACTTTCTCAAAAATTCCTAATTTCTCAAAATTTCCTAATTTCTCAAAAATTCCTAACCCACCACTTTCTTATGAATTTCTGTAACATGAAAACCAACTAGTAAAAAAGTGTGGAAATTCAAATTGATCATCCTGTTTTTATAAAAAAGCATGGTTTAGATTTTGGAATAGGTGAAGCATTGTACTGTGAGATAACCTGGGCCACTTTTCAAAGGTCAGAATGAATAAGAGGCATTTCAAGATGGTGAGTGTTTGAGTTGACTCAAAATTTGTGCTCAGAGGTCTTGTTGTCATGCAAAAAAAACCCCAAAAACAAAACCAAATGGTTCTGGTCTTGTTTTTACTTCAGCCAATGGCGAATCTGAAGCCACCTCAGATGGAAGACTGTTGTCATCACTTGAAGACAGGAACAGAACTGCAGTTGTTTAGCCTGGAAAAAAAGGAGGCTCAGGGGAGACCTTCTTGCTTTCAACAACTCCCTGGAAGGAGGTTGTAGAGAGGTGGGTGCTGGTCTCTTCTCCCGAGTAACAAGTGACAGAACAAGAGAAAATGGCCTCAGGCTGCACCAGGGGAGGATTTAGGTTGGACATCAGGAAAAATTTCTTCCCTGAAATGGTTGCCAAGCATTGGAACTGGCTGCCCAGGGGATTGGTTGCATCACCATCCCTGGATGTGTTTAAAAGTCATGTAGATGTGGTGCTGAGGGACATGGCTTAGCAGTGAACTTGGCAGTGTTGGGTTAATGGTTGGATTTGATGATGTTAAGTCTTTTCCAACCCAAACAATTCTATGATTCTATAGTGTCTCACATACATGCCAGCCCATGGTGAGAAGCAGCAGCATGAACCCACAAAACCCCACATCATGGGCCAGACCAATGGATTTCAAGTGATGAGCTGAGGATCACCCTAATGTGTCCAGGAAAACCTGAACCTCAGTGATATCATCATCTCCCGCTCTTCAATGACCTCTGTTTGTAACAACATTTGCCTTGTGTCCAAGACCAAGGTTTAGAAATCTCTCCTTACCCAGCCCCCCCCCCCCCAAAAAAAAATCACAACCTCCTTGTTCAATGCTTCCTGTCCCAGCAATTCTTTGGTGATGGGCAGGAAAAGCTGTAGGTACTGCTGGGCATGTTCCCAGTTGTCTGTGGGCCTTTCTACATTGCAGGATAAAGTCCTCACCAAGCTGTGATTGTCCCAAGCCACCTGATCTGAAGCTTTCTCCTGTCTCTCTAGTACACCACAATTAAAACACAGACAGAAAAGACACCAGACCTTCTATCTTCAAGAACTACACTGTTACATGAAAACAACTTACATTTCTGCAGTAACATCTCAGGAAGCTTTCTTGTCACATGCCCTTATTGGATGGGACCTCAATTCTCTTGTGAATCCAGGTGATTTAATTTTTGGGCACCTATTCTGAAATACCTTGAAAAAGATGAACTTCCTGTGCATTCATATGCAGGTAAGAGACATACACAGCCTTCAGCAGGACATATTTATAAAAATATAGATATTAAATTGAAGCTAGTTCAGCTTGATGCTACTAGAATATATCCCTCAAGGCTTTCTGACCAAGTCTGAGGAAGTTCAGGGTGAATAAATGTGACCTTTGTGAGGTCAGCTAGCTTTAGCTTATACCATGTCAGCTGCTGTGATGGTGCTAATCTAGATTCATCCCTATCTTTAAGAGCTGTCCCATGCACTCTGTGGCCAGGTTCTGCAACGCACGAATGTGTGATCTTCTATCTGGTGAGAACCTTGCGAGAAAGGGTGGAAAAACCCTTTTCTCTTCTCCATCCACCCAGCAAAATATGGACCAGCTGTAATTTCTTCTTGACTATTCCAGTTCTTGCTGTTTGACCTACTCGTCTGATTTTGACCAGCTAGAAAACAAATAATCAGCACAAACAATACTCAACTTCTGTTGCTTTTGGGAAGAGGAAGCTTGTAGCAGCCTTGGAGCAGCTACAGAAGCCAACCTCCCCTTCCCAGTTCTAAGCTACAGCAGGCTGGCCAGAGAGACATGTGCCTGTCTGTCCCAGGGCACTGCTGGAGGCACTGACCAGCTAGTGAGCTGGGAGGGGATGATGTAGCTGTGTTCAATTTCTGTGCAAAACTGCTGATTTGTGACTGGTATTGTAATTCCTAGGCAATATAGCAAGCTGGTGTAATCTCCATAGCACTCGTCTGATATAATAGAACTCAAACTACTTCATACACAGACATGGCTATAATAGAGGAAACACAGTTTGCAGCTGGAGAAAAAAACCTTAGAGTAAAACCCAGTAAAGCTCTGACCCTTTATGACTGTTTTTGAGCATTATTTATAGAAATGATCATACGTACTTTGAATCCTGCCATGGAAAGTTAACCAGAACATGCCAGAAGCATCATTACAACCTACAGACTCCCTACCACACCAATAGGCATGAGGACTGTGGGTTTATGGCGTATGTAATTAATTCATCTGTCCCTTTTTGTAGCCTGTGAAGATCAAACGTTACAACTGCAGAACAGGGGGATTTAAATGCAGAGAGAAGGCTCCATACTAGGTATGGGGTAACTCATGTGGTGCTTCATTGCCCAGAGAAATCACCATCACCTATAGGTGCCTTTCTTGACCTTTTAGCTGGAAGAACCTGCTGTCATACACATCTCTCGCAGGTTTCCAAGATCAGGCCCTTGTTGACCTCTTACCTAAAGTATGCTTTGTTCAATCAGTCCAGCATGTAATGCTTTGTTCTCATGAATTTTGGAGCTACTCTGATGTGCTGTAAGGCAACCGAGACTTAATTTCATTATTCATCTCAATATGTTCCTGTTGTATTCAGAGAACAGACCCTGGGCCCTCCTGTGGCTAATTTAGCACCTGCAAATCCCCATGCTTGAAACCAAAGCCTGAACAACCTCCTCAATGCATTTGCAGGCACTATGCACGGGTCAAATCACCACACTTGCTGGGAAGACTTTTCCCCCCAACCCCCTTTAGAATCTTTGTACATACTTCTCTCACAAGGAGATCTGCATGTCCTAGTTCTTCAAGACCAGGCTGCACCTCACAACTTACATATATATATATATATATATAAATAAAATTCCTTTTGAAAAAATCTGAGCAGAGTTTCAGGGAAAGCAATGTACCTGGAGCATGCAGACCATCCTCAGATTGGAGCTGGTAACAGCTACCTCCTCAGCTGCCACGGAGCACACACCAAAGTTAAGCAAGCATGGGCAGTATTTAGGGTAAAATAGTTCCTAACGAAGCCTCCTTCAGCTAAGCCTACAGATTCTGCACTGATATGGAGGGAGACTGATGAAAAAGCCATTCTATTCTTTCCACCACAAACACAGCAGCTTCTACAAGTCTGAAATAAATATTTAAGTGCAGAAAATCTGAAGACTTTTTTGTCTAAATTTGCAAGACACTATCTTCCCTAAATCAGATGATGCACCAGTTCTGGAATTATCAGCTGTGCTTACTCATTGTTTGCACTCTTTGAGATGCTTCAGACTTGAGTAATCATTACTGCAGATAACCAAGCCACAACAGGACTCTGCATGTTTGCCCTGCCCCCTCCAGATTTTGTTTCATATTATCCTCCAAGATGCTGAAATTCATAATGGTAATAAGATGCTGTACCTTACGTCACACAACCTTAACATACACTTGTGCCACTTTCTTGGTACAATAGCAAGACTGTTTTTCTTCAACTGCATAACCCAGGCTGGAAGCCCTTCTAAAAGTCAACCTCTCCAAGTTCAATTTAGGAATTTATTAATTTTTTTTAACCCACTGAGTATGCATGACTGAGTATTTGTTATGCAACCATAACAACTGTCCTTTTCAAGAAAGATTCCTGCATAATGTGAATACAGAGAACCCGAGGCAAACATGACTTGATCTTAAAACTTTAATAGTAAAAAAAGTGTAAAACCAAACACACTGCTGAAAACTTATCAGTAAGAATGAGAATTTAAGTGTTCAAATGCAGAATAGTGCAAATTTTCTTCACTCCCCTCCCCACCTCTTCCAAACTTAAATCACTTTGGTTAAGATACTTGGAAGTATTGGCAAAAAATGAACTTCTGACTTACATTTTTGGCTGCATTATTTCTAACACATACAGATATAGCTTCAGCCTTTACAAATCAATCTTAAATACTTGTCTATCAATCAAATATCCATAGAGATCACTTTCACCTTTACTTACATCTGGTTTTATAACATTTGGAAATTGGTTTCAAGATGGTTACAAAACTGTCTCCCCAGCAGGTATCACACTTCCTAAACCAGCTGAGCTGATGCAGTCCTGATCCAAGGACCTAATTTCTTCAAGTAGTCCTATAAAATGTGATTATTTAGGTTTTAAACATTTGAGGAAGGATCTTATACCAATGAAATTACTCTTGATTTACACCAAAGCAAGATTAGAATTGGGGTCCACTCTGTAATACAGGCTTTGTGTTGAACTTTTCCTGATACATTAAAAAAAAAACAAACCCAAAAAAAAGCACAAGCAGCAGTTATAGCATTCCCTTAGAAGAGTGAAAACAGCCAGAACACTGCTACCTGGCCTCTACATATTTTTTGATGGGTCAGTCTTTAACTGATGCCTCTAGCTATATTTGAAGCCATATAAGATTGGAAATGAACACACAAAAAAAAATGCATAATACAAAAAGGCAAATCCATAAAAGTTTACAAGTACACCATAACCACAAAATTGGAGTATTTCTAAAAATTTGGGTTCAATGAAAGATACAACAAAACTAGCTTTACTAGTTAAATAAATTATTGCTCCATTTGACTCCATGCAGCATTGAAATGAACTCAGAACCCTTTTCTCTTTAATCTCTCATAAGAAATGATCGATATTGAAGAGAACATGAGGCTCAGATTTACTGTACATTGCACTTCAACTTTAAGACCTAATACTTGCTATTTAGGTCCCCTGTGGTCTAAGCTATCAAATGAAAATGTTGTGCTCACCAGAACTAAGTATTAAGAAACACCAAATGTTTAATGTAGTGACATAAGCACTTTGTTTTTTTTTTTTTTAAGAAGGCAATCACAGATTGCAAGTTTTATAGGGTTGTGAAAAAACAAGTAGTGATCTCTTTCAGAAACTGAATGGAGAACTCTAACAAGCTGTTTGCTATTCTTCACACTCAGTTTAAATCACATTTCAGACCCGCTTCTGTTTCCAAGCATTGCAGTCAAACCCCTGACTCAAACAGAAGCAAGATCAAGGACACCTCCAGGAGGAAACTGCAGATCTAAGGAACTGGGGGCACAGACTCCATAGCCAAGCTATGGCCTGCAATGCACATTTTTTCAGTGACACCAGACACTTAAGACACCTAAGACCTCCTTCAGTGAGCTACTGAAGCATATGTCTAGTATGAAGGAGTACTCACGCACACAGATTTCTTACTGAATTGGGGACAGAACTTGATTCTTGCAACTCTAACTGCAAGCTTCCAAAGTAATGAAATTTCCAGTCAGAACTTCTGGCCAAAGTTCACATTTGAACAAGATTGTCTCCAGTGTTCACCTATCTCACTGAAGCAATTTAGAAATTCCAAACTAAGTGACTTCCAACCTTTTGTCACTCCAACCCTCTCACTGTCAGACAGACAGAAACTCACTGCAGCATTACAAGTAAGGGCATGATTCCTTCATAAGACTCCTAAAAGCATTAGAGCAATGCCTTTAATTTGTTTCGATCACTCTTATTTTTAAATAACCCTATTTTTTAAAGATTTGGATAAATACTATTCCTATTAAACCATACTTCATCATTGTTAAGCACCATCGATCTACTTCCTTTGGGCACTGATACAAGAGCTTGTAATTAAATTTCAGTTTCAGGGCTTTAGAATATGGCAGCTGCTTCAATAACTTACATTGGAATCTAATACTTGGAAAACTGCCACTTAGCCTGAACAGTTGTATGCAACCTGGTGTTAAACTCTTCCAGAGAACAGCCATATGCAAATGCTTATGTGGTAAATCAGGGTGAGATTTCAAGATAAGCAGTTAATTTCACTTGGCTATTCTAAGAGTGGATTAATATTTTTTTTTCCACAAGTCATTTGTGCAGTGAGCCCATAAAGAGATTATTTTTTTCTAAATAATCTTCAATTTAAAACAGGAACACATCTTCGCAATGTTGCTTTCACACTGGCACCGTGGAGTCTTCAAAGATTTAGTCATTGTGTGGTTTCTCTGGAATACCCTATGGATAAAAAAAAGCAAAACCCAAACATCAAACACATGTTATAGTTTAATGACATCTGGTAAGTTACTACATTATGCAGTATTCTCAATGATCAAATAGTCAACTGACTTCAGTTTCGCCGACAGTGACCTAGCAGACATGGCTTCTTATAAAAACTCAAAAAGAACATGCTCCTTAACTGTGGACAACAAAAATAAATAAATAAATTACTATGGGTCTGTGCTGCCTCACTTGGTGCATCTGACAAATCCATCAACCAACTGCACTGCTTTTTATAAGATTTTGTTAGCTGTCCCCCCTCTCTCAATTCGTGTCTTCACAGAAGGCACACAGTGCTTCACTTAATGGGCATTAATTCAGTTTTTTAACAGCTCTTTTTCAAACTGTCTTCAAGCATGAGTTGGACACTTAATATTCAGCTGGACAGGGTGCTGGGCCATCTTGTCTAGACTGTGTGTCTGTCAAGAAAGGTTAGATCAGATAATCCTTGAGGTCCCTTCCACCCTGGTATTCTATGACTCTATGATAAGTTACTTTATTTTCCAATGAAAATACCATGCCTGGTATCAGACAGATGTACTCATTTCCTCATTTTCTAATATAAAACCCTGCAGTATGTCAGTGTAAAAAACTTATATCAACTTTAAAACAAAGCTTGTATGGCTCTTCTCATTCTAGAGTCAACATCCAAATCCGTTTTGAAAGTACTGAATGCATTCACAGTTCTGCAGCCTCTAGCTGTAGCAAATCATAGATGTTTGTGAGGTTCAAGTCCTGAACACCACCCTAGTTTGCCCAGTGTTGAGAACAATGGTTACAACTCAAAATGAGGTGTTGCCATCTATTTAACCCAGCTGATGAGCACTGACTAAACAACTTTAGGTGTCATGATGAGCAGTGAGAGCTGATGGTGGCAGCAACACTTCTCACCTTTTCTTTTGAAATCAAGCTATTAAAGAAAATGTTGAATTGCATCCTTAAGCTGACAGAAGAAAAACCAAGCAAAAAAAGCAAACCAAACCAAAGAAAACCCAAACCCCTCTGCTAACAGTAGGTTTGCTTAAAGCTAACCCTGCACTTGGCTACTGCATGTAAGCTCACTTGAAATCCAGTGACTGAAAAGCAGCGAGCACCTCCCAGCTAACATTTCTCCAGATGGGAGGGGATGTCTCAGGGACACTTCTCATTCTACTTCCAATTTCTTTTCTACTTCCAAAGCCAGACAGGGGCTGAGGAAGACGTGAGGCCACTTTTCTCCACTAGATTAATTTCTACAGGTGCTGTCTTCTACTCTGGACATACCCAGTAAATATCTACTGTTTGATCGGCAATTGTCATGCAGTCAAACAGCTCAGGAACAAGAGGAGACTGTAGCTATGAAAACAACTGGTTTAGTTAGGTTTGGTTTTAAAAAAAAAAGACATATTCCATCTTCTCACCACATTTTCAATGGCTGATAAAACAGACTGATGCTTTTGGGTCCTCTCTACAGAAGAAAGACCTAGTTGACTAAACACTACCATCTATTTCAGAAGTGGAATTCTTTGAATTTCCAGCACTGAACACTTCACAGTGACTTGCAGAAGCGTTCCTATGAAAATGTTGAGCTTCTCCAAGTTTTTCCAGACTTAGCAGTGGTAATGTAAAACACATAACCAGAATAGAATGCTTTGCCTCAGCAGCTTCCCTCTTTCTTTGTAAAGATGACAAGATTGACGGGAAAGTTGCAGGCAGGAACCAGTCTGATTTTACCTACATTCAGGTGAGATGCCAGGTGTAAAGAAGTCAAAGGGAAAAAAGAAAAAAGTCCTTTGTGACTAGATTTATTTTAGCTCTTTCTTCAAGGCTCCTTTCCTTTGCTTTCTAACATAAGCAGCACAGCAACTGAAGTACTGCATATGCCAATGTGAAATACAGAACTGCAGCACATAACTGACTGTAATCTCATTCTGAGACTCTGCTCGCAATAGCAAAGCTTAAATAGAACTGCATTAATTTAACTTTCTCACTTGTGAGTGGCAAATTTAAAATAAGAAATGATAAGCCTCTCTTCACCCTGTATATGTTGTCCCAAGAGAAAACACACACAGACAGTGTGGATTTGAAGGGGGAGTAGTGAGCCTGTATTCTAAAGAACCTCAGAGCAAACCAAAATAAACTGTGAAGTTAAGGTTACAGCCAGGGTCCCAGGAAATCTAGAACTTGGTATTACGTCAGCATGAAAGGAAAACCTCGAGAACTGGAGTAGGTCTGCCTCATGGTTTGTGTGGTGGGTTTTTTTTCTTTTAACAGCCTTTTCTACAAGAGGTTACTGTAAATTTAGTGTCACTAAGAAGTGATACTGAAGAAACTGATCTTTAATGTTAGTCAGTGGTGATCAAGCCACACAGATCTCTTCCCCGGGCTGTCTACAAGCCTGTCTATCTGTGGCACCAACTTCAGACTACCCACACTGGAAGTACATTAACATCCATTCGCTGGGTTAGCAAGGCTAGGCTGAGGAGACAGAAAGCCGGTTCCAGAAAAGAGATTAGACTCATCTTTTTACTAACTTTTGGTTCAGTCACAAAAAGCAGTTCTCCCCCTTACTAAACAGTTCAGAGACTAGTACTTCAGGAACTCCCAAGTCTACAAATGCCCTTCCTTCAGTAAAAACTAAAGGCAGTAAAAACTAAAAGCAGAAATGTTAAATAATTGAAGGATTAAGGACATATGCAACAAATATGCAACAAAAATGACAGAAGTTTAATCAATACAGAATTAGTTATTACTATCCACCAGTATCGGAACACTTTTCAAAACAAAGACTTAGGCTGATGTGCAAGCATACAGCCAGGTTTACTCTTAAGTACACTACAAGGAAATAGTTACTTAAGAACCTTGCAAATGAGATAGTAATTTATATTATCCCATATATGGAGTGATACTTGAACTACATCTTACATGATCAGAAAGAGTGTATTTTATTCTAGAGTGGTGGAATTTAATGCTATACAGGGACACTTCCTTCCACCTATGTAACAAAAATGCTTTGCTGCATAAATAATCAGAGAAATCCCATCCGTATCTCCATCTACCTGAGATGTTAAAGTACTGATGGAGCGGGAGTGACTAAGATTCTCAGCAGAAGCAATGTACTGATTCCAGTCTTGTTTAGGCTGCTGCTGGAAAAAGTTAAATACAGAAGATGCTCAAACACTTACTAAGACAATTCCCACTCTACTGGCAACACAGGTTGTGCACTCACATTTCAACTCTTGGGAAGATACCTATTTAGCCCTGTCAGTTTGTGAGTTATACCCTTGAAGGCATAGTTTGTTACTGGACTAACAACAACAGAAGGTGTTTGGATTGTTAAAGGAAATACCAATTATACAGTAATTACCATAGCCAGTTGTCGTCCTATGTTTCCTACAGTCACACCTCCTGAGAAAAATATACATGGAAGCCAAGAACGGATGTAAAGAAAATCTGGGGATGTATACCTAGTAAAGGAAAGGAATTCAGTTAGAGAAGTTATTGTCATCAGCTTACATACTGTTAATAAGATGCTACAGAATTCTTTCCCTGGGTCCAAACAGTTACATAGGAGAAGAAACAGCGGGACCAAATTAAGTCTGTTAACTTAATAAGCTTCTAAAAGCCACATCCTAGCCAGTAAAGTTTAGAAATTCTCTCTCCTAAGAGACATTTAATGACACAACAAGCCAGCAGAAGTTCAGTCTGCTGAGCTGTTACCATTTCCATGTACAACCCAATTTGTCTGCTCCCCACCCTCCACCCCTAGTTCTCACCCTGATCATTTGGAACAACTGGACAATTAACTGCCTTAGACAAACAAAACATCATATTATAAGAACATGCCAAATATGTCAATAACTAACTTCCAGTGCATTTGCATTCCTGGTTTTAGTTAAGAGATGAGAATTGAAATAGTATTTCAAAAGCATAACTTACTGATAAACACCATTATATACAAGAAACTGGGTTATCAGAGTTGCTACAAAGGCTATTGTAATTCCAAGTCCGAGACCACTTCTTGAACGATCAAATGTCCACCAAAGACCCAGTGACAAGGCTGCTAGAGTCAGGGACAGCTGGACGTTGTTAGCAAAATCCAGTTTCTGGAAAAAGATGTTAAGGACAATCCTTTGATGTCTGCAGACATCCTGCTGCTGAAACTGAAGAAGGGAGAACTCAGGCTGGAAGTGAGCATGATTCTGTATCTCTAAGTACAATACGTTAAGGATCTGGTTTTCAGACCCGCCAAGCAATCATAGCTCTTGTTGACTTTGAGGGGAGTGTGAGAGCAAAGGCAACATCAAGTTTTGTCACACTGAGCATACAAGGACTATACTATATCATATTTAACTTTTATGGATTTTTTTTCTCAAGTAACTGTGTTATCCCTGCTGATTTAGGTTTTCTTCTCAAACCATCACTATCTAACACAAAGAACGTGCTGTTCAGTGTACCTCATTAACTGTGTTAACTATTAGATGCAGACAATATACAGATTAAAATAACACATCTTACACTGTTATGCTTGCAGTTAAACCAGACATCCTATGATGTCTATGCCTTCCCCCTTCCAGAACCCCCTGCAGCTACTTTTAAATGAGCTGTGTGATCCCTCTTAAAGTAACTACTGCAGCATGCTACAGGCCTCACAGAAGTTCATGTCTCTGGAAGCAGCACCATCCTTACCTTTGTAACTCTCCCAGACTTGAACAGGAGAGACAGTTTCATGACAACAGACTAAGTGCATCAAGGAACAATGTAAACTAGTTGAAGGATACAGCACTGGCGTGGTTAATGCCAACGAAAACTGCTATACATCGCATTACGCTGGCCCACTCTCTCTTGAATTTGTGTGGTTCCCCAAGGTGGCTGTCGATGCAGGGATACAGCAGGCCAACGACAGCTGCAAGAGAAGGAACACTGCTTGTACAAACCAGTATACAATGATTACTTCAGTATTACTAAATGTTTGCTTGGCACAGTAGTGATGAGGTGCTTATGACGCTACTGTAAAACTGATGAAGAGACAATTATTATCCCCCTACTTTATAAAAGCAAACACACACAACCCCCCCCAGCAAGCACTATTCTGTCTGAACCTTTAAAGCAGCAATATATATTGCAATGTTAAGATATCTGACTTCAAGCTCCTCTTCTTACATGAGCGTATTTCATTTGACATTGTGAGCACGAGCTTGTTTTGAAGCAACAGATAAGAATGAATAACAAAACCTTAATTACAGTGAGGAATAGAATATGTGTTTATTGCTCACGTGCAGGGCTGACAGTTTTATGAACTTGACTCAGCTATGAATCAGGCCTGAAATTAAATACTTGCCTGGACTCAAAAGTTTCTTGGCAGAGCTTTCTCTCCTTCAGCTGGGCTGCAAGTCAGCCTATGCTGCCATGTAATTCAGATGGATTTTGATATCAAACAGAAGCAGAGCTGAGCATAAAGAAGCACCTGCCATTAGTTGTATTTATGTCAGGGAAAAATAACTACTCATACTATTAACCAGATGAAGTTTTTAACCCTCAAATAGCATTTACTCAGCCTTATCAGTCTGCAAAATGGCTACAGAAATAAAACATAGGCTAGTGTTAGCCCAGGTGCTAGCACAAACACTAGCTGAGTTTCAGTTCTTCTAAGCCTTGCAACTCCACATGCTGTCACGAACTCCAGGGTTTGACACCTTGCTTTACCTAAAGTAACATCTGTGTTTGTTTCCTTTCCTACCCCATGGGGTGTTTTTTTTGGGTTTTTTTTTTGGAGTCTTTTTGTTATTGTTTGGGGTTTTTTGTTTGTTTGGGGTTCTTTTTGTGGGTTTTGGTTTGTTTTACTGAAAACTCTTATGAAGGATAACTTCTGTGTTAAGAAAGCTACAAGACGCTCCAAGACAAACATGTGATCTGATGTTGAAACAGCTTCATTATTTTGATGGCAGTTTTACCAGGACTTTCACCATACGATAACAGCTGAATGCCAAAGTTTAATCCGACGGTGACAGGGCTGTGAGAACTCTCACTGAAGCATATCCCCTGGCAATCTTTTAACTACACAGTTTACGATTCCTTCAAGTTTATGGTTAATCATTCATCCTCCCTTACTCTGAGATACAAACAGCACGTGACAACACCACTACATAAAAAAGCAACACGGAAGAGTTGTTTAAAGCACTTTCAACGCAAATCTAAAAAACGTTAAAGTGACAGTTAATTCCCTGCGCTGTCACGCATTAATTCACCCCCACAGCCCAGCACCAAGGCCGTGTTTTGCTCTGGCAGGGACAGGAAGCGGGGTTGCTCCCGTCCGGGCACCGTCCGCCGCGCCAACCGCAGCGCGGTGCGGCTGGGGGCAGCCCGCCGCACGTGACTTCCTTGTTTTTCGGCCCAGCCCGTGGCCAGTTCGCGCCGGCAGCCAATGGCGAGCGCCGCCCGCCACTCACCAGTTCGCCGGCAGCCAATGGCCGGCGAGGGGCGGTGCCGCGCGGTGGCGGCGGCTTCTGGTGTGGCGGCCCCACCGCGCCCACCCGTGTCCCGCCGCGGGGCGGAGTGGGGTCGAGCGGGGAAAGGCGGCGCTGAGCTCACGCCGGCACCGACGCCACGGCGATGGAGCTGCTCGCTCGCGTTTCCAGGCCGCGCCGCAGGAAAAATAAACGAGACCAAAACAAACGACTGAGTTTTACCCAAATTCAGAGCGCACCAGCTCAAAAAACGAGCCTCCGGGCACGCGGGGGTGGCTCTTGCACGTGGGTAAAGCGGGTGCGGGGCTGCCACCTTCCGAAGGGCAGAGCTCGTGTCACCTTCTGTGTGACAGACGTGCTAAGCTCCCACGTGCACGGGTCACAAATTCAGGCCCGCCACCTTCCCCTCCCGCCACGGGAGAACGGGAAAAAAACAAACCCACTCGTGGAGGTCACTTTTCATTCATTCACTCACTCACTCACCTGCTGCTGTCCCGCAGCACGGGGGCACCCACCAGGCGGAGGAGAAGAGAGTGGAAATCACCTCATCAGGGAACAGAGTCACGTTTCTCTGGATCTGCAGCAAGTTCAGCACCAGGGCCATGAAAGCGCCAACGACAAAGAGGACCACGCTCCTCTGCACCAGGTGCTGACTCAAGTTCAAGGTGCTGCTGCTGCTGCTGCTGCTGGTAGTGGTGCTGCCGGCACTCGAGGTGCTGCTGGCGCTGGAGGTGCTGGGGCTTCGTGTTCCATGACCCACCAACGTCAGCGAGGGGCTGGAGACGGAGGAGCTCAGCATCTCGCCCACCTTGGCAGCCAGCCCAGCAGCCGTGTCCCCCAGCTGGGGTTTGTGCCTTCCCCTGGCAGTGCAGGAACAGCTCCAGGCGCAGCTCTCCAACCTGGGCATGGGCTTCACCGGAGTCCTAAAACACACGCGCAGGGACAGGCTGTTAAAACCACCAAGAACGGGTCAGGTCCACCCCTCCCGCACCACTGACACACCCCGCGTCCTCCTCCAGCATCAGCCGGGCTCCTGAGGCACCGGGCGAACGGCTCACAGCCTGACGGGCCCGGGGCATGGCAGGAGCCCCGCAGGAGCGGGGTGATCTGACCCACAAGGCAGCTGCGGGGTCGCCGGCACCAGTGCCCCGAGAAGCTCAGCCCGAGGGGAGGACACGGACAGCGACCCCCCGCCCACACCTCCCGTCAGGCCCGCGGTGCCCCCTCTCCCCCGGGCACGGCGTTCGCTTGCCGGCGCTGTCCCCGCCGGGTACCGGGGCCGCGGGCCCCCCAGCCCGCTCACCTCAGGGGGCTGCGCCGGCTGTCTCCCACCGCCGCCTCAGCCCGTGTGGGAGGGCGACCGGCCGCCGCTCTGTCACCTCCCTCCCGGCTCGCCGCCGGCCCGCGCCCCGTGTAAGGTTTATAAGCCCCCAGCCGCGGATGTCACGTTACCCGCCGCCGACCTACCCGCGGCCGGAGGCAGCGCCGGGCCCGCCGCTCCGCTCCGCTCCGCCGCCCCTCCCCTCGGGACGGGCCGCGCCGTGCGGGGCGGGGCCGGGCGCGAGCGCCGAGCGCGGGA
>JANVCC010000019.1:25893049-25980591 GCA_025345505.1 Todiramphus chloris collaris | reverse complement strand
CAAAGCGGCCAAGAACTTGGACCATCAGTGTTCAGTTATGGTTCACTGATGGTTCCGGTTGTCTTTCATTGATGTGCTAAATCTAACAAATAAAAAATACAGGATCAAAGACACGGAAAGGGGCAGGTTCTCTGGATGAGTAAAATTCATCTGGGATATGGCTATCCCTTCCAATCTCTACTCAGTTCTGGCTAGGATGCAAAGAGGGTAGCTGAGCCTGCTGAGCAATGTGCCTTCGGATGACATGCTCGACTGTTTTGGTGATAAACAAATTGTTAGTGCTCCTGTTGGAAGCGACAGAAAAGCCCAGGATTTTTCTCTAAACACTGACTAGCTTGGGATCAGCCCAGTCTTGTCTCACAGACTTTGCTGCTGGACTGACACATATGTCCTCTGTAGGTGCAATTGTAAACACTCAGTTTCCATTGCTGTTTTATCTCGATAGTGTACCAAAACAGCTTTTGGTTTTACTTTTGGTTTTACTTACTACAATTCTTTGGATTCTTCTGTTGGGTTTGGTTTGTTTTTTTTTTTCCTGTCCCGGTGGACACACTCTATAACTTTGAGTTAACTATTTTCAGGGAAAACAGTCTTAATATATTGTCAGTTTCTTATGGGTTCCTCTGCAGAAACATTTGATTTGTTCCAGGAAATCACATGCAGACCCAGCTCCTGCCTTCATGGCAACTGTATATGAGTTTGGAATTGACACAGGCAATTTATCTGTACCCCTGGCCCACTCAGCAAGACCTCTGGCAGCTCTAAATAAGGGCTAGAACTCATTCCCTGGGAAATTTTCTTTCTCGTTGAATCACTTTGAGATTTATCAGCAGGGCTGTGGATCTGAGATGAATCAACTCATCTTTGCAAGAAATCTCTGGAGTTGACCTATGGGAAACATGTAATTCATCCTTGCTTGTGCTGCATCTCTACTTTATTTGAAAAGATACCATTCTGTATTATTTTTTTTAGCCTGGGTCCTACCCAAATTCTCAGTGTCTGGGCAGAGTTCACATTCCCTTGTGCTGTGTCTGCTAGTTTTCCTTCCTGAAAGAACCTCTTAAGCACTTTTTTTAATCCTGGGGTTTTCCTTTCCTCATGGGTATGTCTCTTTAGGTACTTTCTGCAGCATATTTTATTCCTTTTTATTTTTTCCCCATATTCATAATATTGTGTGGTGGTGCCCTTCTTTCTTCCAGGCTTCTTTTGGAGAGCAGAGACCAACGTTTGAGATGTTAAAATGTGCTGTAGCTTTGCTAAAAGCATCGGGATTGATACAAATCTACACTAGTTGAGAAACTGGCCCTGAGCATATTTTTCCTGTAGCTACCTGCTTAGAATAAATACCTTTTATGTTCCTGTTGCTTTACAGTCGTATTGCTTTACATTTCCTTTTAGAATCTCAAAAAGGACTGAGACTCTGCATGCTTTGATTAATGCCTGAAATTTTATGCTTAAGAGTTATTTCTGGAAAGAAGAGCTCATGTGTCTTTGTAGGATTAATGGTGTGGTTATTTTTACCTCTTTCCTTAGCAAAGACAGCAATTACATAAATGAGTAATTTCACCTGTTCTTTCATGTGTTCTGTCTTAAACTCTGCAAAGTTATGGACTCTGGCAACATGCTTGTCTCACAAAGGCTGCTTCATGGGCTTCTTATGTGGGAAGTTCAGGATACACGGACATTTTATTTTTTTTCCTACTTAAAACTGGATAAAAAATGATCTGGCTTCTGATACAATCTCAGAAGGCAGTGGCAGAGAATCACAGAGCAAGACCTGTATTATGCCTAAAGCTGTTCTCCCTCTGCTTCACTGGAGACTTTTTGGAATTTATTCACCTTCAAGACTTTCTCCTGTTGATACAGAGAATAGAAACCTTCCCGGTCATAAGCTAAGCCTTCATCTCCCATGTCTTCACAAAAGGATTTAGTGGCTTGCATTGTTTGATTCCTGATGTCAACTGTATGTACAAGAGTTCAAAAAAACCTTTTGATAGCAGCAGCAGTTTATTAGACTGGGTTCTTTGCTCTATCAGTGGTCTCCAGTGGAGCTGTGTGAATTCTCAGGAGCCTGCAGCAAAGCCTGCAGATCTCATGGTGCCTTCTTGGCCTATCTTGGACTCACCTCAAATACTGTGTCCAGTTTTGGGCACCTCAGTACAAGAGAGATATCGAGGTGCCAGAGTGGGTGCAGAGGAGGGCAACAAAGCTGGTCAAGGGATTGGACAATAGATCATATGAGGATCGTTTGAAGGAGCTGGGTCTGTTTAGTTTGAGGAAGAGGAGGCTGAGGGGAGATCTCATCACTCCTCTACAACTACCTGAGAGGACATTGTAGAGATGCTGGTGTTGGTCTCTTCTCTCAGGTAATTAGTGACAGAACCAGAGGGAATGGCCTAAAGCTGAAACAAGGTAGGTTTAGACTGGATTCTAGGAAAAAATTCTTCATGGAAAGAGTAGTGAAATATTGGAATGGGCTGCCCAGGGAGGTGGTTGAGTCCCCATCCCTGGGTGTGTTTAAAAAACGCTTGGGTGTGGTGTTGGGGGATGTGGTCTAGGGGTGAACTTGTAGAGTAGGGCTAATGGTTGGACACGATGATCCCAAGGGGCTTTTCCAACCTGAGTGATTCTGTGATTCTCGGGTGAGCATACCTCGGTTATAACCAGCATCTGCTGAGTTCTGTAGGTTAGTTTTTTGAAGTTGCCCAAGTTCCAGAGTTGGAGCTCGTTAAGAGCTAAAAGAAGGACAGGGAGTGATTACACGGTACAGTAAGCAGTATGTGAAACAGACTCTGAACAGGACAAACCCTAACCGGAACACTTCAGGCATGTAAAACAAAGGCATAAACCCAAATGTGTTTGGGTTAATTTATAATAATGTGAGTCACCCACAGTGAGCAGAACTTAAAAACTTGGCTGCTTTTACATAATCTGAGGGTGAGAAACTATAGTTGGAGTCTGAGCATGGAAATTAAGCCCTAAGATATCCTATCAAAACTCTGTTTTTTCTGCAGTTAATAATATTGTAGTGGGCATATGACAAATGTTATTTGAAGTTCTTTTTGTTTAGTTGCTGACATTCTCCAGCTGCTTTTTTTTACCAGAACAATTCTATGTAGGCTGTAGTCTTCAAGTGTCTATAAATCGATCGAACAACTCTCCTATAATTAGCTAAGCAACATCCTACATGCAGCTGTGGGTCCTGACTCGCTGTCAATGAACCTCTGTCCTGACACAAAGACAGTGTCTCTGCCTTGGTCTCAACTTCATTCATCGCCATCGTTCTGCATATTTATGGAGCAGTGAGTTCATTGAGTTCATACTTGGTATTCAAGGCAGTGATTTAATCTAAACTTCATTATGGAAAAATACTATTTGCTGGTTATATTGTTGTTGAAAAATTTACTTCTTTGATGATGATAGTAGGTTTGTGAGGCTGGCACGAGCAGTGTTACTGAGGCAAGCTCTTCTATCCAGGTGTGGTTAAAAATAGTTGGACTTACAGTCTTGCTCTATTTACATTTATGCATTTATTTGTACTACTTTCAGACCTTTAAAACTACTAATTAGAAGTGGTGTTTCCATATTTATTTTTTTTACAGTAGCTGTGATGTTAAAAACACGGCACTATAAGCAGTGGGTTTCCTTGAAAGTGAAAATATTGTCTTGAAAGTGAAAGTATTGGCTATATTTTTATACTTTCGATATATATTGAAAGTATAATGCCTTTTTAAATGAGTAACTTGCTAGTTGTCATATGAGGGGATGGCCAGTTTTTTATAATATTAGTCTAAGTCATGATAGTCTAAAGAATAGCTGAAAGAAACAGAGGTATTGTGATAAAGAAACCCATAAGGAACATTGTCTTTTATATGCATTTATTTCTTAATAGAAACATTACTTGCATGAAGAAGAAAACTAAGTACATTTCTATCACCAATCTGTATACAACATCAGGGTTTGCAAACGGGCTCCTTCAGGGTGTATGTGCGAGGGTGTCCGTGGCTGGTTGTAAGCTCAAAAGGTTTTCACTTGTTTGGTGACCTGGGACTTGGTCGTTTCTATACAGGATAAAAAGGAAATTTCATCAAGGAATGCAACGTGAACAACATCCCTCTTACAGCCCTCTTCTCATGGTACACAGTTCCAGCACTTTTTGTCCTCTCACAGTGGCACCCTTCCCACTTACTCTTGTCACATGTGCCTGAGGAAGGTGCTTCTGGAATTCATTTGCTAGCTTATAGGGCTAACCATGAAGCCACTACGAAGGAGTTACCCCCCCAGTACATGCTTAAAGCTTTAGATTTCATCATGCTGCAGTGGGGGAGACATGCAGTGATGCTCTCTGGTAGCTATTCAGCTTGGAATGAGAAGTTACATGGGACAGGAAGGACCTTTACGGCATCCTCATTTTCCAAACTCTTCTCACTATGTCAGGTAGAAGGAATGTTCCCATCTAGGAGAGCTAGCTGCAGCCTTGATGTCTGGTGAGATAGCCAAGGTCTAGATCAGATGACCAGTTCTCTGCTCTACTCCTTCCTTCCCTGTCCTTACTGTGGTAACAACTATAAATAGCAGAGACAGGGCTACCAAGAATAGACTCAGTATCACATAGTCTGGTTATATCTGTACATCTTCATGTGCCTTAAACTCGAGCACAGTGGCTGAGAGCTCTAGAGCTGTTCCTATTGTATGGGAATCACTTCCAGAGCTTGTCACATAGGGTGATTCTGCCCAATTCACATTGCTTTTTAAAAAAAGTCAAGACATCTATGGCTCACCTTCCAGGACAGCATTAGGACTGCATGAAAGACGTCAGAGGAGGTGCCTGAACACAGCCAGCCCCTCTTTCAGGCTGCCAGCTTGAGACCATGAACATGTAGAGCCAATCTCACTGCAATTTTTTCTCCCATCATGCTGTAGAGTCATCTGTTCAGAGAACAGTCTTGCTTTTGAACAGGACACTGGGAAAAGCTTTCCAGTGTAAAGCTCCCAGTGCGACCAGGAAGACCAGCACAGCGGAAAACCAGCACTGGAAAGAGAATGTGCATATGCACTGGTGCATGATGTGGTATGAAGGTGTCTCTTCCATGTTGTATCATGATTAGCACCATAAACATTGCCACTTTTCAGGCAAATTTTTAAGATTCCCATTTCAGTGACTACGTCTGCACTTTTAAATGCAGCTCACTATACCTAGCTGGTAAGGATTGCTGTTAGGTGTGTTTTCAGATTGTCAAGCTGAGCTTTAAGTTTAAAAAGTGCAGCATATGAGAAGCCTACTACTGACCTAGAGCCATACTTCAGAAAGTGCTGGAGCTAGGTTATGCTGAAAAATGTGTTTACCTAAAGCCAAACCCTTCAGCTTTTAGTCATAAAAGGATACACTTTACATGTAATAATGAGATTGAGCCACTTGTGTGCAAACTCAAAGGAGCTAATTATGTGCTAAATTGTACTAGTTATATGCTAACGTAACTCTTGATATCATGGTAATGCAGGATTGGACCTTATACAACAGCTTTAAATATACCACAGTAAATTTTACTATTTTTACAAATACTGCTAACAGTTTAGTGTTAAATCAAATGCTAGGTTAGGGTTCTGCACATTTCTTCTTGTTAATGCCCTGAACTGCACACTGCCAGCGTCACTTGCTTATTCAGGCTTATTTTGAGATGTTGCTTATGCTGAAGGAGTTCACAACACATAGAAGAACAATGTGCAATGTTTAGGAACATGCACTGCACAAACCCAGTTTGCTCAGGTGGATGCATGTAATGGAGGTGCTGAAGTTAGTAGCTGTTGCTTTCATTTGCCCTTGGAGAGAGCAGGGAGAAATAGTGCCTCCAGAGAGCTGCTGAGATCCACAGAATCACAGAATCACTCAGGTTGGAAAAGACCCATGGGATCATCATGTCCAGCCATTAGCCCTACTCTACAAGTTCACCCCTAGACCACATCCCCCAACACCACATCCAAGCGATGTTTAAACACACCCAGGGATGGGGACTCAACCCCCTCCCTGGGCAGCCCATTCCAATATTTCATTACTCTTTCCATGAAAAATTTTTTCCTAATGTCTAGTCTAAACCTACCTTGGATTTTTACCTATCCCGTTTGGCTGGACTGGCCTTGGGAGGTGCCCATTTCTCTCCTCTGCAGCAAAAGCTTATGCTTTCTTTTTTCAGAAGTAAACAAAGTAGGATAGAGTCAAGCTTTGAGGTCAGAGGGCAACTATATGCTTCCACCCTGTTATCATACAGAATGGTCCAGAGCTCACCCAGGTTTCACTGTTTGGTCAGGTTTGTTTGTGTATTGCCTCACAAGGTCAGGTGTTGGTGACATTTGTAGAGATGAGATTGGTGCCTTCACGTCTATTACAGAGGCTCCGAATCTGTGATTGCAAAAAGACCTTGTGGCAAAGAGGCATTAACCTCCCGGGTGTTACTAGTTTCTTTGGTCTCACATCTGGCAAGTGAGAAAGAAACACAAGGAGTGAAGAACAATAACTCCATCAGAGGAAACAGTAGAAATAAAACACCTCAAGATATAATGGTTCTGTGACCCCTCTGAGAAGCTAAGAAGTCTCTGTATCCCATCTGAGAAACTGTTGGTCTTCTCATCAGCCAACCCTGGCATCTATCCAGCTGAATATGTATTTAATTTTCTCACATTCATTGGAGGGATCTCAACTGTAAACATCAGGCAGGCATCTATCCCCTACTTCTGAATCAGCAGCACAAAGATTTGTGGATATCAAAGAGAACTTGCCCCTGTTTTTTAAGAATCTGCTGGTTTTGCTGCTTTGTGGTTAGCTGGTTGCCTGTGTTTGCATGTGAAAATCTTTGTTCTTGTGCTGTGTTGTTTCTCTGGAATGCTATGAGCAGTTGTTTTTGTTTGTTCATACTTGGGTGGAGCTAACTGTCTAATTGGGTAAATATTTGCATGCACAGAAGACAAGGAGGGCTGGATTCCTATTGACATAAATGTCTTTTTTACACCAGCCCAGCAATGTAAAGGCTTAAATAAAACTGATAACTACAAGGCCACTTCTTATGGTCAGATCACATAAAGTGCATTTAGTATAAATAACTGCCATGTCCACATTTATTTCTAATTACAGATGGACTACATTTTCCAGTTGAGAAGTCTCGTGATTACAGCCAGGAAAGGGGAATCTGCCTTAGTCACTGACTTCATGTTCAAAAGTGCTTGACTTCCTCTGGAACTTAGCCCCCTTGAAAAACAAGGTATTTATTTACCAGCCTGTCTTTGGGCATCAAGGGTGAGTTTTCCACAGATGTAGAAATTTCCAGAGTGAACATTAATAGGTCCAAATGCCTGAAGCTGTTTTGAAAATTGCAAGCCTGTGCTGCTCATGAAAGGTGTGTTTGTATATATAATAAATACCTTATATAAACATTACCAGGTTACTCTTGCATGTGTTGTCATTAGCTAAGCTACAAAGTATACTATAAAGATGCACAGATTATATTGAAGACTTATGACTGAATTAAAAGATAATTCAACCTTTCTTTGTACAAAGGTTAATAAAAATGGTTGTGACATAAGGAAAAGTGACTTGAACTCCAAAGCTGAGGTATTGTGTAGACCTGACCCTAGTTAGCTTCTGTGTAGCTGTAACTATGAAAGCCTGGAGCTTATCGTGATCAGACTTATCCTGCTTAGTCTTGAAAGAATTGCATAGTCTCACAGTGCCATTGCTTCACACGTGCCTTAAGGGAACGAGTGTCTGTCTGGAGATCTAAGAAACAACTTGGTATGAGATTTATACTTCATATATAAATATATAATAGTTTTATTTTATTATCAATTGTGTGTCTTGTTTGGAATTCTCACTGTATTTCTTCAAGGTTCATCTATTTATTCCTGTCTTCAGAAAATAAACTGGAATAATTTAGAGTTTCATTTCCATAGGGACAAACTCTGATGCTCTTACACTGCCTGGTATCTCACCTCACCATCAGTTCTCCTGGGTTCCTTTGTGGTGCAGGGTATCACTTGGACTGAGTACAACTTCCCAATCTGTTTTACGCCTTTTATTATCACCACAGTGTAGTCATCCACTCCTCGTTCTGTACTGCAGGTCCCAGATTTTTGTCTGCCTTTACAATATATGTACCAAGGCTCAGAATATCTCTGAGCAAGCATTTATTGATAGTCAGCCCTGTCTCTGCTCCTGCATAGTTATTCCTGTTGCCAGTCCCTACAGCGTGCATGCGAATCTTCCTGTGTAATCACTATGTGAAGTAGAATGGGGATGTAAGACAGGTAACACAGATTGCCTTGCTGGTTTTGGCTGTGTCCCTTCTCTGATCTAATCCACCTCTCATCCATCCCTACAAACAGCATGGGTGTGATGGAGCACTGGATCAGGCTGCCCAGATAGGTTGTGAAGTCTCTGGAGCCTTTCAAAACCTGCCTGGAGATGTTTGTGTTCAGCCTGCTTTGGGTGAACCTGTTTTAGCAGGGGGGAGGTTGGACTAAATGATCTCCAGAGGTGCCTTTCAACCCCTACCATTCTGTGGTTCTGTGAGTGAGAATAAGCAGCTATAGAAGGATGGAGCCTACTGAGATCAGTCATACCACCACCTGTTTTGCCTTCCCTGCTTGGAAAACACGTCTTGCTTCAGCTCAGCACCAAGCCATTTCACAAGGGTTGTGCTGAACAGTTTTGCATCAGCTCTTGCCTGTCAGCTGATGGCAAACTGTAACTTCTCCTGTTGTTGGGGTCTTTGTAAGCTCCTTTGTAGATCCTTGTAAGCTTGTGTTGAGTATTTTCCTCAGTCACGTGTCACTGGAATTTATAAGAAAGCACATATGACTCTGTTTTTCCTTGTTACCTTCATTCTGAAAGCACCTATAACTTTATTTGCTTAGTGACCTCTATCCAGTCATAAAATCAGGTTAAAATCGTTCAGTGGCTTTAAAGGTATAAGATAAGAAATAAAGCAAATACATGAGGCAGTAAAGCTGAATACATCTTTTATCATTAAGAAAGCAAGCTAAAAATGTTACCACTTCCCCAACTGGATACTGCTTAACGTGCTAAATATATACAGACAGTCTTTCTTGTGATTTTGAGATTAGTATTAGCAAACCTTTTTCTCTATATTTTTCCTGCTTCCTGTGGGTAAGCAATCTTGTAGTGATATTATAGGCGCACCTAATCCTCGTCTTCTGGCAGCCACCCATGGAAGTTCCTGCTTCAAGTCTTGTCTTCTCTCTGAGTGCTGTGTTTAGTGACACTGGTGATATGTGTGTGGGTAGCCTAGAACTTCTCTCACTCTCCATCACACCTTTATCCCACTGTCACAGCATTTTCTGAATACTTCCATCTTCTTTTGCTCAAAGATTTAGACAAAGCTTTCTGATGTGGATTATACATCTATCTCATTAACTTTACTGTGAATGCTTATCTGAGTTGGGCAAACAGAATGTGCCCTGGTTGGTCTTGAGATATTACTGAAGACTCATTTAAGTAGCAGAGAAGCTTTCTTGAGGGTAGGAAAAGAACATGTCTTTTTATGCGTTTAGTCACTTACTTGGATCTGCAAAAGCCAACTACTGTCCATTCACAAGAGAAATTTCGTCAGGAATATCTGGTATTTGTATTGGCAGCCAGTCAGAAATACCAAACTGACCAATGACTTTCCCAATAAGCAAAAGTTCAATTTACACTTAAATTTTTAAGCACATGTTTAAAGTCCACAACCCGGTTTGCTCAGGGTCGTTAACATTTTGCTTTGCATTAGGAAATACCCTTTACCAATAAATTTCAATGGGTTTGTTCCAAAGGATTCATTCATGAAAAAGTCTCTTGAATAAAAAAAGGAAATTTGCAATTAAAAAAAAAACAAACCTGTATCTGGTGTGAGTGTTTTAGCTTAGACTATCTGTATGCTTTACAGGTAACTATTAATTCAAATGATGTTTAAGATTACAGTATAATATATACTGTAAGAATTATTGGCATGCCTTTAGTATTCCTGTCTGCATAACATATAAGGATTCTCTGTAGAAGTAAAGCCTGCTGCTGTTTCATATTGAAAATGAAGTATGTCCATCAATATCATTCCAAGGGGAATGGAGAGAGCAAGGACTGAGAGAAGGTGGTTTGGCAAACACACTCCTCTCAGGGAATGAACTTGCATAGTAGCCTGACTTTAACTATTCCCAAGCAGTGGAGCTTTTGCAATAAACCGTTCTTCAGGAACAGATACCAACCAGCTGAAAAACAATGAGAACCATAATTTTATGTAATACTGTCCATCAAAAAACTTTACTCAGTCTTTTTGAAAGGCTGCTGTTCAGTATGAAAAAGGACTGGCAGACGTGCAAGGGGAACAGAGAATATTTATGACCCATGGAAGCACAATTGGCCTTTTGCCCTAGAAAAATAGCTTGATGAGAAGATCTGCTTAAACTAAGCATTCGTAAAACAATTTGGACCTAGGCTTGAGGTAATGGTGTTCATCAAAAGCTGCTGCAAAGGTTTTCTTACTACCCAGAGTGACACTGAATGGAATGAATGCTCTAGGAGTCTGTTGTGCACCAACCACAGCTGCATAGTTGATCACAATGCTACATTTTGGTCTAAACTGAATTTGTACCGGGGTATGAAATTTTTAGTCTGTGTCTTTTACAAAGGTTTGTTCCTAATAACTAAAATCCTCTTTGACTCATCTCTGGCAGTTTAATAATATTCAATTAAATACAGTTTATTGTGTTGTAAATCAAGAAGTCAACAAAGCTTTATCCTCCTCTGGACAGCTACAGATCCACTGACTCAACTGCTCAAGAGGACAAAGACCAAAATTCGGTTCTTCATTCCAAACTAACTCACAGAAAATCTCTCTCATTCCTAGGCCCACAGTCCCAGAACAAGAGAAAATACAGCAATCCTTAGTATCTATGACTGGGTTAGCTACTGTATCAGTGTTGTTAGTGAGCTCTTCTGATGGTAACCACAATTTATTCTTTTTTTTTCCCCCCAAACTACCTGAGCCATAGATGTTTCAAACTGATTTCCTATTTCCTTTCCTTATTTAGTCCCTCTCATAATGTCACCAGACATTATTTTGTCTTCTGGGAAGACTGAAAGGGGGAGGATCCAAAGGCAGTTTAAATTCACTTTTCTCTGCTTACCTCTTAGTCTGTGTCAAGTTATGCTGGATATGCTATTCCGAGAGACAGCTCAGGCTTCTTTATCTGCCTTAGTGACACTGCTTTGCTTTTCAAATCAGCAAAAACAGCCACTTCATTATCTTTTATTTTGGATCTTTTTGTGTTGTTTGTTTTTTGTTGGTTTCTTTTTTTTTTTCCTAAAATAAAATAATAATTGTTTATCACTGGTAATAATTAGAACATGTGTATTTTCTTGTAGATCATAAATTGAATGGACACTTTGTAGTCATTTGTCTACCATTTCATTGTGGAAATCAATTCTCAGTTATCTATGTATGTCCTGTCTGGGCTGCGGATTAACCAGGCTGGGCATGCACTGACCTCAGTTTATTTACTACGTGGAAAGTTGACTTCAGACCAGTAGGCTGTATTGATTCTAGCAGAATGTTGCGTGAACATCTGTCAAATCCACAGCTCCCTCCAGTTCAGCAGCAGTCATGGTTGTGTGAAGGCATCTCCAATAGGCTCTGCAGGCTCTGACAGTGGTGTGCAGGATCCGCTCTCATGCTCAGGCTCCTACAGGAGCACCAGAGAGAGCGAGGCAGAGATGTAATGCTTCTTTGCACTTTTACCTTGAATCAGGCTGGGTTTATTTTTGCTCTGGGGCTCACGGTGGCAGCCCCTCAGCCGTCTGAAGCTGAGAAACAATCTTATTTGCTCCTTAAACTACCAGCACAGGAGTGATTTTCAACCTTAAATAAACTAGTTAGCTTAATTTAGTTAGTGTTTAATTGAAGTAGACCGAATACACTTTGCCTATAGGCAAGGCTGCTGTTTCTGAAGACTAGTCATGGCCACAGCAAGCTCTAGTTCCATGTGTTTCCCTGCTGGTGACCCCAGCAAAATAATTTTCCTTGTCACCTTCAGCAGCAAAGAGGCACTACCTGACCATAATTTGTATTTACTTTGAATTAATAGAATGCGGTGAGTTTAGGCCTTAATGCAATTTTCGTTTCAGTTTTAAAGATTTAGATGTTTAAGTAATAGACTCCATATTAAAATGATATCAACAAAAAGGATCTAGTTTGTTTTGTTTAATTGAAAAAAAAAAATAGATTTGTATTTACCTTCTTATCTTTATTATTTCAAAGGGATTCTGAATAGAAGTGCTATCTCAACTTTAACCATGCTCTTGCAATCTTGTAATCAGTCAAACCAGTAATTTATGTTTCTGTTGAAAGCAGGTGAGAACTAATTAACTCTTGTATTGCATTCATGTCTTTGCAGGTCTTTCATTTTCAGGAAGTATCTGCACTAACAGGGTTGTTTTGTTTTGTTTTAATTTGAGACTCTTCAGAACTCCTGAGTTTCTACAGGAAAGACGGTGCTCTCAGCACTGTATGGGGGTGCTTAATGCCTTGCAGAAATAAGTCCCAGGAGTTTGATCCTGTAGCCATTGAAGTTGGTGGTCATATTCACACTGACCATTGATTATTTCTCACAGTGAACTACTGGTCCTGTTTTTTAGGATATTTCCCCATTCTGGCACACACATCCCAAAGTTGTTTATTTGACCGTGTCCACTTCTGGCAGTCTGTATTCCTAGGTGACCTATTTTTGCAAGAGTCAAATGCTTATCATGGCTGGTGGGTTTTATTGGTCCTTGCTGGGCTCATGTGCTGACACCATTGCAGTGAGAGTGCTCATGGTCAATGACATTGCAAGTCCTGGCTAAGCAAACTCATTTCCCGCCAATTCCGTAGTAGCTTCTATGTCAGCCACTTACTAGCAGCTGTATTCAAGAAGATGGGCTCATACGTGTGTGTTTTCTATTAGCAGAACTGACTCCAAGGCTAATTAGCAAGCATGGTCAGCATAGTGATAGAAAAGAGGAGTTGCTGTGCAGACCACACTAGTAAAGGAACAAGGACACCCTCCTTATGTCCTGTTATCCTGGTACTGAATAACATGTAACTCATGGTTTCCTCTGTAGTTTCATCTTACTCAGCTAGAACTGGTAAGGGTGTGACAGATCAGCAGAGGTGAGATGAGACTGCGTGGCAGGGGAGGAGTTGCTCTCATTTAGATTTTTTTTTTTTTCCCAAAACAAAGATAGTCACACCTCTAATAGCTAGACTCAGCTGTGTTTTCAGGTAATCTTAATAATAGGTTGCTAGAGTGCTTAGCTTATTCAGTCCATTCAGTAATTACAGCCAGTGACAAAGTCATAAAATTCAGTGTGGGGTGACTTCTTAATGAACGTAGTAATTTGGCTCCAAGTACAGCTCTGTACAGCTTCTTCATGTATAGCTTCCTCTTGGGTGGAGTTGGGCAATCATCAAATAGAACAAGTATATGCAGCAACTGAGGACCAAAAAAGCCCATTTAAATGCCCCTCAATAAGATCAGTGCGGGTTGAGGAAAGCAGAACTAGCAATACGCAAGATGGATTAGTTCTTTTTCAGTCTTAAAGTGCTCAGAACTTTGTGCTTTTAGTTGGTGTTAGGGCTGATACCTCCAGCAATATCCACATGCTGAGGCAGTATTTTTAATGACTCAGGGCAAGAAGCTGTCTACTGAATCACCAATATCCAAACCTGAAGAATCTAAATGTTCTTTGGAAGTCTGAACATAATTACTCATAATCTTTTTCTTTTCATTAGACATGAAAGAACTACAGATGATGAGACTCTATTTACATAACAGTAAAAAATTTACTTTAGTTTTCTACCACAGAATCTGGTCTGCAACCTACAGCAGTATATTGTTTACAAGGACTGAGAAATGGATAAATCAAATAACTATATGAAAGGTATATATAAAATAACTCTACTAAACAATACTTCTCCTCATAAAGTTCCTAAACCAGAAGTCGCTAGAAGCTGGGAAAACATTCTGGAGGGTAAACCATGCAAGCTTGTGCTGTTCTTAAACCGTTGGCCATTGTCAGGTACTGGGCTAGCTAGAGCACTAGTTTGAGCTAGGATGGCTGTCTTCAGCACTCAGCGTGTTGCCCATCTTCTTTGAACACCAGAAGCAGTTGCATCAGATTAGAAGAATAGACAATGGGTGTCACAGACTGTCCCAAAAATATTTATTAAAAAAATCACCAAGGAGACATTGTATAAGGACATAACTAATGCAAGAAAAACAGAGTGGAAATTCAAGGAAAGGTGAAAATCATTATGAATAGAAAACATGTATTTCCCAAGATCTAGAATGTAGTAGGAAAGTACCCCAGGGATAAATACCATTTAGTTTAAAAAGTAGACTGAGTAGGAGGTTGGAAAGTGCTGTAAAAGATATTATCTCACATTTTCATCTGTTGACCTACTAACCTTTTCTTTACAACATCTGTTATAAGAACTGCTTTGCAAATAGTTTGGCTTTTTTGTTACAGCAGACATTGTTCTGCTCAGATGCTGACGTGTCTGTTTTCTGAGCAGAGATATGCCAGAGTCATAGGGATTACCCAATATTTGCCTGCTTAAGTGTTGTCAGTAACTGCTGGCAAAGGGGAAACACCTTTTTTGGCTATGTAGGCTACTTTCATCACTTCTACCAGATTGAGAGGTGTAAACCAGCTGTAGAGATCCAGAAAGAAGGACCCTGAGGCCTTCAGTTTAAGCTCTAATTCTACACTTGTGCCTGTGTTAATCTGGAGTAGGTCCCATTACACTGATATAATTTTAAATAAGTTTACCTGAAATGTTAAGTACTGGATGTATTAGAGATGTATTCTGGATGCATTCTGTGATTCTGTGATAGAGAGTTATGCTGTATTCTCTGCTCTACTAAATGGATATTGCTGTATTAATGTGGGTGGAATCAGAACACTTTGCAGTGGATAAAGATAGGAAAATAAGAGCTGGGTCCAGAACTTCTCACCTACAAGTTATGAAACTCACCAAGGAAGATACTCCATTCACTTGCCAACGATGTTATTCGTACTGAAGTGACAGCTTTTACCATAACAGTGGCATCAAACTGACTTAGCTCTCCTTCCAGCGAGTGATTCCTTCCAGAAGACTACAGAAGCAATCCAGACAAGCTTTCCCGCTGTCTGGTGTGGGCGTTACATGGCTATAGGACTGCAGTCACCCTGCAGCTCCTGAATTTTGTTATATACACACAAAAATAAGGAAGATAACAGATGAGCTCTGCTAAAATGCTGATTTAAAACTTGCATGTTTTGGAGGAGCTGAGAAAGTCCGTAAGCTTTACAGGTGTGAAATATTGCAGAACATCTGGAAATAGTGGAAAGGGAAGCACTTTGTTGTGATGTCTGTCTTCAATTGTGAACGAAGCTGACTTGATGGATCTGGTGCTATCTTTGTTCTGACTTGTCTTCAATTAATGTGGAAGCTCAGGAGCCCCAGAACACTATTTTAGACCTGTTTCATACCTGCCTGGAGTTCCTTACTAAGTAATCTGGCTGTGAGCAGTTACAGAGCTGTTCTTCTTCTCTTAACATTTCAGAGAAGAAAGAAATTAGCATTTTCCCATTGTACACAATAACAGCAGCAGAGATTTATGTCTTCCACCTTCCTGTCAACTGGGCATGGTCACGGGGTGTGAGAATTAAAAATATCCACTGAAAACCACAACAGCTTCTCTTTTAGAAAGTCCTGAGTGCCTCTCCTCCTCTCTGCCCTGAGCCTCAGCAGACCTCAGTGGCAGGTTGGGACCTGTGCCTGGGAGACTTCGCTGCCTTTTGGATGCTGCAGCATGAGACGTTGTTATGTGTCTGGTTGTGATTCTCCTTTCCTCCTGAGGCTCAGGAGCTTCTCCTCTGGCAACGCTCTCTCCTCTTTACAAAGCCTCTGCCTCCACTACACACCTTGGAGTCAGAGACTCCCACCCACTCCCAATCCTATCTGGTGTAGCCACTGGTCCCACAAATGCTCTGCTCTGAACTAGCACTTTTCTGAGGAGACAGGAAAATCCTACTCTGCCCAGCTGGGACAGGAGGTGAGACAGTGTGTGGCTGCTTTCCAGCCCTCCTCCTCTCCACGGCCACAGCAGTGGAGCTGCACAGGCAGGGGCAACTGGTCGGGGTGTTGGGAGAGAGACAGGGCAGTTCAGTGCAGCGTGGTGATGCAAGGTGGTGCAGGAAAAGTGCAAGACTAATATTGCTGGTCTGGTGGGTACGGTGGCACTGTGGCAATATAAAGTTCATGCATAATTCATAAGTGTTGTACATTAGCACTGTTTGTGCCATTTACACTTACGGCTGTGATACTGGGGTGGGGATGCTGCCTGTAGCCTCTTTTTTGTTGATACATGGAAACATGATATAGCAACAGCAAACCCACCGGTGTTTCCTACCATCATTGGAACCGAAAAAAGTAAAATACACTTTAAATGAAAGAAACAGAGCACTGAGTGACTCTGAAACATTTGCCACCACACACAAATATTTCAAGGACAGCTGTCTCCTGGCCTGGACTGTGAGCACACAGGGCTCTAACCTGAGGTGCTGGAGCTGTTCCTTGAACAGCTGGTGAAGGTGGCAATGTGCAGGTCGGAGATGGGATGTCAGTGTTTATTTTTTTTTCTCAGTGGTGAAAAACAGAGGGTTGGGCTGATTGCCTCACCTCTTCAGCATGTAGGGAGTCATTGATGCACTGACAGCTCCACCTTTCACTCATGTGGCTGCAAACTCTATAGTCACTCGTGTCTGCATATGTTATTCTACTAGCTAACAACTTAAGAAGTTTTAGCCACTTTTTGTCACTCCACTTTTCATTTCAGTCTACTTGTAAGGACGGCTGAGAAATTATCTTCTGCTTTGATTTCCTTATGCTGTTGCCGGAATTAATTGTTAACTAAGTTTCTTGTGGGGAATGTAATGGAAATACAGCATGATAGTAATATATTTCTGGCATGATTCGCAGTTACCGGTGGAAATATTTAATGATCTTTTTGTATACATATAGTAATTGCTTCTCCTGTATCACAATAATTGGTTGCAATATAATTATACTCTTGTTCTTCTTCATAGGAGAAATAGGCACATGAGTGGAACAGAATCAGAAAAGCAGAATGCCCCTCATATCTTTTCAATATTCATCTACTCACTTGAGATTCTGCAGTCTTTTGAATAACACTAGACTTTTATATTCAAAGTGATTGTGCAGCCTTAAGATAAACAATTCATAAGATAGCTAAAGTTCATTTTCATAACAAAACTAGGCATTAAGGAGTTATTCCTAAGGCTTTCCCTAAAGGTAAAGACTCCAAGGAATGCAATACATTCCAGATAAATCCTCCGAATAGAAAGCAGTGTATTCTCAGTTACACAGAGATGAGCAACACTCACTTTTCTCTAATAAACTTTTACTGGAACCTGGCTGCTGCTGAAAAAGCCTGTCTCTCTGAACAAAGGAGTCCCTGCCTTGCGAGAGCTCATTACCCATATGATAATATTATTAATTTCTCTTGCACAATTCACTGGAGGGGCATTGGGCTCCTTGCAAACATCTGATTAGGTCTTGCATCATCCCTGAGCAGCAAGTATTATTATACCCATTTTACAGTTACAGAAGTTGGGCAAAGGGGCTGCAGCCAGTGGCCCAGAGCCACCTGTCCTGTCCCTTTTCTAGCTAGGAATAGACCCTAGATGTCTTTACTCTCAGTTCTCTGTTCCAAGCTGTAAGCTATGACCTCTTGCAGAAGCTAATTAAACACTAAGAAAATGCTTTGACAAGCTTGCAGCAATGTTATTGGTACAGCAGATTTCTGCTGGGATCAGAGTCAAGTTTCTAGCACAGCTGTAATTGTTGTCTGAGTTGCTTAAGCTTTTTCAAACCAGTCAGAAGAGTAAAGACATGCCTGTATTCCCGATACAGCTCAAAGTTCACCGCTGCTGTTTTCGTTGGCACCCAGGCTCCACTTTTCAGAGGCATTTAAAAATGCAAAACCCTAAAGTCAGTGACACGGCTTCCTTCAGTTGCATGGATGCAGCCAAAAGTCGCTGGTGTCTGCAAATACAGATTAAGAACTGGTATAGATTTGATAGTTCTAGGATTATTTTACTTCTTTTGCTCTACTTTTAAGAATGTGGAATGCCCTTAGAAGTATCCTGGGTAATTTATTAGGATTCATTGCAGCTCAGCTGTCAAAAAAACATGAGTGCCCTTGCGTTTGGACCGATGTTAAATCATAAGCCTTTAACATACATTTGGTTGGGGTTTGGAAAGAGTTAATCTGCAGGGCAAGCTCCCTTGCCAACTTTAGAAAAAGCAAGTTATGCAAAAGTTGACAAGAAGTGAAAGTCACTGAGGAAGTGGATCTTTTGAAAGGAAATGTGGCATTTTCAGCAAAATCCCACTAAACCTCCTCTTCTTGCCATCATGTGGGGGTGAAAGCAATCCCATGTCTGGACCTATGCAGCAGGGTTTGTGCTGAGAGGCAGAGTGCTGCTCACCTGCCTCTTTCTAAAAATGCGTTAGAAATTGAATCTCAGATGTAGAGAGGCGTGGTCGGGAAATCAGAGCATATTTCTCAACAGCAGATTACTTGGCGTGACGTTTGCTAGAGCAACCGCATTTAATTCTTATTTTAGTGTAACGATAACTTGAACTCCAGTGTAGATATTTGCAAAGCCCCGTGCCATGCTTCATCAGAGCAGTGATGCCAATGCTGCAGCACATGCGACATCACCCAGAAGCTGTTACTTGTATGAATTCTACTTCTTCTCTAGAAAAACTACAACTGTTTAACCATTCTAAGACGTATTCAGAGCGAGGAGTCAGAGGAAGGGTTTTAGAGAGTGCTTTTCCAATTTGGAGAATAGCTTAAGACTGAACAGGGCATGTTTTCTTAGCACATTTAAAAAAACCCAGCAGCAATCAGCTGAGAAGGCAGAGGGTGAGTAAAACTATCACCTTACAGATAACCTGATGGCCAGAGAGCTCTGAGCTACCAATCTTTCACCCTTTCAGCTTTCAGTGAGAGCAACGTGTCAACCGTGAGGCTTTTGGACCAGCCCTGCTGGTGCTGGGAGCCACTGCCATGCTACATGTGGAGCCTGGTGACTTGCTCTGCCAGACTGCCCCAGCCCTGCCACACCAGCACCGCCAGAGTGTCGAGCCACCTCTTCCTCTATCAGTATCACAACGTGGCAGCATCTAAAGCTCTTACAGGACTGGATCGATAAACAATGCTGCCAGCTATTGGCAATGATAAATCTCCTCTCCACGTATACACCCTGTTTGGATTCCTCCTGTGATTTAGCATCTTGGCAGCTGCTGCAGGCCTGTCTGCTTTCAATCAGATGGCTCCTTGCCCTGTCTTCCAGCGTATCAATAAATCAGGAAGGCTTCCACTAGATTCTCAGGATCTGACTGTGAGATGCCAGGCTTAACTCATTAGAGCAGGACTTGAGGGATGTTCAGTACCTTGTGGGAGCAGCTTCACCATTCATAATGTCACCCCGCACTATCTCTGTTCAGCACAGCGACTGTTTTCCTCAACTAAATTCTCACCTCTTGCCTCTTTCCAAAGGTTTTTTCTTCTACTCGGCTGCCTAGACTAGAAAGCAATGCTCTTCACTTCAGCCTGTTCATGCAGAAGCTAAGCTTGGGCTCGTTAGTCTAATAGGTTTCATTGCCAATGTTTTGTCTCCTACAGCTTTTATCCCTGCTTGGTTTTTCCAGGAATAGCTAATAAAAAGCATTTGTTTAATAAAAGCCATCATGTCTTCCTGCAAGCCTTGGTTCCTCTGATCACTGTAGCCTCGTGGCAGCATAAACGTTGCATTTTTTCCATGTTTTTGTAAAGCGTTGCTCAAGCAGGATTAGTCACAAAGTAGCAGTATTGCTGGTGCTGATGGGGCTTCACTTCAGTGAGGCCAGTGAGATTTCAGAAAATCCTCCATGTAGATATAGCCTATGGGAGCAATTTAACCTTCATTAAACAAACGGGCTGAAAGCCTTGACAATGTCATATGTGATGTGAGTGACTGCTTGTGCCAGCATCCTCACAAAGCTCTGCTAATGGCTTTCAGTCCTGCCCTCCAGCACTGCTATTCTTCCTCTACTAGTCTGTCTTTTCCTATGAGGTATTATATTATGGCTTTAAGCTGTTCCTTTGCTTTTCTCTTTGAAACCCTGGCATTTTGACTTCAAACCCAGGAAAATTCTACCGCAGTTTAGATCAACACATGTGGGGAAGGAGAGTGTGTCTGGATACCCATGTGCATCTAGCCTTGCCCTGCCTTGTGGCGTGCAGCATTGATTACTGCTGGGCAAGAAGGCAGAACTGTGCTCCCAAATTAGGGCCAAAGCGCTTTGTTTCCATCCTGCTTTAGTGTAAATGACTATGTAGGTCAGTGAGCAAGGATGAATCATGCCATGTGCCCTGTACATAGTAAACCCATGCTCTTTTTATAGAGGCACATGCAGATTCCTGGTGAGATCTACCAGGGGCTGGGGCTCAGAGATAGTTTCCAGATAAGTGCACAGAACTTGCTTGAACCACAGAATACCTTGAATCCAATACTGGTTTTATGCATTCGCTCTGCTCAAGAGAGGAGAAAGATGTTGCTTGGTGGAGGGGTAGATGCAGATCTGAGCTAGTCCAGGTTTCAGTCCCAATTTTCTCATAACTTCTTTTTTTTTCCTGACCTAGAGCAAACCATTAGAAATCCAGTTTCCCTGGCTGTACTTCACCCCCATCTGCTGACTTCTGCCCAGAGACCTGAGCACAGCTCCTGGTCTCAACTGAACCTCAGCCTGCTCCCAGTGATGCTGGTGCAGGTTATCAGAGAACTGCGACCCTAACCCAAATATCATTCTGATTGTCTTTGTGCTCTATCAGTCAGATGCATGTAGACAAACACCCCAATCGGAGGGAATTTCTGTAAGAACAAACACATGGCTGTTATAAAGTACTCGATCGTAAGCTGAGGTCTCTTGGGGACCACTCGTTCCTTTTATCTCTGAGGTATAAAGTTTAGCCAACTTGTTCATTGATTTTCTTTCCTGGGTGTAGCAGCAGCTCTAGCACTAAAACACGGCTTGGTAAGGAATGCAAGAAAACAAAACAGAATAAAATCCTCAGTTCTGCCATCATCCTCCAAACAACTCTGAAACCTGAAAATGAGGATAAAATCTCAACTAATGTTTGCTGTCTGTGCACTGAGCCACCTACCTTAGGCTCCTTTTGAGCACAGCTGTCCAGATTTAGGTTTTACTTTGGAGGAAGCTGAACTGTGCCATTGCATCCCCTCACTGTATTGCTGAGCTCCTTTGGTTTAAGGGAATCTGGAGTGCCTACCTCTGGTGCTGGTGGCTGCCCTTTGCCAGGTGGGTCCCAGATGGATGTGCTTGCAGTCTGAAGGATTGAAAGGTGTCCCATCACACTTGTCCAGAAATAATTCCTTCAAAAGGAGAAAACAACCTAAATGAAATCATATGTCTTTGAGCAGGGGAAACAGAGACAGGGACAAGCATGGACAATTCTGCCCAAGATGTGATGAGCCAGCCTGGGTCGTACGTTGGCCGTTGTGTGTGCATGGGAGCTAAGGTGAGTCCTGGTGCCTTGCCCAGACTGGGAGACAGCATGACAGCAGGGCATGCTTCGGCTGTTTTCCCCTGAAACTCCCATGTCATATGGCAGCTGGAAAGTGGGATCTGCTCCCAAACACCATCATCATTTTTTTTAAGAGCTTTTTTTCCCTGTTAATTGCTTTGTAACCAGTTATGATTAGACAGTAATAATTCCTGGGTCTAATGATAGGAAGTACTCATTAGCACATGGGCAAGGGAGCAGTTCCCCAGAGCAGGGACATTTACCAAAAGGGAAAACATGAGATGTGAGTTTCCAAAACAGGAAACTGAAATTTTAGGTTATAATACAGTAGCATGTTCTCCATTAGCATCATCTGCCACAGTCTAGAGAAGGACACAAAGGGAATCAAGTCTGAATAATACAAACTCTCTTAATTATAACAGTATCAACCTGAATTTAGCCACTTGGTTTGGAAACAATTGCCCCCAGATACTGGCCTTTGACTGTAGAAAAGAAACACTCGTAGGAGAAGCTTTCATTTAGATAGCAAATTAGAGGCATAAATTAAAAAAGAAAAGCAAGTCACTTTGAAAGTAGCTATCCTTGGTGTGGTGTGGCAAACATGAGTGAGCTCTGCTCCATGACTAGGGACTAGGGGTGAGCATCATGTTATAGCAACATCATCTGGGTGGATGAGATGAGGCCACTCATTTACATATGGAGAAGGCAGCAATCTCAGAACTCAAGGGCCAGTGTAAGCTTTTGGCAGTGGTTTTCCTTTGTACCTAAGCAGAAAGACCTAAGTGGTCTAAAAACCAGCAGAAATGCACATTAAAAAAAAAAACAAACCAAAGGGAGTGAAGGAGACGTCTCTGCCCATGAGAGGCAGGCAGTGCAGCACTGTGCTGAATCCCCACTGAGGTCCTGGGGGCACATGGACATGCTTCGAGCTGTGACATTTCTTTCCAGAACAGAACTGCCTGGATTGATCCCGACACGAGGCACTGAGAATGCTCCCAGCTTGTTCTTCAAACACAAAAGCAAAGAGACATTCCAGTGGAGATCTCCTTCCTCCTGTACCTTGCAACCCTCACACATGGACCGGGTGACAGATGGCATAGCATTGCTCTCTGAGATCAAAGTGTCTAAAGAGTCCAAAATCAAGAGATGTTACAAAAAAGTAGGCAGTCAACCTATGCCTGACCTCTGCAACTGTGTGTGCTTGCAGCACAAGCTTTTCAAGCACTTTTTCTAGTTGAAGTAGCAGGAGGATCATTTTTGGGACCAGAGGCAATTATTCTGTTCTGGAATTTTAAGATAATGTTGACTTTTACCATAAATCCACAGAAAAGATTAGTTCCAGCATTTCACAATAGCGGGGTCCCAGGAAAATGTTTCCCCAGTCAGACTAATGGGGGCCCAGATTCTAAGTGGAAAAGATATTCCATTGTGTAAAAGGAGAGAAAAAGGAGGAAAATCAAGGTATTGTCTGCCATTGTTATCTGCTGGAGGCCCAGCTGAATTTCTGCAGATGATAGATAGCTTTGCCAGCCTTCCCAATCCAGTGGCTTTTCTTCATATTTGTTTTGTCTTTAGGGAAATGTGTGGTATTTAGCAATTAGATGTTGATCCAACTACGCGACAAGGTCAAGGAAAGCTTTTCTGTTATTACAGGCTTTTCCCTCTAACACAAGTAGTTTTAGGGAACACACTCATGTGCCTCTTACTGTGGCAGCAGTGGAGGAAGAAGTCTGCGACTGCAAACTGCACAGTTTAAAATGCAGAAAAGGCATTTACTGGGAACCCAGAGAAATATGGGATGCAGATGAAATAGGAGCTTCCCAAAGAGCCCAGGCAGCAGAGATAAACCTGGGAGAGATGCTGCTATTGCTTTGTGAATTCCTACGAACATCACTGAGGTTTTGCAGATAATCTCCCAGCTTGGGCCTATCCTCCCAGACACCCAGGGCTGGCAGTGGAAATAACCTGCAAATTAAGATTGTTTTAGCTCTGCCTTTCTCCTGCATGATGTCTTATGTTGTGCAGTTCAACCAGCTGTTTTGTATTTTGCATTGTTGCTTTCTTTTGCATCACCTAACTTTCTGCATATCACTCCATCATTCTTCTTTCCCTTGCACAGCTGCTGCAAAATTTTTCAGCATAAATGCCACGATAATAATAAAAAAACCCTCCATCTCCCTGGTGTCAGGAAGGATGCAAGAATTAAATATATGTCCGGCGTACTGTAATACAAATTGATTTGAACCTAGCTGAAAACCAATAAGTAATAAGGATTTGGTGGCTTTTCTACTTCTTTATATGACAGCGGTAGAAGATGGTATCAAAACTCACATACTGAAGCACTCTGTTGAAAACAACAATCACAGCAAGAGTAACTGTTGGTGGTTAAAGGTACATCCAGGATCCTGCAGACGTGGGTCTGGGCTGGGGACCCCTTCCCGTGCAGAGCAGTTACCTGCATGTTGGTGAGAGTCATCTTGGTGGAAGATGATGTGAACTGGTCTGTGGCTATCAGAAACATACTGTGAATGCAGAAGAGGAGGATGAGCTCATGTCTGTTTCCAGCAGGCATGATCTGGGATGCCAAGTGGAGCCACAGGGCGTGCACCAGGGGATGCAGGTGTTATCATTGGCAGGGTACATCAGAGTCAAGATCTGAAGCCAGGAATCAAGTTCTGATGGGAAGGACTGAGGGAAGGGAGAACAAACTTTTTGTGGAGCTTGTATTGTCAGTAGGCTCTCACCAGACTTGGAAGCTTTTCCTCTTGTCGTCCGTGGTGAATTTTGCAATCTGATTCTGATGAGAGAAGCTCACTTTGGTAGGTCAAGGGTAGACTCTTCCAGAGGCCCTGTGCTGATGTTGAGTAACACCAAGACCGGGGCTGCTGAAGTCCGCATCTGGAGCTGGTTTTATTTCCTGCAGAGGAAGAAGCTTCTCTTACTCATGCAGTGAGATCCCAGCTGCAGCAGCAGTCTGTTCAGCAGCAACAGCAGGGCTTGAAGCAGAGGCTGAGATGTGAACCCAGCAGGAGTTCAGAGTGCAAAGCTGCATTGCAGGAGATGATGAGAGACAGCAAAGCCCTCTTGGTCAGCACTTCAGGCTGTGTGGCAAGATGGACTGGTTCTTGTATTTTCCACTTTAGCTCTGACTGCAGAGCTCTGATCAAAACCCCTGCAAAAGCTCAGTGAGAAACACTTCCTCGTGGAGGCAGCAAAGAGTTAATGCTCCTGGTGAGGCAACAGCTCCCTTAAAACCCTGAAGGCTTCATGGAAGATGTTCCACAGACAAGACTGCCTATATGTAAGGAACAGACCAAGAGCAAGATCCATCCTGTTTTGCCCTTGTATGAGGCAGTGATTTGCTCTGTATCAAATGCTTGGGCCAAAGTGGCTTTCCCCAGCTCCTTGGTGATGTGCTGACTCCATTAGGAGATGAGACCTGGATCTGCACTTTCCATCCCACCTCGTCTCCCTCCCTATCCTACCCCATGCCAACCCCATACCTTAGGTCCCATGGGAGTGACAGGGAGCTGTGCTGCAGTGCAGCTTGGAAGGGTTTCAGGGTGCACCATCAACTGCACATATGTGCAATTCAATTTAAAACCCCAAAGGCCTGGTGAAAAGAATTGCTATTTTCCCCTTTTCCATACTCTTTCTTACCTAGCTTTGCCTCTAGCTTGTGCCCAAGCACAAGGTCCTATCTAAAGGCTTCTTGAAATCATGGGAAAGACTCTCCATGACCCTCAAGGGTGCTGAGTTGGACCACATCTGCTCTGTACAGCCCCTGGTCAACAAGTCAATGGGACCTGTGTTTGTGAAAGGTAGGACTTCTCCACCCAGTTCTCATGGAAAACAAGGGTGACAGCAGAAGTTATGCAGGATAAAGGCCTTGGATAAAGCTGTGTTAATCTTGGTTTTACAACTGCTTTGTGTTTTCTGTTCACTCCTCTTTCTGCAAGGTTCATAAAAGCCTGATGAAGCCGACAGGAGTCTCTCCATTGTCTTGGAAATGAAGAACCATTATCTTGGTTCTGACCCTGAATCATTTTGTTGCCTGCAAGACTGAGCTACATGGCCAGCAGTATGCTTGACTCATAGCTTGTCAGCTGCGTGACAACTTGCACGTAGGGTGTCGTCCTTAGGACAACCTATACTTAGGGCAGCATCCTTGCTTCTTGTTCGATCCTCTCGGTCCCTGCAGCATGCTGCTCCTGCAGCCTGGGCTTTGTGCCATGCGGGATGGTGCTTCATCCCGCCACGCTCTTGCTGTGCTGCTGAGCCATTTTCAGTGGTTCTGATGTGTCTTCTACATTTTCTCCTTATACATCACCCTCCCTGGAAGGTTTATATATGGCTATGTTGCAGTCAGGCTCCCACAGTGCAGAGGGACACAGCTGCTGGGCCCCATGGCTGGAAGATGGGATGGAAGGGAAGATCTCCATGTTCATCTGGCCAAGAGCAAACAATCCCCTTGGAAAAAGGGGCTTCACCCTCAGTTCAGTGTCCAGACCTTTCAGTGCCCTGGCCATAACTGCACTAAAACACCTGCTGGAAGATCCAAGCTGTATACTGTTCTCTGTGTCCCCTGGTTAGAGCCTTCTGCATTACTTTTATTCCATCCCACCAGCAACTCTTTATGATGGTGGACTGGAGTACACCTTTTTATAAACAAATCAATACATGTAAATTCAGGAACTGAAATTGCCAGTTCTTTCCTAACTTTTACAAAAATAGTTTGTTTATTTTTGAAATCTTAAGAAATACTTGATTCAGATGACTTGTCTGGCACAGTTCATACTGCACTGAGTGTGGCTGTATTAGAAATAACCTTAGCATTTTTCTAACATCTAGAGACTTGTTTCACTGTAGTCATGAAAAAAAAATAAAATCTCTGTGCTAAAATACCTTTGGAGCATATTCTCTTTTAAGGCAAAGGTAATACAGGCCAGTATTGATGAGAATATTCCGCTCTGATGAGGATCAGAAGAAAGATTTCATGCCACCAGTGTTGATCTGCTTGGCAAGGTGAGGAGGCTCATGGGGCTAACGCAGCTTTCCAGCATGGTTGTGCCTCTTCTGTCCAGCTGTGATACTCTGGCAGCTCATCTTGAGCAGGCAGCTGCCTGTCCTGCCTGTCCCACCCTGAGAGTCACTCTGCTGAGCAAACGGATGCCCAGGAGCCCTCCTTCCCTGCGGACGCTGCCTGCTGGCGAGCAGGGCAGTTCTGCTCCCCAGGAGAGGTGTGATGGCGCGATGCTGAGCTGGGCAGAAGTTATCCCACAAGTCACTGCCCAGGCAGTGCTAATTATCAAAGAGAATTTCACTGAAAAACACTGGTTTAAGAAGTTTTCTTGTGGACTCTTCCCCATGGCACCTCAAGGACACAGCCTCGCACCACATCTGAAGTCTTTTGCTTCTGCCTTTCCAGAGTGAAGTGTTCTGGTTTTGTACATGACTTTTCATTTCAGCTCTTAGCATTTCCGAACGATATAAGCCAAAAGTAAAAATCAAAGCAGAATTTTTTGCCGTGTCAAAACACAACACTCTGAATACCAAACAACTTCCTTGCAGTTTGCTTGAAGTCCCAAAGTTACTTGCTTTGTTACATTTTCTAAAATGGAAAAAAGCCCAAACGATGAAATGTGACATGAAAAACAGATAATAAGAGTATCTGTGCAATTTAAAAGGAGTAACTCAGTTTAAAATTGTTTTCCTCTCTTTGTTTAACTTACCAGTGATAAAAATCTTGCAGGTTTTAGATTTTATCTATTTAAATCTGCTATCTCCTTGACATCATATTATCTTTCCAGCTTCCCTCCTCAACTTTGGACAACAAGGAAAACAGCTTAGTGCTCTTCACTCTGGTATTCTCAGTTTTCTCATTTGGGATCTCACACTTTTGGGGACAGTTGTAAGTCAGCCTCTGAGCCTAGAACTTCATACAAGGAAACTATTATTTTGGTGTGGATTTATCTGCTTTACTAGGTATTTGAGTGGAGCTTGAAAGTAAATAGGAAAAGTGTTGCTTCTTAGTAGCAGGCAGAGTAGATCGGCTTCATCTGTGTTAGAAGGGTCATGGCTGGGCTTTTGAGTTACCAAATAGGAGCAAACGAGTAAGTTTGGATTGTGTATATTTTACCCTCTAGGGGCAGGAGTAGGTTCTACTCTAGGAGCAGGTTCTTTTACCGTCCATTGTAACCACAGTGGAGACTCTCTGTTTTTATTAGGCTGTAGATTTCCCTTCTGAAGTGGTTGAGTGTGTCCAAAGCAAAAATCCCAGACATTTGGGCTGCTGCTTGGTTGAGCCTCCTCATGTTGGCACTCGCTTGGAGCCTGTTGCAGCTCCTGAGGATGATGGAATGGCTCCCACTGGGAGCTGGATCAAGTTTTGAGCTGCTCCTTGTTGCTTGTTTATTTGTCCTATACTCTGGGCTTGGCAGGTGGCATTTTTCCTCAGTGATTCATTCTCCGGCACATGCATTTATCTGCGCTGACATTTTAATCATGCAAATAAGGATCTCCTTAATGAAGAAAAAAATTAATTTCACAACTGTTGCTACAAACACAGTAACAGTCCTGCTATTGTCATTACATTTATAATACAATCAGTGGTTTTTCCATAATTACTATAAACTGGAGCACTTAGCGACAGAGTAAAGGTTACACAAAGAGCTGTATGACTCCTCTTGTTCGCTTGCTTTTTTATGAAAAGCATTTGGCACTCTTCATATGTCCTTTTGAAATCTTTTGGTCGTGCTGCTTCATTGCTAGTACTGCAAATGGCTTTGCCTTTGTCGGAGGAACAGACAAAATAAGTGGCAAGAAGACAATTCATCTGTGACCTTTTGTGGCTTCTTGTCTTTCACATCGCAGTCTGCAGAGTAAACACAGTGACTCATTCTCTCTCAGTAAATAGCTGCTCTACCAAGGTTTTGTTATTTGCAGGGTTTTTCTGTTAAAAAAGCTGCACTGAAAGAGCAGCAGGATGTGAGCTATGAGCAGCCACCAAGCTGGTTTCGGCCTCTGGACCATTATGGATTTAGTAGGCAGTAAGAAGTTAAAATACCTGGCCAGGACCACACCCTTGTAGCACAAGTTCTTCTACAACACGGTCCATTTTTGAGTTCTCCCCTGGTGCATTGTATCAGTGACAAGATTAAAAACCCAGTTATATAGCCAAAAACCAGTCAGAAGAAAGGGCTTCCTAAGGGGAAGGGTGATAAAATGCTCTGAAATTATCAGGAAACCAAGTGACCTGGGAAACTGAGGTGTCAGGATTCTCAGTACCATTGTGCAGTGTCAGCCTAGTGTGAGGAATAGCTGTTTCAGACCCAATACCTTCTCCGTCCTCTTTTTCTTTTGGATGCATGACTGAGGTGCACAAAGCCCAGGCAATGATGACCTTAATTCCCCAGAGGGAAGGGGTCTGGAGACAACACTCTAGTCTCAAGGCAGTATGAACCAACGCCAGGAAAGTTGTTTTAGGGCTCAGTTTTTAACCTCCTTGTTAAAAATGGAGGTCTTAAAAATGTTTGAAAACATCTCTCAGAATAGAGCTCTTGCTCTTGAGCTCAGGGCACTTCCCACAGGCACTTGAGGTTGTTCCTTTAAAACATTTCATGTGTCAATAATGTCAGCCTCAGTCTTCATTTTTAACCAAATGGGATGAGTTTCCCTGGTGCGAGAAATGCAAGAAAAGCAAAGCTTGGCTGCTGAGAGCAAAGCTCTCAGGAACAAAAGGTTTGCTGCCAGACCTTGGGGATTTTTCAGGAGTAAAAGAGGAGGAGGAGAACAGTAAATGAAGGGAGAAAAAGCACACGAGCAGGGAAAGGACTAGACAGAGGATATCGGCAGGGGAGATTCAGCTTCTCAGTGGGCAATTTAGAGGCTCTTCCTCGGTCACTTTGGCCCATGATTGCCACCATACCTACACTGATTAAGGGCATGATGTATTCAATTGACCTATCTAAGCTGGAAAAGTCCTGCTGTAGATGCAGTATTGGAGCTGCACTGAACAGGTAAAACCTGTATCTGCACCAGCAGCAGTCATTGTGCCTGGTACAGGCTCAGTAACAGCTCAGTAGAGTTATAAAAATACTCTAGTGCCCACACGGGGCACTGGCACAGGTGCTTTTTCTTTACAAAACATCTCTATCCTTGGGCATCAGAATTTGTGTCCTTGTGCTGTAATGACCCACCAGAAATGGGGACCACACTGATAGGGAGGAGACTGGGACAAGGACCTGGAGCTGAAGGATTGCTGGGTCATGGGGTGGGCAGTATGGGCTGGCAAAGACCTTTAGAAAGTGAGACTGAGATCTGGGAAATGCTTTTGGGCACTGGGACCAGATGCTGGGTTGGCAGTCAGGTGAGGGGCCAGCAGGGACCGAAAGCGAGAAGAGGCTGGGAGAACATGTCATGGCCATACTTGTAGCATGGCACTTTTGTCCCCTCGAATGCCTGTTGGATTTGTTGCTCCTCGTTTCTGAGCTGCCAACAGCTACCTCTGCAGCCTGACGTGTTCAGGTCAGCCCCACGCTTCCACACCTCGTTAGTCTTACTTTCAGCAGATGCCTTTTTTTGCGAAGGGGAAAAGTACTATAGATCCTGTCATTCAGCACAGACATTCATTTTCACTGTCTCCTTCCCTTTAGAAAACCTGCAAGCCTGCAGCTCAAAAAGACTTTTTCAGTGATGTCTTTCTGTGCTATAAAGGCTCAGAATCGCAGGCCAGGGAATCAGTTCACACATATGGAACTGATGCCTGTGTCCAGGGTGTGAAGTCTGCATTACTACTGCTCAGGATGTTTCCTTTCCCATACTTATATACCCCAGGGAGCCTCATGCCTCAGTGGGAGATCACATTCCCCCCTGTCTGACAAGACAGTTTGTTGCCTTGCTTCAACTTCCAAGAGTCTTAAACATGCAGTTGCAGTGAAGGGCCCTTTGAAGTGTTGCTGCACCTTTCTGGTTCTTCATTCAGGGGTGAGTATCATATGTATTTTTATTAGATAATAACCATTCGGTGTAATATGTCTTTTCATCTGATGCTGGAGCATGCCAGAGCTGTAAAATGGGGTCCCAGCACAAGGGTTTGTAATATGCTGCTGTTCTTTCCCAGTCAGAGCTGGCAGCACCTGTGGTTTCTTGCCTTGTAGTGCCAAGCTCTGTTGTTAAAATGTCATGGATCTCACCTTTGGAGACCGAGATGAAAAAATGAAGAAGAGTGCTTGGCTTGCACAACAATTTTTATTCACCTTTGGTTTTCCATCCTTTTGGGGTGTCCTGTTTTCAGGTGGGATAAAGCTAGTTTTTCTTCTTAGCAGCTAGAATAGCGCTGTGCTTCAGACTCAGTATGGGATTTGGTGTGAGAAAAGTTATCTCTATTCCAGCTGAAACCAGGACATGGAGTTACATTTTAAAAGATCTTTCCCTGCAGGGACAAAGTCTTGGAGCTCATGTTTGCAGTGGTAGCTGACATTTGTCCGTCATAGTATGACCCCTGGAGCTGGAACAAGCAGCACTGAAATCACATTATGGGAACTGGCAACTGCCTCTTTACCGGTCAGGCATGGGAATAAAATATATCCTGATTGTCCCAGTTAAATCTTCCTTCTTTCAGGCAGAAATGAAACGAGACCTTCCCTTTCTCTTCTGTGCCAGTATCACGGCCACAGCCAGTCCTTTCTTGCTGTACATGGTGTGGCATCAGTGCCTGGTGACTGTAAAATACCAGTTTCTGAAAGATTAATTCTCTGCAGTGAGAGATGTTGGACACCGTTTGCTGCTGGCACACCGAGGCTGGCTGGCATGTGCCCTGGCAGGATACTGCTGACTGTTTCTCTGTCCCCTCCTGTTGGCCAGGCACTTTCTCCAAACCCAGAAAGGTTGAAGATTTCTCCCCTGCAGCTGAAGAATGGAACACTTTGTCTACTGGGATCGAGTGATTGTCTTTCATTTATTTATTTCTGGGATAGCAGAGGGGTCCCAGAGCCAGAGGTCTCATTGTTTCCATTCTCAGCACACATTTGTGTTTTCTGAAGAATGAAATGGTTTTTTGCACCTAAAATCTGGGGCTGGTGAGAGGTGTGAACTCTGATGAATGGCTGTGGAGTGATGTGATGCTCTGAGGATCACTCTGAGGGGTCCCAGAAGGGAGCCCCTCACCTGCTTCTGTTGCCCAGCAAATAGCAGTGCTGTGCTGCTGCTCCTACCCCAGTAGGATGTGATGGCTTGTTTTCTCCTGTGTGAGTTATGGGGAATTATTTGCCATCTTGTGAACTGATTTTTGGGAACCTTTGGAGAAGGCAAGTAGGAAACATAAGTGTATAGTGTGCAGCCCCCATCAGCAGGGTCAGCATCTCTGGTGAGAAATGGGAAGCCTGGGTGTGAAGGGTGTCCTGTGCTCGCAGACCCCATGACCAGCCTTGGAGAGATGCTGGGAAGTGAAAAGTTTGAGGTTTTCACTATGAGTGCTGTGATTAACCCAGAAAAAACTTCCAGGGATGTCCATAGGAATCTGCCTGAACAGGAGCTGTGTAGTGCTGAAAACAGGACAGATTTGGCTCGGTGAGCTTATATGAGAACACATTTTTTATTAGTTGATTATCATATTCTTCTGGTATTAATTTTCCAGACATCTCATAATTTTCCAAGTATGTAGCAATTTTCCAGTCTGACAATAGCAATGCAACCGCTGTCCGGTGTGCACAGTTCATTCTGCCTTTAAGTCAAGAAGAAAAGGGTGAATTTCCAAAGAAAAATGTTTCTGAGCCTTTACTTGCAGTTGTCTGACTGAAAATAAAGATGCTTCTGCAAGGCACATTCAAAACACATAGAAAAATGTTCTGGCCAGAGCTTGAGCTGATGGTCTCTATTCCAGGGACCCCAAACCTTTGCATGCCTTTGTGTGGAGTCCTCGTGGGGAGAGCGGTGCCAGCTGTATGTGCCCCAAGCAGAGGTATGTGATGTGTCTCATAGAGTCAGCAATGGAAAATTTGGCCTCGGAAAGCAAAATCAGCATGTGAGCAGGCACGCTAATGGCTGTGCCGTCTCCTCTCCCCCTTCCCTCCCTCTGCTCCCTCCTCCTTGAAAGACATGAAAACTGTTAGTTGGGGCGTCACCTGCTGAGGGTAAAGTGACATTTCTGAGACACATCAGGCAGGGGAAGATGAGATGTTTTGATCCGTCTTAGGCAAGGCTGATGGCAATTTAAAGAAGATGTTTTTGTGCGTGCTGAGATGTCACCGTGCCTGGCTGATGGACAGAAAAACTGATGGTGGAAAAGCAGCCTTGTATAGTTCTCCTTGAAGAGTGGCTGTGGAAGCAGGATCCGGTCTTTAATTCACTCAACCATCAGAATGGAAAACACAAACACTTACTTGCAAGAGTTTGTTGTTTGGGGTTTCTTTTGTGTGTGTGTTGTGGTTTTCTTTTTTTTTTAGCTAACTCATAAGATAAATATTAAGGTTTGATATGAAAATATGGGGGTCTTCAGTCCATTGCCATTCCTTCCCTTGAGCTTTAAATCCAGATATTTATTGTTAAATAAATATTTTACATTTTTTCATATTAACAGTCTATGTAATTCAATGTTATCGTGTTAACACAGTTAAAATATGTTAAAAATAATACATATTTTCAAGCTAGAGAGAATCCTGTGCTTGTTAAGCCAAAAGAGAGAGTACACCTAAGATGGGGTGCCTGGGTCAGCAGCTGGTTAGACCTTTCATTCTGCATTTTCTCTTCCCAGTTTTCCTCTGCAGGGTGGGAATCCAGCAAGTGTGAGCTCCATACGGTCTTTGAACCGCAGAATCGTCTCTGAAACAGGACAAAGGTCCCGTACCCCAAGGCTTCGGTGCTGCTGCGCACTCAGCCCCACGCACTTTGCTGCTTCACTGCCCCTTTCGTTTAATCCAGAAACTTATGCCAGACTGCAGTAGCAAAGAGCCAACACTAGATAGCATTTTATGTTTGTTTTGAGGAAGAAAAGCCTTTTGTTCTTGTGTTTAGGTAGATCCTGAAAAAAAAAAATCTAAGCATGTATTTTAGACATGATTAATTGTTAATATTTTTTGGTGACCTGTGCAACGTCTCGCATAAATTCAAAACAACAGGCAACAAAACTGTCTTGTTTTTTCTATTGTTTTCTTGATGTCACTGTATCTGTATAGAACTTATCTGCATTGCTAAAGTGCCTAATGCTATTTTGCTTCTAGGTGCTGAGGTAAGAGGCTTATATTTGATCTTTTCATAGGCCATGCTCCTGATCCTATTAACATCATAGTGAAATCTCCAGCAGGCTGGGATCCAGCCTGTTCTATGCTTGTAAGTGCTGTATGGGGAAATAATATCACAAGACGTAACACGGGCAGCAAAGGTGAATTTCTTGTGATCTACAGAACAACAAAATTGCTACAGATGGGATTTGGCTCACAAGTTAGGAGACACATACCTTGATGTCTATGTGTGGCTACGTACAGGAGGAAAATGCTGAGTTGCCATTAAAGATGGGGATCCAGGGCTCAATTCGATGTCCACATGTAGACATCTACTACCATCCAATACATCCTAGGATATCAGAGACATTCATATATAACCTATATGAGATCCATGACCTTCAGGAGCTTCAGCTGGAGTCCAGATGGGACACCCTACAGCATTTCAGATTCCTGCATCTGAGCAATTGAATCAAGCCCCTGATGTCCACTGACTGTGGTGGGAACTAGACACCTCTCTCACCTCAACACCTACAGGAAGACTCTGATTTAGGTGTCTTACTCTTTATGCTGAATCTCATCCTTCATGCAGGATTTGGTCACCTGAACATGGACATTCAGCGGCTCAAAGGTATCTTGCCTGGCTTCCAGATGCTGGCTCAGAAAGTTGTATGTCTCCTGTAGGGTCCAATGGAAAAGCTCTAGGAAAATGTCTTGGATGCCATGATCACTTGAAGGGGTCTACAGTCCTCAGTTTTGGCAGCTGACTCCAGCTCTGCACATGTGAGCAGATGCTTTCAGGCCCCACTGAAACAGTCTATGGTCAAAGGGTTGATCGACGTGACTGCAGCACTGGGTTTGGGCAGCTGTTGGCTGCAGTGTCCACCTCAGCAAAAACAGGAAAAGGATATGACCCTATTTACCCATGGAAGAAGTTCTACTGTGGGGTGCTCAGTGTAAGGTAGAGTGGGAATAGGCAGGGAACAGATCCTGAAGGATCCCAGAGGTTGCTGCTAAGGTGGGCTCCCACCTTGAGAAGGAGGTGGTGGAGCCCAGCCGCGGCAGGCTGTGTGCTGTGTGCCGTGGCTCCCCAGGGCTCTTGTGTGATTGCAACATCCAGAAACCACACTGCAAAACTCTCCTTAAAATATGCTGATCACACAGAACTTGAGGCAGCTGTACCGCAGTGTCTTACCATAATTACTTGGCATCGCTTTAGCATATGAAATTGGTTTTGATGAGAGCTCTGATTGCTCTTTTTATGCAGGTCTTGTTGTGAAGCACAGGAGTTAAGAGATTTGATGTTTCTCTTTCTTTGAAAGGCAGAGTTTCAAATTCCTTTGGTGAGTGTTTGTGGCAAGACACATTTCTCATTGTCACTGCTGCCCCGAGCCCTCATTTTTTAGCATTAACAGTAGTGCTGATACATGGTGTGTGTCTGAGGTGTTCCGGGTGCTTTAGCTCCGAAACCATCGCTCTACCTTGTGCTTACACCCTTCTCACAGCGAAGCAAGTGGGTTGGAAACTGGATTAACTTGAGCATTAGCTGCACACTGAGGCACAGCTCACTTCCCCCTTCTGTTGGGAGGGTATGAACCCACCCAGAGCTAAATCCAAATATTGCTGAGTGCAGGTCCTCAGTGCTGCGCCAGAAGAGCCGGGTGCAGCTATCCAGCCTTGCAACAGCTGCTTGAAAAGCTTGGTGACAGCCCCGGGGGATGCTGGCTTTTCAACCTGCATTTCATCACGGCAAAAAATCACAATAACGGCAATTTAAGTGGAAAAGAAAATGTAAAGAACAACAACAATAACAACAAACCCATGGAAAGAAAAAATCCCACAAGCTCAATTTGAAAGTGTCACAGGCTTCTTTTTGCTGTTCCTAGGATTGGAGTATCTTGATGCTTATCCCAAGTCAAGCAGTGGGACATTGGCAGCAAGTTGCAGAGCTGGTGCTGGGAAGGGCAATCCTAGTTTCTGACGCAGCATTGGCCTCATTTGGCCCTGAGCTGTTCTTAAAGGATTAATCTCTGAATGTACAGATGTGCCTACAGAGGTCTTAACTCTGCACTTCTCCTTCAAGCTCCACACTCTGAGGAAATTAAAAGCGCGATGGAGAACTGAGGGATTCCTTGCAACCGTATGTTCAGATTAATTGATTACAACTGGGCATTCCTATCAGGGATTGTCTAAAGGAAGAGAAAACAAGATGAGTTTGAACAACTTCCTGAATTCTGATATATTCCCTGAATCTTCTGGGGGAAAAGCAGCACTTGGTTTATGCAATGCTGTTTGCACAGCAAAGGTGGGATTGCTGATACCCGACCTGTGAGCCCCTAGGTGCAGCACCTCGTAGAAAACCTGTTCTTGTTTTGGAAGAAGAATATGCCCTTCCTTCCAAACAAAATACTGCAGAGTTTGACCCCGTGGCTGAAAGCAACCTGCAGTCAAAATTGATTCCTCACTGCTAACTCAAGATAAGGTACTTTCAAACCAAAAATCAGATAGCCCCAAGCAGAGAGTTGCAGTGATCTAACAAGATCCATTAAAAGCTTTGTCTGCAGAGGCTTTGCCTGTAGCTTTCCTCTCCCAGCAAGGAAATGCTCACACATGTCATCTGGTCTGTGCTGATAAAATCGAAGTATGATAATGGGGGCAGGACACAAGGAATCATTCTGGAGACCGAATTCTTCTTAAGTGTGCTTTTAATGGTGGCCAAGTCAAAGCCACAGACTGATCAGTGCTAGATTTATTACCCTTAAGGCAGAATCTGTTCAGATTTGTGATTGCAGTGTCAGGGTTTCTGTTTTAACAATTTTCCATACTGTTGTTTTTATGTGAGGTATATATGAAGCTGTCACACTTGGCTGAGGAAATCGCTTGTATGAGCTGCAATTTGTGTGATACACTACAAAATGCAACGCTGGCTCCTCTCTGATGATGCTACAGCCCACGGAGTGTATTCACATAGAGAAGGCTTCCCCTCTTTGTTGCCATGGGTGGGGTGATGAAGTTGCTTGTCCGCTCAGGATGGGAAGGAAAGCAGCTTTGCTGGTGCAGGTTTCCGTGCGGGCAGGGAAGAGATGCACTGTGATGTGCACCAGTGGAGCATGAGGTTGGGCTTTTGGGAACAGAGGCCAGTGACTCAGCATCCTCCTTCTCCACACCTTTGTATCACTCCCAGACCTGCGCCTGGGCACCAAACCTTTCAAAATCCCTTGTGATTTTTCTCAGATAATAAATAATCTCAGGCATTTTACAGCTCTAAGTGTTACACTGAGAAATGCAAAGGTAACGGCACATGTCCCGGCTCTCACTGCCTCACTATCCTTCTACCCAGCAGTGCAAATGAGCTCCCAAAAGCCAATTTCAGCTTTCACAGAGTCAGGTGTGTGTGCTGCACCAGCTGCCTTTTAAGGCTCTGCTCCCTGAAACATCGCCTTAAATTTAATACCCATGGATATTTAACCCCTAAAGATGTTTACAGCCTCTTTTAAAGCTGCTTTGGCTTTCACAAGGCTTACGGTATTTTTTTTTAAAAAGCTCTATTTTGTTTCTTTGTTTATTGTTTAAGAAAACAAAATAAAACAGAAAATAGACCAGGAGAATAGCCACTGAGGCTGGGAAGGCTTGGGAAGCCTTGGGAGGGCTGCAGGAATGGGATCCCTGAGACTCAGAGGAGCCCATGGGACATTCCCCCCCAGACAGCCAACAACATTATGGTAACTATGGTCTATCTTTTAAAGATCATACCTAAGAAAAAAATTATGTAAGACAACTTTTTGTGTAAGAATGCGTAATTTTTTCCCCTAATGGAGTTCCCAGATCTGAAACTTTAATTTTTTTTCCATTTTGTAAGACTTTTTATGTCCTTCTGAAACAGGAGATGAAAACTATTCCTGCCTCCCTTCCCACCTTAGCCTTAGGGAAAGGGGAAAAAAGTCAGGTTTTCTTGGTCAAATGAAAACTTGTGACCAAAAATCTGTAAATAAGCAGAAAGTGCAAATTAAAGTTACTTAATGTGTGGCGTTTTTTCAGGATTTATTTGCAGTAAATAGTCTTTGCAGGTTGCTGACTTACCCGTTCCTTTTGCCTCCTCCAAGTGTTTTCTGCACCCGCACGGGTTTGATAGATTCCAACTAAAGCAAGGAGTTTCCTCGGTGGCTGAAGATAAGCAAAAGCCAGACCCTAGTGATGATCTGTAGGGGGTGATGTTGCTACACAGACTCTGCCTGCCAGCTGCTCTTTGTATTGTATTGCTGACAAACTGGGCTGCTGCAGAAAGAAAAAAACCACGCTCACCAACCTCCTCCCTCTGCCCTCGCCATCGCTCGCTTGCAAGGGTGCCTTAGCTCTTCACCTGATACCACGTCGTCCTGTTCTGCTTGATGGGCTTTGTCCAGAACTGTGTGTGCCTTCACAGCCCAGGGTCATGTGTTCTATTCTGTCTCTTATTTACTGCTTGGTGGCAAAACAGCTGTTAGTGGGATGTTGCCACCAGCCAGAGAGACACAGGCAAGAAGCAGGGGAAGGCAATCTGTAGGTCTGGTGAACTAATGAGGTGGTAATAAACACCTACTGCTGTGATTTATTGTTTTTTATCTGGAAGGAGGCGCAACAAGATTAAAAAGAAGGGAGAAGGTTAGTTGGAGATGTTAGACGAGAAGTGGTGAGGAAGTAAAGATCCTTTTCTCCTTGTGGGCAGGGTGGTGAAGCCCTGCCTGGTCATACAGCTGCCACAAAAGGATGGGACATGCTCAAAGGGGCTTCCTGGGTCAACTGCTCATCACGTAATCCGTCTCATGGATTAGTCTAGGTCTTGTTTGAAGCTAGGCATCACTGGGGGAAATGGTGAAGAAGAGAGAGGGAAATAAAGTCTATGAAAAAGGAAAATAAGAAATTGGAGTAGGGAACACTTAAAAAGCAATTTAAGCATCTCCTCACAGATACAGACCACTGTGAATTTGACTCTGTTGAATAAAGGTAAAGAGTGCTAGTGCTAAGGAAAGAAAAAGATTATAATTACAGGTTTTATACTTACATATAGCCCTGAAGCTCTGCTGATGTATGCTGAGCCCCACGTGTGTCCTAAAAACACCACTGTCTTCTCCACATAAATGTGTCTATAGGGTGAAGGGGATAACCCTAATACCCCAAAATAACCAAATCACCAGCAGAGACACCCCCAGCCCCCACATTGTGGAGACCTGAAGACCATCCCAGGTAGCGCTGGAGAGCAAAGGCAAAGGCAGCACCTGATGCTGGGGGGGAGTGCAGAGGTACAGCCCCCAGCACAGGGAGCTGCTGTCATAGACTCATAGAGCAGTTTGGGATGGAAAGGACCTTAAAGATCATCTTATTCCTACAGCAGGACAGTGCTGCTCCTCTCTCCCTTCAGGCAGCCTGGAGGGAGTTGTGTGACACACCTGACAGGCTCCAGTGCCAGCTGGGGTGATTGCTTTGTATTGCCAAGGACAGTTTGCTTTCCATGTAGCCAGGTCACTGTGTGCACAGGGTTTTGAGCAGAGTTACAGTTTGTGCTTTTGAGAATGACCAGGGCTACTGCGGTCTGTAATTGAGTTCTGCTTTGCACCAATCCGTGTGCTGTCAGGGCTGCGAGATCAGTCATGAACAGTGTCCAGCTCCACACAGCCAGAGCTGGGGGGCTCTCAGTGCTGCCCCGGTCCCACACGGAGACCGTGTAGCGTGAGCGTAGCTTTTCCTCATGTCAATACAAACCTGTTTGTGCTATGAACTAGGGCTATCTTACTCTCGTGTCCTTGCCTGCCTCGTTACAGTACTGTAAATGATGAATAGCTCTACTGGGGTTATACTGGGGTGATGCTGGGCAGAGAATGGCAGAGATTACTAATTCCAGATGCAAAAGATGGAGATGAGCAAAATTAATGGAGTATTACATCCTAGAGCGATCAGGGGAGAGGGGGGAACAGCAACAGGCTTATTGTGACTTTTTGTTATGAACAGAGTCTGTGCTAATCTCCCAGAATCTGAAACAAGTCATAACCTGTTTTTTTAGGCATTTTCAAGAAGCATCTGTTATTAAAAGTGCCTGCATAGAAAAGACATGTTTAATCTCTGCTAGGTTTTCCCTCTTGCTGTATGATATGGGCTCTTGATTAACGGAGGGCAGGCTGGAAGGTAGCTGAAGGCTTTCTGGCTAGTTTTCCATCATTTTGCAAGCTGGATGTTTCCCCTCATGGTGCTGCAGAGGGGAGGAAAGCCCTGACTGCTGCAGACTCTCAGATCACACTCCAGTGGGAAATGGGTCTTGCTGTCTCCCGTGTCAGCTTTGAATTGTCACGTGAATAATTAGGTGTAAAATATTAGCACTTTCATCAGGAGCAGCTTGCATTTTCTTTGCGTGGACATAGATGACTTCACCAGGGAGACCGGTGTTTTATCCCTACACGTGCCCTGTCCCTGCATGCACATTGAATCCCATCCATGCAGAAAGCTTTTTTTCCCTCACTTACCTGTTGGAAGAAGATCGTAGGCAGTGGGTACCACAGTGCTGGAGCCTCTCTAATGACCACAACAGACTTCTTGTGAGAGTTCCTCTTCTCCAGCAGCCTTTCCAAAGAATGTGCAATGAATGCAAGGAACCTTGGCAGGAACTGGGTTTTCATTGCTTTTTTTTTAGGCAGCATCTACCACTTTGAGACTCTTAGGTCTAATCTCAATGCAGGAAAAATAAAGCTGCTCCCAAGACAGACTGACTGACAGACTTGTCATGATGATAGTACACATATTTGAAATACTATGGCTGCATCCTTGAAAACCATAGCTAGGGTAAGCTCTTTCCCTGAGTGCATGCAGTAAAAATAACACCTGCTTGCAGGCAGTGGATTTGACAGCTGTGAAGATACAGTGGAGGCATCTCCAAAAGCATAATACGTTTTTGCTTTGTACACCAAATAATAATAGGATTTGTTATGGAGAAAAGGCAGGATGAGATGTGAATTCCTAGATACAAGGGGAAGAGCGTGGTGGGGGATTACAGCTCGGTGGAACTAATAAAAACCATCAGCCATGCCTCTCACTTGAAGGTACATCTCTCATTTCTCATGTTGTGTGCAGGTCCAGTGACCTGTCCCATGTACTGCTCATTAGGGCTGCTTGGTAAGGTCCAAAATAATGCTACAAAATACAGCACTGGTTTGCTGAGCCTGAAGTGTTTCATTTTTTCTCCGTGGAGTAATTTTTGCTGAATCTTAACACAGGCTGCAGATAGGGTCCTGTCTGGGTTCCTGGGAAGCATCTCCCAGAGTCTCATTTGCTGCTGATCCCCCTTGCACGGCTCTTGCAGAATTGCCTGCAGCAACCCAGTGTTGGCATCGCAATATAGTCAACAGCAACTATCTCCAGCTCCTTTATAAGAGTGCCAGAAGAGGTGGATTTGCTTTAGCAGGGTCAGCTGTGGGTAGGAAGTCAAGATGTTGTTCGTCCATTGCTTTCCAGAGAGGAGGCACAAACGTGTCTTTCATTCAGGATAGTTAAAGGGTAGAAGTAAAAAATTTCTGGGCTGGAATACACTTGCTGGTTATCACACTGACCGTAGGAGATGGTGGCATCGCTTCTCACTCCTCAGAAAACCACCAAGGTATGAACCCTTCCTTAATTAGTCAGCTAGTTAGGCATCTTTTTCACTCTGCCCAAGATTTATCTATATATTGATCATAAGATTATAGAGCTATCATAAATTGAGGAGAAACTGTAAGTGATCAGTGAAAAATACCCAGGTGACAGTGATTGTTGGCATGATCTATATAGCATGATCTTAATCACTCAATACCTTAAACATAATTTAAAAAGATATTTTAAGGCAATAAAAGTAAACTTGTAATTTTAGGATTAAAGAATGTATATCAGGGTGACAAAACATCCTGTAAAAGATGGGTTCCCCAAACTGCGAGTGAATTAATGAAGTTGTCAGTGAATCAGTAGGCAGTGTAGGTGTTTCAGGCGAGACACAGAAAGAACTCCTCCCTCAGAAGATGCAAATAGCATGGTGGTAACTTGTAAAGTTCTTTACTTTTTTACTTAAAATATGACTATCCTTGGGTGAGAATAGAATAACGACTGTGTCAGGCAAAGCATCACCCAGGCCTGTATCTCATCTCCAGAGATACTTCCAGTAATACTTCCCCAAACTACTCCCCGCTTTGCAGTGATCTGCAATTCAGTCCTAACCCAGAAGGAGTGTCATTGTGTCCAACAACCTATACAGGGTTCTTTTGCCATGCTTATGTATGCTTGCCCTTAGAAACTTCTGGTATCTATCATCCTGTGGCCAACCATAGCTTAATGACTTGCTGCATAAATAATAATCTCCTTGTAATCTGCCATCTACTTTTTTCGTTCAGCTGGTCATGGTTCTTGCATGGGATGGGATGTTCTTGCTCCATGTGCCACTCATACAGACCTCTGCCTTCCCTCTTGCGCAGTGTCTTCTGCAGTCTTGATGTTGGGAGTGAGAAAAGTTCCTTCACAAGGAACTCCATCTCAGAGTGCTCTCCAAGCACCCCTGACCTATGCGGAACATCTGACTCTAACAGGATGAGACTCTACAGAATCAGCAGTAACCGTTTTCTTTTGAAACCTGCCTGGGAAAAGAAAGTAGCAGTTGTGCAACATCCTGTTGCTTGGTGAGCAAAGCAGAGCATGGAGCTGCCTAATTGAATTCCTATCCCAGCCCTTTGACAACGTGCTTCTTTATATTACATGGGGCGTTGCTTCACTGTAGGCTGCTGTGATTCATGAGCAGGGACAACCTGCTCGGTTCTTGAAGGCTAAACATGCTCACTTTCAGAGCGAGGGTCAGAGCTGTGGACCTTGAATTGAGTCCTGTGGGTCTTGCATCAGGTGCTGGAGGTGAGGGAAGGGGACTGTCCCCTGTAGGGACAGATTTAAGTAGCTTAAATGCATGTGGTGCTTCTGATGATCATAAGGCTGCTGAAATGAAGATTACCGGCTTGATGCAAAGTGCGCTTGGCATTGCTGGAATGATTTCATAAGGTGTAGGTTTTACCAGACCTCATGATTTTGGGCCTTATCTCTTTCTGTCTCATGAATACAATTGGCTATTCACTCACCAGTGGTGAATTGATGCCTTCCCATGTTCAGACCCAAGGCTGCAAAAGGGCTGTCACATCCCATGGCGGTGCCTCCACAGCTCCTCTTGAGGCACAGGCTCTCATCTCCTCAAAGAAGCAATAGAGAGCAGTTCCCTGTGCCGGACTGAGCATGGGAAAGTGAAATCTTTGTGTGAGTAACCTTTATAAGTTGAAGGTTAATTCTTCAATTTGAAATGATGACATAAATATTGGCAGAGTTATAAGTATCATTTAGGGTTATTCCTCTTTTTTGAAACCATGACTCTGAGGCCTGCCTGGTCTTACCAACAAGATATTAAATGAAATTAATTAGCAGATACCAACAAGACATTGGTTTCACAGAGTTTGTTCTGTGAGCCCGCAACTGTTGTTGTACAGATAGCTGTGTATTCACATGTAAAATACATAGAGATTAATTAAAGATCTCTTTGTTATTTACTGTTGTCATTATCAAAGTACCTGGGACCGTCTGTCAAACACAAGGACTTTGTAGTTCTTGCTGCTGAATGCACAGAGTTGGTGGAATTTGTCAACAGCTTGTGATAACAGACTAAGAAAAACTGACATATAGATGAGAAAATAAAAAGAAAACAGTTTTAGCAGATGCCATGGTAAACACTGAGAGACAGAGCTTACTTATAAATCCTGCTCTCCTCCTGGAGAAGAGTCCTCCATGACACTTCATTAACAAAGCTGGCTGAAGTTGCTAAGTAACAATGCTCTGACCCAGCACATCACTTGCTCCAAACACCATGGGTGTAGGGAAGGTGATGATGGCTTTGGCATGCAACATTTGCAGCTGTGGTACAGAAGAAGTGCAGGGTTTCCCCAGGAGAGCCCATAACTCACTGTGTTGGGATGAAGCTTGGCTAGCCCATAGCCCAGAGGCACCTGTTAAAATGCTGTGCTTACTTCTGCTTCCCTGTTCCATGCCACCGTGCTGCTGCAATGGCCGCAGCTCCCACTTGCAACACTACAGCCAAAGGGCAGGAAAAAACATCAGGTTCCTCTACATCCACCTGTTGCCTTCCCCTGTTGCCTTTCAATTATTCTGCTTCTTCCAAGCAAAACTGCAACTCCTCGCATTGCTTCCCACAGGCATCATCTGCTGGATCCGCCCTGAATCCTTCCCAAAGCACCAACCTCTTTGTCAAGCTGGGGTTTGTCATGGCCTCTTTGCCATGAGGTTACTTCTGACAATGAGCTGCTGACCTGCACGTGGTGCCTGGCTGGATCAGCCTTCCCCCTCAACAACCTGTCTTGTCATTAAGCTTCAAAACCCACCACCTCTGATCTGCGTTTATAACTTGATGGTAGACACATGAGACTGCAGCCAGACAATACTTTGTAGCCATAGATCCAGAAACACTGAATTTTCTTAAGGCACCTGACACTGGTGGTCATTTATACCAAAGTCCTGTCTTTTTTTTCCTCCCAGATGGATTTTGGGTTGGCTTTTATGCCATCCTCAAGCCCAGACTCCATAGATATCTGTCCAGAAAATGCTCAGTTATCTTTTGGCTGCTGTCTTTTGTGACTGTGATCTCTTCATGGTTCTGAGGTCAGATCTTCTCCTGTGGGATGCTGGGAACTGACCCTTACACGGTTTACTTCCTTGATGGGAAGTCCAGCAGTTGCAAACCCATTGATTCCTGCTTCTCCTTCCAGGGGGGGACCAAACTTGCCAAATAACACACCTATGCTGAGCTGTCACCACGTAGGCGTTTCCATGAAAGTTAGGTGCATCAACTCCCATTTCCTTCCATGAAACAGTCAGAAGACCAAATGTAGGTGTTTCCTCCAGGGTGAAATTGAAAAGCTCTCCAGAGCCCAGGAGAGTGATTAAAGAGCCAAAAGCAGTACTGACACATAAACTTCAGTGGATTACTTTGCAGCCTGAGTCCTACCCTGGTCTCCATCATGCCCACAGAGAGAGACAATCACACCAGAGAGGGATTCCTTGAGGGTTCCTACTTACCATGACCAAAAGGGAGCTGGGATGAGTGCTAGCAGCACCTTCAATAGCAGTGAGGTGGTTTTGCTGTGAGCACCATGGTGTGAAAGCAGGGCAAAGAGGGTACTTTGACCTGGCTGAGGATGAACTGGAAGCGGCCCCCCAACATTTCTCTAGGATGACATTCAATGGCAATTAACTGCAGGCAGCAGCGTCTTCTCAAGCATGCATGGGACAAGCAAACAGCATTGCTGCTGTGCTTGTTCTGGCTGTTGCTCTTTATCCTCACCTGTCTACTAGATAAAGCTGCAGTGTCCTCGTAGATTTAAAATTTCAGTAACGCTCGTAGAGTAGATTTTTATTTCAAAGCAGACAAGAAAATTTATCCTTTTGAACCATTCTCATGACAGATCACTACAGTATTTAGGCAGTTTTGATACCTAAGTTTGATTGTTACAAACTAGGCAGTGAGTGGCACATTCAGGGCTCTCATTCTGGTTGACAGCAGTACAGAAGCACTCCAGCAGCAGCTCCTGCAATTTTGCTGCAATAACAACACACCAGCTTAAATTGAAAGGACTGTTCCCATCTGAAGCCTCCTGGAATTGGACTTCCACAGGAATTATTGCTAAAAAAAAAATCTGCGGAGAACCACCTGCCCCACATTTATTTTAAGTAATAATAAAATAAAATGTCATTTATTTTAAGCAATACTTTACATGTCCGAGGGAGGTGTTGTCTGTACAGCCTGATCCAGACTAATGATGAGCTAGCAAGTGGCCCTCGGAAACAAATGGTATGATGCTTCTTGGGCATCTTTAAATACCCAGAAAACCCAGGCCGTGATGCGGGTTACCTGACCTGACAGCAGATGGAGACAAGAAACAAACTTTGTGCCGTGAGCTGTCATGCTGTGGGCTGCAGCAGCCAAGCTGACCTGGGAACTGGCTCCCACCTCACCGTGATTTGTTCCTCATGGTGGTTTTTCTTCACTAAGGTCTTTCATAAGCCTTTCTACTTGTTCAAAGATATCTCTAGTTTTCAGGTATGCTTTTTCATACCTTCCTGATACAAGGCCCAGGGCTTTGGTTTTGGAGGTTTTCAGAACAAGGAAATCCCTTCCTGTTTCAGCAGCTGAGCCTCAAGCTGAGACCAGGGAATACCCCACACTTCCTCCAGATTCATAGACACAGCTTTGCTGTTACTGGTTCTGAAGTGAGCGATCTAAAAGATCATCACAGCCCCAGAAAAGAAGCCTGTCATTTACAGTGTGCTCTGCAGTGGCAGGGCATGTGTGGATGTGCCGTGTCTTTCTGCACGGCTTGTGAGGAGCTCCATGGACTTAACAGCCCTCAGGAAGCAGCCAAGGGGTGAGAAGTGCTGGAAGACATGGATCATACTGAAGCAATGCTTCAGGAGCACCTCTAGCTTGCAGAGTCCAAATCAGCAGCAAGGACTGACATATTTGTCAGCACCCAACAAGACCACAGGGCTGCTCGGGGGCCCTGCATGTGCAAGAAGCAGGTTAAATGAAGCAGCAAGTTGAAAGAAACCTTCCCAGTGTTACCTGCTCTTCTTCCATGGGGGCTACTCAGCCCAGGGCGTAAAGGTGAGTTAGATAGATGGCTGGGCAGGATGGTTGATGTCACATTGAATCTTTCGTGGACAGGCAGGTATTCCCACAACCTCACTGTAGCTGGAAGGAGATGGGTTATTGCCTCCATGACTCCTTTTGGGGCTAGGGAGATCAGTGTGCAGTGAGGATGTGTTTTGATGAGCTAATACTGTGGCTAAACAAATCCATCACAAGTTGCTCTGGCTGATGAATTTATCTAGTCATCCTGTGGCACGCTTAACTACCAGTTAGATTTTGTCAGAACCTGGAAAGAGTGTGATTTGTAGGGTCTATTTTAAAAACACTGTGCAAGGGATTATGTGCAGGAATCCTGATATTGTTTTAAACCCTTAATTCTCTCCTCTTTCCCTTGAAATCCTGTCCTAGGGACCGTTCAGTGAACTGATTAGTAGACTAACACTTTGTTTTTATGTAGTGATTGTAGAAAGGTATCGTTGGGTTGATTTCACAGATACATTATGCAGGAGACAACTGCCTCAGCGCAGCACGTGCACAGAGGACTTCAGGTGTGCTCTGTCTGTCAGGCAGAGTCATGTGCCCGGTAACCTCTGTGCTGGTTTTGGCTGGGGTAGAGTTAATTTTCTTTGTAGTAGCTGGTATGGGGCTGTGTTTGGGAGCTGTGCTGCAAACCACCCTGAGAGCACAGGGATGGGTTAGTTACTGCTGAGCGGTGGCTCTCACAGAGTCAAGGCCTTTTCTGCTCCCCACCCCACCAGAGAGCAGGCTGGGGCTGCACAAGAAGCTGGAGGGGACGCGGCTGGGACAGCTGACCCCAGCTGAGAAAAGGGATATTCCATACCATGTGATGTCTTGCTTGGCATATAAAGCTGGAAGAAGAAGAAGGAAGGGTGAGGGAGTTTGAAGTGTTGTCATCTGTCTTCTGAAGTAACAGCTACATGTGGTGGACCCTGTCTGTCCTGGAGATGGCTGAACACCTGCCTGCCCATGGGAAGCAGTGAATGAATTCCTTATTTCACTTTGCTCTCATGTGCAGGTTTTGCTTTACCTATTAAACTGTCTTTATCTCAACCCACGGGTTTTCTCACTTTTACTCTTCCCATTCTCTCCCCCATCCCAGCGGAGGGGAGTGAGTGAGCGGCTGTGAGGGGCTTAGTTTCCACCTGGGGTTAAACCACGGCAATCTCATCTGACAGATAACATATCGCAGCATCAGCAACCCCAGGGAACAAATGACAAAACCAGCCAAAGTGTGAAAAAGCGAGGGACACAAACATTCAGCAGCTGTCTTGCCAGGGACCCAAGTGCATGGGAGAACAGACCTTAGGGAACACAGGAACAGGGACCAGCTGCAGCACTGAAATCTGATGCAAAAGCTAATAAATCCATAACTTTCTCCACCAGTGTCTGGCACACCGTAATGAAGACAGGGCCAAGGCAGTGCTTTCCTGCCCCCAGCCCCATACCATCCTCCACAGGTTCCCCTGCCTACATCAAGAGGAGCACAGCTTGGTGGCATCTCTCCAGTACTCTCCGTCCCTTGCAGCCTTGGCTGAATCCCAGCAGAACAAACATCTTGCTGGCTGCATAAGAACGAGGGCTGGACTGAGACATGAGCTATGCCCTTTCACCAAATGACGAATGGTAGCTGTCACTGTCTCCATTGATAGCAGCCCCCAGTAGCTGTCAGACACATATCATTTTGTAAGTCTGATCGTGTTTACACTAATGGTGTTTTATGAGCCTCATCAGGTTGCAACGCAGATATTTCTGCAGCAACTGCTCCTGGAGGAGTTAGGTGGTGGAGAGGCCATGAGCCCCTGGCAAACACAAGCTGCAAACAAACTTCAGTTCATGCATGTTCTCCAGGAAGGAGGCAGAAAATAGAAGTGTTCCAGGAATTAGAGAAAGAGCCTTGAAGACTGTGTCAAGAACTCTGCCCACCAGAATATCTTGGAAGTTGGAACAGGCATACAGGTTTCAAACCAGGCAGTGTATCTACCTGTTCTCTTACAAAAATTGCACCTCACTTAGGAAAGGGAACTGACCAGTGGCGTGATATTTTGTCTTAAGATCCTTCCCCACTTGCCAACTGCTCATGAAGCAAAGAGCTTTTGTTACCTGTTATAGAGGTATGGTTGTCCTGCTACGGTTGAAATGGACTTTAACCATTGCATGGCCACCTCTTCTTTGGTTGGGACAGTTAGGGTTATGATGGGGGAGCAGTCCTGGCACAAGCACTCTCCAGTGTCCCCCAGGGCTGAGCACAAGGCACCAACTGAAGGTACAGAGCATTGGATGGGCCCCCCACCCTGGCCCGCACCTCTAGCATGTTTCAACAGAGTCGTTTCTCCACACACACTAGGACAACAGAAAGATTAAACTTCAGAGCGAACCTCACCATGATCATCACGAGAAACAGAGCAAAACTCCAAGCCTACTGTATAAAATTCTGAATTCCACTTTCTTTAAAGCACAAAAGTGTAGCAAAACCACAGTTTTCCTAGTGGCAAAGCCCCAGCTGGTATTGGAAGCCTCATGGATGTACTTCAGATGTAGACGTTTCTGCCCCAAGAACAGACTAAATTGTCCTCTCTTAGTCATAATAAAACGAGGCAAATTATAGTGCTTAGTAAGTTTGAACCAAGTCCATGGCATTAAACTAGGGAGGAAATCCTGAGTGTATGATGCAGCATCCACACAGCCTGTGCTGCATGATGGCAGTGATAACATCAAACTATCTCCTGGAGATGGACCTCAAACATTTTGGGGAAAATAAGCAGGAAAATGCTAAGTCAAAATTTATATTTCCTATATTCCAATCAGAGGTGACGTGAATCATGCAAGTTTGCTGATGATTCAAAACTGGAAGGAGTGGCTGACACACTGGAATGCTGTGCTGCCATTCATTGAGACCTGGACAGTTTGGAGAGTTGAGTGGAGGGGAACCTAGTGAAGTTCAACAAGGGCAAGTGTAGGGTTCTGCACATGGGAAGGAATAACCCCGTGCACCAGTACAAGTCAAGGGTTGACCTGCTGGAAAGAAGCAGTGGAGAAGGACCTGGGAGTCCCAGTGGACAACAAGTTAACCATGGGACAGCAATGTGCCCTTGTGGCCAAGAAGGCCAATGGCATCCTGGGTGCATTAAGAAGAGTGTGGCCATCATGTTGAAGGAAGTTCTCCTCCCCCTTTCCTCTGCCCTTGTGAGGTTACATCTGGGGTATTGTGTCCCATTCTGGGCTCAGTTCAGGAGAGACAGGGAACAAGAGGAGACAGTCCAGCAGAGGCTACAAAGGTGATTAGGAGACAGGAGCACCTCTCTTATGAGGAAGGGCTGAGACACCTGGGGCTGTTTAGCCTGCACAGGAGAAGACTGAGAGGGGATCTTATCAATGCTTATCAGTATCTAAAGGGTGGATGTCAAGAGGATGGTGCCAGTCTCTTTCCAGTGGTGCCCAGTGACAGGACAAGAGGCAGCAGACACATAAGGAAAAACTTTACTGTGAGGGTCAACTCCGGAACAGGCTGCCCAGAGATGTTGTGGAGTCTCCTTCTCTGGAGACTTTAAAAATCCACCTGGACACGGTCCTGTGCAACCTGCTCTAGGTGACCCTGCTTTAGCAGAGGGGTTGGACTGGTGATCTCCAGAGGTCCCTTCCAGCCCCTACCATGCTGTGATTCTATGAATGCTCACCATAGGGTAGATCTTGGTCTCCCTCTAGTGATTGACCTACCAACAGCAGTGAAAACCCAGCTCCAGCCTCACATTTCCATCTTTCAACTCCACCTCTGGCCTCCTGCTGTGGTGGCCTAGGATGGCCCTTTGCCCAACATGGCCATGGTCTCCTCACAGAAATAGTTCTTGACATCTTTCCACCACACACCAGTGTATGGCTCATGGGGTAAGCTGCAACATGGAGCCTCCTCTCAGTACGTTGTGGCTGACAACTGTGATAATATTTCATATGCAGATTTCTGCATCATGCAGGAACAGGAGGCATGGGTTTCTGCCTTTCATCACAGAGGAAACTCACCACTGCAGCCCCACAGTGAAAGGCAAAGACAGCCATGATACACATAAAGTCTTATGGCCCTTCAAGAAAACACGGAGACATATCCACACTGACAGTGTTTGTGCTCTCCAGGAGCATCCACCTCCAATGATGAATGCTGGAGAAACTGAAGGGGCTAAAGCAGATGCTCTAAAGTCACTTGAGGTAGGAGCCCGCTTATACAGTAGTCCTGTGGAAGTGGCATGGAGCACACTGGGAGGCTCAGAGTACCCACAGTCTCTGGTGTTGGGTTAAGAAATATCTCAGTGCATGTTTACCTCTGTGAAGTCCATAAGGATGCATATAAATCTTTTGAGCCATGTGTTGCAAGCCAGTTTCGTTGGTAACTGTGAGGTGGACAACAGCAGTAATGTCTCCTGAATAACACAGCAAGGTCTTTCAAGCCTGTCACTTGTCAGTGACATTGTCTTTTGTAGTGTTTCTAATTTTCTGTTTGGAGCTTATTGCAGGATGTGATTAAAATTAGGAAGTTTCTGAAAGTCATGCCCTTGAGAGGAACAGGCAAAGGGAAGATGTCCTGAACAATGCATCAGCAAAATCTGAAGAGCCAGCTGGGAAAAGAAATTAATAACATTGTTTAATTATCTGAGACATATTTTTAGCCTTTTTTCTTTTCTATATATACCTTTTAATTTTTTATGCTTTTGCTTAAAGAGTTTTCTAGTAGAAAAATACCAGTAAAGTTGTTAAAAATAATTGGATGCCCACCTTGAAACAAGAGCTGGAGTTGATATGATCTTGCACCTAAACATCTTCAAGCCAGGAACATGGAGAATGTTTTAAAACTGACAAAGATTTTATCACTTGGAAATTTCAGAAAAGAGATGAAGTTTTTGTGGGCTGGACCTGTTCTTCTCCCGCTGCACAACTGATTTGCCATGGTAATAACACCTGTTTTTCCTTATTGCCTTTTTTGCAGTCAGACTACCAAATGACAGGGAATTTGAAAGTTAACAATTCTGTAATTCTCCTAGTTTTTCTGTATTGAGATGTTGAATGTTCAAACTCTAAGCATAGCTCTAAATAAACCTCAAATGCTAACTTTTAACCTCAGCTCCAGTGGCAGGAGTCACTAAAGGCACTGACAGTGAAAATTCAGGTTTAAACTCCTCAGTAACAGAATTAAAGTTACTCTGAGTAAGGACAGCAGTCAAGATATATTTAAGGGATTCATATTTGTTGAACGCTCCTCTGGGCCTGATGGTCTGTGACATTTCTTCTGTAGTTCCTTTCCACTGAAGAGAAGATGTACAAAGCGGTGTTCAATACCCAGAATTACTTGTTGAGGTGGTTCCCCCACGAGCTGAAATATTAAAAGAGTAAAGTGTGTTATGTCAAAGAGTTGCATGAAGGATGGTGTCTTCATTACCAAGCAAGCTGCCTTAGCTGCAGTTATGCCAATAAACTGCTCATGAGTGTTTTTAACAACTCTTGCTTTTGATGGAGGAAGCTGGAAGAGGGGTATGACATTTCACAACAGGGTCAAGTTGTTCCCCGTCAGAGTGAAACCAAGGCCTTCCAAAACCCTTCACGACAAGGCACATCAAGTTTAGATGAAGCGCAAAAGATGGTGAAAAATGAAAAAGCTTTCAGGTACACAGACTGTACTTCAGCTACGAAATAAAGCAGCAACCTCCAAAGCTGACAGCTATGGCAACACTGCTGCCGTACGTGTTGAGATGAACAATGGATTTGAATGTAGGTCATTTGGGTGTTTGCAAAATGTCTAGTGTCCTTGGGATGTGATTCTAAACCTGAGAAACCTCTTAGCTGTCTTGTTGAAAGGCAGGGTATTTCTCCATACAAAGCTTTGGTTTGAGAGTCTCCAAACGGGCACAGCTTTGATTTTATAATTAAAGTCACTCTTGTCCAAAGTATCTCAATTTTACGTCATTGATTTGCTCTCTGTCCAAATCTCCTGGTACCTAGTCAAAGTGAAATGTGAGACTGGCTCATTCCTTCTTCTGGTACAGCTTTGTCAATCTTCAGACCAGCCTGAGAATAAAGATTGAGAAGGCATGAAAGAAGACCCTGGGGGGTTGATTCAGTGCTAACCTGACGGTGCTAAGCACAAGGGCTGATGAGAGAATTTCTGAATACAAATGCTGAAGCCTTCAGTGCCATCTGTTGATGAAATAATGGTGAAAAACATTATTGGGTGGTCACCCAGTATTTCATCAGTGTCAGCACCATAGTAGGGAGGGGTAGAATGAACAAAGGCCCAGGTCCCATCCCCTGAGATCCAGACGAAACAGTGCTCATAAACAGGGGCTTGACCTTTAGATGCCGTCAGCAGACATGATGCTGTTGGGACCTTCTGCCAGGAAAAGCTGATGTGACTGTAGATAAGCTACTGAATAGCTGAGCAAAAGGTGGTTTTGACATTCCTGGGCTCATTCAGATACTTATTGACTGCCATATATACTTACCAGACTTCTGAGCTTCCTTGGCTTCCTAAATAGTATGTGAAACCTTCCATCAGATGTTAATTTATTCACATACTTTTTCCTTTTCTCAGTTCATTAGAGGAATTGAAGAGAAGGATGACAACATGACCAGAAGGACCAAACAGGAGGATGAAGCAGCTGATGAAGCAGCCAGGAGCACATTAGACATGTTCTCTTAATGGCCAGATAATTAAAATAGAAGATGAGAGCCAGAAAATCAGTCCATGTTTGATCAGAAGCTATGATGTTTGCTCTTTGATCCTGATAAACTATAAAGAAAAACAGTATAGGAATAGAATATCCCTTATGAACATCAAATAGGAGACCCTTGGCATGGCAAGGAAATGAAATGTGGATGACAGATCAAAGGTGTGCTTTATAGAAAAAAAAATACTGAGTTATATAAATCTCTTCTCCTTTAAAACTTGATTTTTTTTTTTTTTTTTTCAGGGCCTTTTTGAGAAATGCATCAGACAATTTAGAATTGTGGGAGGGAGGAAAGAAGCTGGTAAGATCTGAAATTAAAACTACAGGAAGGTGTACCCTGTAAAAGCAGTATTTCAAGACATGGCCTGAAATTGCTTTTCCTTTTATAAAAACTTGGAAATTATATAAGAAAAAAACCCATATACTAAACATTTCTTTGCCTGCAAACCAAGGAACCCCTTAAAATGGGGTAAAGTCCATCAGCAGAGAGGCCATGTGAAACTGTTCCTCCTAAGCCCCTCCAACAACAGCAGTTCAGTGTTTCACTCTCTTTCCCTGCATATGCCAAGTGTTGCCTCCTGCAGCACCGTGGCTCACCTGAATTCATCCCAAGAGCCCATTTATCCACTCCTATTGTAAAAAAGACCTGCATGGACTTTTCTCACCTGAGTGTTGGCAGCAGGTGAGATGTGAGATGTACTCTCACAGATGCACAAGGTCAGGGCCACTCTTCAGGGAGGGGCTGGCTTACAGGCTATGAACCCCAGAGATACGTAGCCCTGCAGCCCTGCTCACAGGTGGATGGAGGCCCTCAGCAAATGGGTGCTCTGCACCCACAGCGTCTGCATGCCAGACCCTGCAAAGCACAAAATAAATGCTGGCTATTGCTATGGACAACTCCTCTCTGTTCTTCAGAAGATGCCTTCAACCTGATGAGACTGAAGGACTGCTTAAGCTTCACCTTAAAAATATAATTTGTCTGGGTTGCCACAGTTTGCTTGATATAGCAAGGCTGAGACCTGAAACAGCATCAAACAAGAGCCAGACAGGGAACACCCTAAGAAAAATGGGCTGAAGTTGCTTCTGCCAAGAGGACAGAAACCGCTCCAGCTCCCCTTCGGATAGCCCAGCTGCTCTGTCACCATTATCTCCTCCAGGACCTGGAGTCCCCCCAGCCAACAAACACAACCTCGTCCATCACCGTGGAGGTGGATGCTGTGATATGGCCATTCCTCATGGGGGGAAGACCTTGAAGAACCAGGCTCTGCCACTGTAACACGTGCTAATCTTCTTCTTCCTCTTCAACAAACTTTAATGGTCAAGTACCAGGTTAAACTTTGACTCCAGCTTTCTGTCAGCCTGCGCTGTCTTAATGGTATGTAAATGCCTGTTTTGGCATTTAATAGTCTGTAGCTCAGAGCGACAATAAACTATGACTGATCTAATAATGAATGACAAGTTTAATAATGTAACAAACTGGGAGATTAAGTCAGTCTCCGGGATTTAATAAGGCTGATAAATAAGAAAGCATTATTTATGTATTACAGCACTAATAGCTTAAAATGTTGGTGTGAACAGAGCAGTGAGAAATGGACTCAGTGAGGGGTTTTTTTTTCTGACATTTGATGGGCATAAAACTGCTTGTCAGTTTATTTCCAGTATGAAGAGATGTTTGGTTTCTTCCCTACTAGTGTAACTCTACCGGCTTCACAACAGTTGCTTTACGTTTGATGGTTTTGTAACTCATGCGCATTCATTGTTCCAGTTTATTTGGTCAGGGAAGAAGGAGAAATGTGGGATCACTGGCTTATGGAGACATTTCAACTGGAAGGGTTCTCTGGAGGGTGCCTAGCCCCAGGACACACCTAGATCAGGTTACTTGACCTGATTGTCTCCAAGGGTGGAGATTCCCCAGTACCTTTGACCTCTTCACACCTTCATAGGAAACCTTTTCTTTCCTTACATCTATTCAAGATTTCCCACACTCCAGCTTGTGCCTGCTGGATCTTGTCCTGTTTCTGTGCACCTCTGAGAAGAGCTTGGCTTCATCTTCTCTTCTGGCAGGGCCTTGAGTCCCCAAAGAACTGTAACAGAGTGCAATGGAAAATCACTGCCTGGACCTGCTGACGCCAAATGCAACCCTGTATGCAACAGTCCTTCTTTGTTGCAAGGAAGTATTGTCTACTACTCTTCAACATGGTGCCCATCATCCCATCTGCATCCTTTTCTACAGATCTGCTTTCCAGCCCTCTGGCATCAAGGTTTTTGCATGGAGGAATACTGGGGGGTTAAGTGGAGGCAGCCATTTCAGATGATATAGAAGATCTGTTCCCATTTTATTTCAAGGTGGACACCTGGATGCCAAAATCTCAGATCTGAGCTTGAATGAAAACTTCTTACATGTTGCGTGGCTTTTTCTGTAGCTTTACTACTACACACAGGTAAGAAGAGAGATCAGCTGTCAAGGCTGGGAAAAGCACCTGAAATCAGGATATGCATTGTTTGTTGGAGAAATGCTTTCAAAAAAATCTACAGATGTTTTTAATGAACACTTCTGGTGCTTGAAAAAACTGTTGTAATAAAATTCTTGTTGTGTCCCAAGGAGATGGAGAGGTGAAGAGTCTTTTCCAGAGAGAAACCTGACGGGAACAGAAGAGAGTAATAAATAATGCCTTAAAATGTGCTGCTAGATCCTAAAGGGCATTTCTTTGCCGAGCAAGACAGAACAAAGCAGGAAGAGCAGAGAAATCTTAGATGGTCTGGCAACCTACAGGAAAAAAAAAACAACAGGTGAATTAATCCATCAATCTCAAATTAAATACAGTTAATATGACTACAGGGACAATGAATGCAACAAAGTTAGAACATCTCAAGAGCTCCATTTTTTTTTCCAATAATTTTGCATATCTTATTGGTGTAACACTTCCTTATACACTTCCGTAACAGACCCTGATACTTGCAGATTCATAATTCAGCCTCAGCTACAGTAGACAAAGCTGTTGCCTTTTATGACAGAGCTAATAAACTAGGTTTTGCCACATAGCCCGTGTCTGAGGAGGGAAGCTATAATATCATATCATATAATATGTAATTTCCAGAATATCCATCAAATACTTTGAAGTTGCATGGCAATAGATACAACAGGAAATCAATAGACCCTTTGTAAAATGACATTAGAGCCTTGGAGATAGACTATGTGCAATTATAAAGCAGACACACAGGCGTCACATTTCTCATAAGCATCATTAAAATTAAATTAGAAACAACACTTCAAAGATAACAGATCATATTTTGCTTTAGAATTATCTTGGTTCTCTGGGGCTTAATAATTTCCAGAGAGAAAATGTCTCAGATCCACCAAGCTTTCCTGTGATACCCAGGAGGTACTTCTGATCTGAGTCACTGACCACAAGTTTTGGGTCATAATACCTTGTTCTTTTTCTTTCGGGCTCTGTCACAACGAAATCACCAAGAGGTGAGCAGCTGGGATCTTGTAAAACTTAACAGAAATGACCACACAGATACACCTATGACCTCTCGTGAACTTGGGGTCAGTGGCGACACAACACATATAATCTCTGACATCAAGAAGCCTCCCCATCCAAGCAGAGTGTTCAGGTAGCAGCAGTTTCTGCCTTCAGACAATCTCTTCAAATAATTCAATATCTTTAATTGCAGGATTAAAAAAACAGAGAGATGATTTAGACCAGGGTTCACCAGCTACACATCTCCCGGCTTAGCCAGAAAGAACTTCAATTAGGGCTGATTGCAGATGTTGAAATAGAGGCAGGAAAAAAAAAAAAAGTAAGAGAACCTTGGGGAAATTACAATGAAAATGAAACTCCAAGGAGCTAAATTAAATAACTGTGAGACCATTACAGAGATATGGGAAGTGAGTAGGAGGCATTTGCAAAAGAAATTGGGGAATTGTTGGACCTGGATGGTCAATGGGCTGTTACAGCACGGCCCTGGAAAGCACAAGAGTACATTGCAGCTCAGCAGCCAGTTGTGGATAAACACACTGCCCTATGTTTAGACTGCCAAGTCTGCCCCTCATCTGGAGGGCCACATCCAGGTACATACCTAAAGAACTGATTCCAGGTGCAGAGTGTGACTAAGAGTTACTCCACAGGAGGGGGGATCCATAAGAAAGAAAGGATGCTGCCTCTGAAGAAGCAGGAGCAGGAAAGAGTGTTTGGGCTCAGCTGCCTGTTGTCAAACTGCACAAGGGGACTGGGGCTTATGTCCCTGGGGAGGTGTCCTTATGGGGCCAGATGAGGTGGCTTCAGATAGCCCCACAAAAGCAAGCTCTGATCTCCTCTGCATCTCGGCCAGTTTGCTCCTCCTCATCCTCCCTGGGAAAAGGATGTGGGATGGAGGGGCAGGGAGAGGTGGCCACCAGCCCTGGGAAAGCTGGAAGTGCTTGCAATAAAGTGTTATGAATTTTGCATTTGCCTTTCAATGGCCATGAGTCAGGTCTTTGAATATCAGTGGTTTGATTGCCAAGTGTTAATCAGACCCTGAACAGAAGAAAGTCTTTAAAATTTGCTTCTAAATAGGGTTTTTTCTGCTGTATTTGGTATTTCTGACAAAGTCCATTGGCATCAAAAGACAAGCGAAATTCAGAAGTTGATCGTATGTATTTTTCATCCTTAGAAACAAGAAGATTATGGACTAAGGGGGGGAGAATGAAAAGCAAGCGAGCATATAGACTTGATAACAGAACTAGAGGCAATATAGGTGCAGCCTTTTATGGGTACTGCTTGAAGCGAGGAAAAGTGAGTCCTCTAGTTCATTGACAAAGACTTTTTCTGGCTCCAGGTTACATATCTAATATGGTTTTGTTTTCCAGTCTCCAGTTTAATAGTCCCTCTCTGCTCACTTGTGCCATGTTCATGCTGATGTAGCATTGCATTTCTGCCTTCCTTTCACGCTGAAATTCTCTCAATCATCTTTATTGTGTACAGTAGATGTAGGTTTTCCAGATTGCCCTCCAGGCTCAAAGCATAAGTGAGATCAAAGCAATAAACTTCCTCTTATGGTAGCATAGTCTGGACCTTGCTAAAGGACTATTTGCTCTCTCAGTCCTTTCTCAGAGACAGAGCCTTGTGTCTACTTGAACTGGATGCCAAGACATCTCCACTGATGGAAAAGTTTTTTGGACAAGTCTGAATGTCACCTCCCTGCCACTGGTTCCCAGAAAGGGGACAGCCACTTGGACAGCTAGTGGAGCAGATAGCCAAAAGGTGCATATCCTGGCTGGGTCTTTGTTGTCCCAGCTCATCTCCTTTGCTTTCATTCCTTGGTAAGGCACAGCTGCTGTTGCTCAGACATGAAACAGCTCCTTCAAAATGATTTCTGTTTCACATTTTCTCTCCTCTTACAGTGTTTCAGGAGTGACATTTATGCCTATTACAACTTTCTGAGAGGACAATGTGGGTTTTGGTCTCCTTCAGAGCTTTATGAGCCTTTCCTACAGGTCACATTCACCCACCTCCCATGCAGCTGTGCTCTTGTGTTGGAAGCCTTCTCCTCCCTCCTGCTGCAGAGAGAGTCACTTGCACTAATCTTACTATGTAAGCTCATTTCTAATTCCATTTTTGCATCCCAGCTGATAACTACTGTAATGTTTAAGTGCTTAACAACCATTTGGTCTGAAATGATTTATTAATCAAGCTTTATCACTTGAAGTAAGAGGCTTAGCTGGTGCACACATGGGCTGCATTATGCAGGCGGGGACATTGTCCTTCATGCAGATGTCACAAGAGTTGTGCTCAGAAAGTGCATGCATTGCTTGCTGATATTTGATCAAATCAAGTTTTATTTACTTACTCTCCCCTGGTTCTTATTACAGCTTCTACTTGAAGCTGAAATCACAGGTAGCATCTGTCACGCTGTTAATTTTGGCTTGTAAGTGAAGTGTAGTTTTGGAGGGGAAAGTATGAAAAATGATTAAATGCCTTGTTTGTCTGCGGGAAATTCTCTCCCCTCACTCACAGCACAGCCAAACTAAAATTTAAGAGCATTTGAGGGGGGTAAGAAGAAGAAGCAGATGAAGAATGATAGGGAAGAATGGTGGCCATATTTTCCCAGACTGGATTCCCACCCCTTCAGTGAGGGACTTTACTCGCAGGGTAAGCCCATCTCTGCTTGGTGAGGCTTCTTTCTCCTGGTGGACCATCAGTTGGCTCTTCCATGGCCAAGCAGGAATTTCTGAGAAGACTTGGAGGAGGAGGCTGAGATGTGTTAACCTCAGACAGTGACTCTCATTTTCCTGTACAACCAGTGAAAAGGAGGAAATGCTTCCAGAGCAAGACTGATGTGAGTACTCCCAACACCATCCCAGGCTATGGTGGGTGCTCATCTTTCTCCACAAACTATAAGGAAGACTGACTTAGACAGGGGTATCTTGGGTTTAGGTGCTGCTTCCATGGTGTGTCTGACCCCTACCCTGCATGCCACTGTTGACGGTTGGTGGGGAAGAAATGCAGAAATGTGTGGGGCAGGACAGAGCTGTTGTCCGAATGTGACTTTTGTCCTTCAGAAGCCAGTGATTTTATACCCAGAGCAAAGTTATTGTATTCTCATGGAGGTGTCCAGGCTTATCAGAGGTGGGTGAAGTGTGCTATCAAGGGACATACTTGGGGCTCTCTTTTCAGCAGCTGTGAAGTGCCCGTACTCCACTGAAATCCATGGTCTTTGCCCACCTACCCCAACTTGGATACCTCTCCCACTTTTGCACAGTTAAGTTCTTTTTCTCCCACTAAACATTCTTGGATGTCTTGATCACATGACATTCATTAGAATTTCCCCTCCTTCCCTCACAATTGCAAGAGCACAGAGATCTCTGACCTCTCCTCTCTGTGAAGTGGAGAGGAAGCACTCAGGGGCCAAAGCCATGTGTGGGAAGGTGAGGAACACCCCTTGGTGTGTTTTGACTCGATCTGCTGGACTGCGGTAGTTGTCGCACACCGACCTTGTTAGTGAGAACCTGAGCCCACCCAGCTTCAGTGTCCTCAGCACTCTTGACTCTGAGTGCTGAAGGTGTTTTGGTTGGTAATGGACTAACCCCAGGCAGAGAAGTCTCCCACAGGGTGCTGGGCAGAGGTGGGGTGCAGAAGGAGTGCGGATCCAGTGGTGGGTTTTGTCTGCCTCTCTCCGTGATGTACCTTCTATTAGTTTGGGGTGAATGGAGAAAGAGTGATCAGAAAGAAAGAAAGAATATGCCTTAAAATAATTATCTTCCATCCACACAGATAAAGACAGGGACAAAAGCTGCTGGTCCTGCCTGGAAAAAAACAAGAACTCCCCAGAGGAAATGTAAGAGTTTGGCCCTTATCCAATTCCAGTTTTAGCATTTTGGCCATTCTTCAAAAAACCTCAGATATTTTAAAAACTGTAATATTCAAAATTGAGCCAACAGGACTAGACTATCCAGCTTGTTTATACATCTAGGACTTTTGAACATCAGCTATCTATGCTCTGATAGGTGGATCCGCACTAGCTCACCAGCTTAGTTCCTTCTCTATCTTCTTTTCAAAGAGGCAGCACAGTTTTGTTCTTCCTGAATTTATCTGAAAAGAGCTGGTCACCTGGAGGAATGGTCCCTAACCTATTTTTTCCTCTGCTTTTCTTCTGAAGGCAGAAGGAAACCTCTGGGGTTTCAAATTTTTATCTTGCACCCCAAGTTGTCTTAGAGCTGTATGGTGAGGATAGTTGGGATGCAGCCTGCAGGTTCAAACGAGTGGCCAAGGGGAGACTCTGCTCCCTTCATCTCATGTTGGGCTCTGATGCCTGGCTCATTACACAGGAGGGTACAGGAGCTCCAGTCAGTGTGCTGTAATGGGTGCTATCTCAGCCTGGGAAGAAAAGACAACTGAAAACCAATTTTTGATGAAAACCTCTCCCTATGGCTGTAATCACCAGAGCTGCTGGCCTGCTGCTTTGTGTGGGCAATGAAAGCAACAGGCCATATCCCATGGAGTATACATATACTGCTGGTGACTGGAGCTTCCACTGTGGACTGTGCTTCTGGTTGTATCAAACTGACTCATGATATCTTAAAACAATGACTGCACGCACCCCTTCTTTATGGCTTGAAGCTCTCAGCACTGTGCCTTCACCAAGTACAGGGTTTTTCTCAATGCATCTCAGCCATGGAGCATATTTGCAGGTAACAGCTCTGACGAAAGCTGGCACCTCTCCTCTCCATCAGTGCCGGTGCCAGTCTTTGTGCTGGAAATGGCACCGTGGATCACAGGAGCAGTCCGGCATCCCTGGGTGAGAGCTCATAAGTCAGTTCATTACTGCCCTCAATGCTCTCCCTTAATCTCTAACAGTGCACGACATCTCTGCCCCTGGTGGAACTAATGTCATTTTTCATCCTTGTGGTCACTGTTAGCAGTCAAGCAAAAAATGTCAGTTTTAATTACAGCATTTACTTAACACATATCTCTCCTGCTTTAAACTGGGAGACAAACTCCCCCTCATCACACAGAGCTTCTGTTAGAGAAACAGGTATTGTTCTTGCCAAAGGGAGTAAATCTGTTAGTAACACCTGCTTCTGTTTCTTCTTGAAGCAAATACCTGTAATCAATGACTTATTTAAAACATGAGAGAATTAGATTTTTTTTTTTTAAGTGATTTCAAGCTTGCTAAACAGGTACTGTAGTAAACCTGGCATGTGTCTAATATCCTGCTCAGTAATCTATTTGCTTCTTATGTCCACGTGTATTGGTTGTTCTCTTTATGACCACAATAAACAAAACCAGTGAGAGAGTTATCAGACCTCTTTGGAGAAATCTCTCTAAGAAGCGTTATCTGAATGACATTTCTGCTCTGTAAAAGCTGGCTGCAATCCAAGGTTCCAGCTGTTTGGTTTTCCCATAAGCCCCTGAACAGCCATCCATTTACTTGTCAGCATTTGTTTCCATCTCTTAGTTCATATAACACTTCTCTTCTTTTTCCTACCCACTTTTCCTGATCCTCCTCTTAAGTGCCATCAGTTAGCACCACTAAGTTGTGGAGGGTCCCACAACAGTTTTCTTGTTTTCTGTATGAGTGGAGAGGCTGGTAATGGCTGGTGGGGAAATCACAGATAAGTTAACAGGTCCATTCATGGTTTTGACTTCATGCATCCCCTGTCTGCTTTCTTTTGAACCTCTGACTGAACAAAAGGCTGTTCTGACTCAGAGGCAATGTAAATAGATCCATCTTGACTGATTTTCTTGTAGTAGCCTTAGCTTTGCCACTTGTATGGGGTTGTAGAAGATGAAAAAGGTGAATTGTCATTCTCCCTTGCACTTCTCATGGCTTTTTAAGACAGTTTGGGGAGTACAGCATGGAGAATGATCTGAGTACAGGAATCTTATCATGTCCAAAGACAGACAATCCCAGGCCTGGGGATCAGGCTGGTTATAGATACTTATGCTATATACAGAAAGCAACAAGGAGGAAAGGTCAGTATCTTAATTGAACTGCTTTTAATATATATCTTGTAAAAATACTCACAGAATCTCATTCAAGATTGACATGATTTCTCAGTGTTTTGAAGCACAAATGAGTTTATTTGCATGAGCCCGTTATCAGCTGATAATCCTGTGATACTGAGCAGTGATTGTTTGCTTTCCTTCATCAGAAAATAAAATGAGGAACATCTTCGTTAACCAGTGAAATGAGAAACATCCCAATGCGTATGCTTTAGTGACATGGTCCATTGAACCATCCTGAAGGAGTCCTGTAGATTCAGTCTGCTGGAACCTAGAGAATAACCTTGCAAATGTTTTATGAAGTGTCATGGGAAGAGTTTCTTTTTAAACTGAATGAAGCCCCTGGGGAGCAGGAAACCTGTTAGGGCTTGGATATGCTAAGAGTATAATAAGATGCAGAAATGATCTTTCTTTCCTGATAGCATGGGCAATTGCTAGGTCTAAAAGCTTTATCCTACCTGGCTGTTGCCCTTGGAACAAAGTTCAACTTTACTAACAGTAAAAGCCTCAGGAATGAGGAACATCATTCTAGCAGGCTATGGGGGCCATGTCCAACCTCCAGAAATGCTGCTGGAGCTCAAGGGGCCATTCCAGTGCTGATCTGCCCACTGAGGGCTGGAGCATCTGCTTTCTCATTGCAAAGACCACCTCACCTGGAAACTGAGCATGCTGCAATGGGGCTCCACTGACAAGTCTCAGCATCACTCCTTCAAGGCGGAAAGTTCTCTTCCAGCATCATTTTCCCCATTAATTGGATGACCTCTGCTACTCAGCATTGGGCTGCAATTCGGGAAAAGGTCAGGCCTTTTTCACAGCTTCTCTTTCCAATTAACTTTTTGGTGTACTCGGGCACAGGTCTACTGCCCTTCAAGCGCAGGAGATGCTCAGCATGCCATAAAGCTCGAAGGAGCACAGGGGCCTAAATGATCCTCCCGGGAGGCACCTGACCTGACTGCTAACTCTGGTTTTACTTGGCAGAACAAGATCTGCCCTCTCTACTTTCTGCCATAAAGGCAGAGACAGTGTGGCAGCAAAGCGGCTCGTTGGGTAAATGGAGGTTTGCTGTTATCAGCTGCAGTTTCATCCCTTGCCTGGTCTGTTATCTGCTTGGCCTAATTCATGTCTCTGATGTAGGGGTCACTGTCTTCTGTAGGACAAAGCCCTGCTTTCAGTATTTCCAAAATATGCCTGCAGAGTCATAATCATTTGGACTGGAATCCCATAAGTAATTTTTGACCGCTAATTTATATCTGTTTCCTATAACATGCACAGGTGTCATTCTGCTGCTTGCCTATCCTTCCTTTCACCCTTCCTCCTGAGCCTTTGGGCAGGTTTCAGCAAAATCTGCAGGTGAAAAGGTGCAAAGAGAAGTGATTTTGCCTGAATTTTGTGAAAACGGTTGGCCAGACAGAGGAGAAAGATGCACTGTGGACCTTTGCCAAAGGGACAGTGCAACATGTGCTCAGGCTTGTCGTGGTTTAACCCCAGCCAGCAATTAAGCACCACACAGATGTTTGCTCAGTCCCCCCCCTCTGTGGGATGGAGAGAAAATTGTGGGAAAAAAAGAGTAAAAACTGTATGATGAGACAGAAACAGTTTAATAGGACAGAAAAGGAAGGGAAAATAATAATAATAATATAGAATATACAAGAAAAGTGATGCACAATACAATTGCTCATCACCTGCTGACTGATGCCCAGCCAATCCCTGACCCATGGTGCCTCCCCAGCCTACTCCCCCCAGTTTACACACTTGGCATGACATCGTATCACATGGAATACTCCTTTGGCCAGTTTGTGTAAGCTGTCCTTGCTGTGTCCCCTCCCACCTTCTCCCCACTGGTAGCCCAGGATGGGAAAGTGAAAAGTCCTTGACTTACTGTAAACACTGCTCAGCAACAACTAAAATGTCAGTGTGTTATCAACATTATTCTCACAGTAAATCCAAAACACAGCTCTGTACCAGCTACTAGGAAGAAAGTAAACCTTATTCCAGATGAAACCAGAAGACTATATCAAGCAACAAAAAAATCACATGGCAAAACACCCTTGTAAATAGGAATAAAATGTGAATAAAACCCACTGAAGTGAGAAGAGCTTTAATTTCAGCCTACAGTTCCTCTAAGATCAGCAAATCAGCTATGGGATAAAACCCAAAAGGCACCAGGCTCTGGAAGTTCTGGTGCTCACGTGTGTTCCTAAGTGTTTAGTTGATGCTATACACCAGGAGGAGATGAACGACAAGCCTCATTTATGAGGATCTGGCTTGTTTGGTGTAATGCCTGAACCATGAACTCTCCGAGAGCAGTATGTGGTCATTGAACAAGAACAGGTTTGGATCGTGTTTTTTGCCAGGGCCACTGGATTTCCCATTCTTATTCCTTGGGCACCCCAAATTAGTGGGTACTGCTGGCAGTTACAGAGTGTCTTTCCCCCTGCCCCTGTGCCCTATGCACAGCAAAAGAATGATAAAGCTGCTGAAGGTGGGAAGGCTTGTCGTGTTGGATCCACTAATGGTAGTGAAGCTCTGAGACACAGATGACAGAGTTGTGGACATGTCCCTGAGCACAGGAGCAGTTTGAAGTGGAAGCAGAGGTTGTGCAATGGCATGGGCTGTGCCAAATGCCTGGGAGGTGCACTGTACTTGGGTTATCTCCATCTTGCTTCCTGTCTCTCCCTTTCTCCCTGCAGGATGGCCCAACCAGCTCTTCGCACTCTGTTTGCTCCTTGCACCCTTGTGATTGACTCATTGCACCCTGTTTGCTATCATGTGCACGACACAGCAGGAAAACACTGTTTCTGAAATGTCCCTTCAGCACAGAGGAGGTGGAAATGAGATTTCCGTGTCCAACAACTGGGCAAGACCTGCTAGGGCTGGAAATTCAGCATGGGCATTGCCTGCCCTGTGGGCACCCAACTCTCCAGCCTTTGGAGACCTTTTGGGTAGCTTGGTGTCACACTGTTAGCACCTACACGTGTCCATGGTCATTCTCTTGCTTGTGGTCCCCACAGTCATCCATCCCCCATCCCCACCCCCACTTAGGGTGGTGGAGTTTATGCCGTGCAGAACCAGACAGTATTCTGCCAGTCCCACTCTGCTTCAGCCCAGAGTATTTGACTGTCTCACCATTGAGAAACATTTATTCACATCAGAACATCAGCACAGCAAAAACACGAAGAAGTAACTCCCTGCCAATCACTTGGTAAGATTTTGACTTCAGAAGCACCTAATAATAAATGGGAATACTGGAACGTGAAGTCAATGGGGATCCATAGCTAAAGATTGCCTTATCAGTAGGGCATCTGTCATTGCTTAATTAAGATGCAAATTGTAGCTGTCTCCATGGTGATGAAGTAACTTTTTCGTGTTGCTGAAATAGAAATGTGGCTGGATGTGCCCAGCTGAACTAGCTGTAACCTAAGGAAAAAATGTCAGGGCTGGCTACAGCTCTGGCAGCACTTGGCCAAATTCTGCCCTCACGTTCCCCACTCCCAGCAAACTGCCATACCAGGAGGTCTCTGAGCACGGCAAGACCCCAGCACTCACACTGCTGATGAGAGACTGAGATGAGTGCTTAAAAAGGTGTAGTCAATTAAGAAAAATGGGCAGAACTGAGCTGTTTACCACTCACTCGTGGCTGAGATCCCACCAGCATCATGCAGTTTGCTGGAAGGAGTATCTGCTCCCAGCCAGGGCTGTGGCTCTGCAGAGCCATAGACACAAGCCACGGGCACGTTGCTGTGGGTGGTAAAAGCCATCTTACCCAGCTTGCAGGGAGCAAAAGGGCATTTATTATGGGTGAGGGAAATAATTACACAAGCCATAAAGAAGTTTATGAGACATGTCTTCAGTGAAGAACATTTTTTACCCTCCAGCTGCTATTTTACAGGTTTGTGATGGAAAAAAAAACAGTTGCCTAAACCTCTGCTACTGCACTTGCTTGCCAGCTGGGACATGCACCAAGCACATACACCCAAAATGAACCCAAAGTGGAATAAATACTCAGGCAAAAGCCTCAGAGCTGCCAGCACTGGTGACTGCAATTTGTGTCTCTGGATGTTAGACCCCACTTCTGTTCCTGGGGCTGGGCTTGTCTGCGTACAGAAACCCCCAAACACACAGCGGCAGAAACCTGATGAAAATGGGGCTCTTTTTAGCATCCAGGTTACACAAGAACTATTTTTTTTTTTAACACGATGACTTCTTCGAGCCTACCTCCTTCCAAACTGGATTCATCGCCTGATTTTTGTTCGTATTTTTAGGCAGCCATTGGTGGTAGCCACATAAGCCCAGTGCACTGCACAACTCCGGTGACCCTGTTGCTGCCTCTTGAGGGACTTTGGATACTCCTTTGCCTGTCCTGCCTCAGCTTTCTCCTGCCTCAGCATCTATGGATATTAATAGCAACCTGGCCAGAGATACCGACTCCTGTCCCAGCATGTGGACAGGGTACCTGCAAATCCACGCTGTTGCTTCAGCATGAGCTCTACTGCAATAAACGAAGCAGATTTTCCTGCACAGACAAAAGCAGTGGTTGCCCATGAACCCGTGACCTGCTGTGTGCTGTAGCCACCAGTCTTGTAGCTCCTCATGTCGGCGTGTGCGTGCAAATGTGCTTTGTAACCACCCAACATTGAGCCTTTCCTCAAGGAAAGCTTTTTGAACAGCTCTTTTTTTTTAGGCTGGTGGGGGCAGCCGGTTCCCTTTGGCCGGAGGGGCGGTCGTGGTCACAAGGCGGCCAAAAGCCACAGCGAGGAAGAGTGCAGGGGCTCAGGCTGAGGTCGTGCGCAAACACGCAGCCGTGCGTGTCTCCGGCTGCAGGAAGAGGCTCTGCAAGAAGTGATGGATCCCTTCCCCTCCTGTCCCCTGGCAGAAGGAGGGGACCTAAGGGACAGAGGGAATGGAGAGAGGTCCCTCCTCAGAGAGGCAAGTGAAAACCCTCACTGGAATGTTGTCATGGATGGCTGTGTACTATCTAGGAAAGAGCAACAAGGTGAGGTGGTGGTGTTGCTCTTTATGTACGAGAGCAACTGGAATGTGTGGAGTTCTATCCAGGGGGGTAGGTAGGACAGGATGAAAGCTTGTGTGTAAGAGTTAAGGGACATGCCATTGGGGGTGAAACTGTTGTGGCTACACAATAGAGCCCAAAGAGTGGTGATCAACATTGCAGAGTCCAGCTGGAGACCTGTAACTAGTGGAGTCCCCCAGGGATCAGTGCTGGGTCCAGTCCTGTTCAACATCTTTATCAATGACCTTGATGATGGGACAGAGCACCTTCTCAGCCAGTTTGCTGATGACATGAAACTGGGAGGACTGGCTGACTCACCTGTAGGCTGTGTGGCCATTCTGCAAGATTTGGACAGACTGCAGAACTGGGCAAGGAGGAACCCAATGAGGTTCAACAAGAGCAAGTGCAGAGTCCTGCACCTGGGAAGGAACAACAAAATGCACCTGTTGTGGGAGACCTTGGCCTGTCCGAGGGATTAGAATGTGAGTTAGATAAATAACCTTGAGTGAACATCTGTGTACCCTTGAGAAGACCAGAAAGTCCCGAGAAAAGAACCACCAGTTCACAAACAGAGAAAGCTTGCCAAAGTTAATTGTGGGCAGGTGGTCTTTGATTGGGCCAATCAGGTGTGGGCACTTATTAGAAGGATTATAAAAGGCTTGCAGCAACAATAGGTTGGAGCATTTGAGCCTTTGGAGAAGGTATGTGTGTGTGTGTTGAGTCTGTCGAGTCTGTCTCAGCAATGACATGTTGAGACCATGCAATGATGTACACCAGTACTGGTTAAACGTCTTGTCATTTGTACCTTGTGATAGGATGAGGGGCAATGGATTCAAGATGAAGTGCAGCAAGTTCCACCTCAACATGAGGAAGAACTTCTTTACTGTAAGGGTTACAGAGCACTGGAACAGACTCCCCAGAGAGGTTGTGGACTCTTCTTCTCTGGAGGCTTTCAAGACCTGTTTGAACACATTTCTAAGTGATCTGCCCTAGTTTTGGTCCTGCTGTGGTAGGGGGTTGGACCAGGTGATCTTTGGAGGCCCCTTCCAACCCCTAACATTCTGTGATTCTCTGTATCTGGAGTGAGGGGTCAGCCACACCTGGGCTACAGCCGGAGCAGGCTCTTGGATGTAAATGAGCACTTAGGCATACTTGGAAAAAAAAAAAATGCTTTGTTGGCTCCCAAGGCAATGTCTTGAAGCAATGAGGGTAGGGTAATTTAAAAATCAGGCATGTAGAAGCAGCTGTGGCAGCAGGGAGAATACCCTCTGGTGGCAGCAGAGTGCCTAATTGCTCCAGTTTGAGATTCATGGCATTGTTCGTTAGCTCTCATTTAATAACGATTTACTCTGCAGTGATGCGGAACCCTTCATCTCCTCTCCCAGGAGACTCTTGGAAATATCAAATCTGACCCGAGAGCACTGGCAAGGGGGTTGCTGAGCTCTGGGACACACTGTGGGGAAACTGAGGCACAGGGAGGCTCAAGGCCATGTCAGAGCCCAGCAAAGCATCCTCTGCTCTGCATCTCTGGGCTTCCACCTGAAGAACTTCTTCCTGAGGAGTTGAAACCAAACAAATGAAGCAGGGTTTGCACGCAACAGTAGTTAATCACAGTCACTCCCAGCTCTGTGACATTCTGCAGCCCCCAGTATCTTTACTGTCAGAAAAGAGGGCAGGATTAACTTAGGAAAACAGCATAAGAAGCTGGGAGAAGAGGTGTAGCACACCCCCCTTATTTTTAGGTGAGATCCTCGTACATCCCTGTCTGTTTCTCCATCACTCTGTATGTTCGATGCTGTTCTGAACTAAGTGAGAGAGCTGTGACTGCACGGGCAGGACTCCAGGAGGGCTTGGCCTGCAGTGGGGTGTCTCCCAGCTGCCAGTCCCAGGGGTGTGGGTCTGCTGGGGGGTCTTTTGGGATCAGTCAGTCCAATGTGGACATCTCAAGTGCGATGCCGGTGTGCTGGGCACCAAGTCAGGCCCCTAAAATACGGAAAGATAAATTCCTCCCAAAGGGACAAATCCTTGTAGAGAATGAAAAAAAAAAAAAAACCAAACAAACCCAACGAACGGGATGCAAAAAATGTGACTGAATTCTTCAGTTAGTGTCAGAAACCTCTTCCTGCAAGCACATAATTTGGCAGGGGAGGAGATGCAGTGGCTGTGTGTCAGCACTCGTGGGTGAGGGGCACAGGACGCTGCTTTAACAAGGCAGAGTGTGCTCCGTCTTCACGGAGAGCTTTTGGTAAGGCACTGCTGAAAAATTCAACATCTGTGTGCTTTTTTGTTCTGCATATATAACTGAGCAGAGTCCTCTGGCTGCCCAAAGACAGAAAACAAAACCTTCGCAAGAGACTGGCACATCCAACAAACAAGAGAAGGCTGAAATCACCTGCCCTTGGCAGACCCTGCTGCCCTCTCAGATGGGCAGAGGCTCCATTTTAGGCTGTTTCTCATTGGGAATCCATCTGACTGACAACCTCCTGCCACACCTGAACAGGTTAAATAGTAAAGCCTTTGGATCTTAGCTGAATTTCCCTTTTTCCATTGGTCCAGGTTAAATCCACACTCGGTGGAAGCGTTTGTTCTGGAGAGAGCCCTCACTTCCCTTCGCAGCGTTTTCCACCCAAAGTAAAGCAGCGTGCGAGGCAACGTAGAACAGCTGTGTGCAAAAAACCCCAGCAACCCAAGGGTAAGTGTTCGGCATTTGCACTGATACGTTGGTGTGCCAACTACTGCAAAAAGGAGACCTTTTCCCCTTTAATCAAACTGGAAGGATGCCTTGGTGACTTCATTACAGGTCTCATTCTCAGCTTGAGAACCAGTGTCTGGCACTGTCCCTTTCTCCTCTTCCTCCTCTTCTTCCACCAAAATCTTGCAAGGCTGTCCCAAATCTGTGGGTAAAATTCACCCAGGACATCCACCACTACAGTTATTGTTGTCACATAGCTTAAAGACATCACACATCCTTTTGCTAGGGATGTCAAGAGTAAAACTTCCCTGAGGGGACACTCTGCTTACTTCGTCTTCAGAGGTGCACATGGAGGGATGGTGGAGCCATCCCTTCACAGTCATGCTTGCAAGGCAAACAGGACAATGATTTTCTCTTCTCCTGCAAAGAAAAGGGCACTAGTGATCAATGCACTCATTTGACAACCCAGTCTCTGTTGGCAAAACCTGCTGTCCCCAGCCAGAACCAAGGACCCTGGTCATCACCTCTGGAGTCATGGGTTTCACTGCTGGCATGACAGCCTGATGCCCATTGCACCAGGAAGGGGAGAGAGGCAGGACCTTCAAGCTGACAGGTATTACTGACATCAGGAAACACACGTGGTCATTCCTTTGGTATCTGCAGCTTTTACCAAGGAGCTTTGGTTCATCTGAGCCACAGTCACATCTTCACTGGACCTGGGGGGAGCTGGGTCCCAGCCGAGCCTATGGCACAAACATGAGCAAGCAAGCCTTGGGACAGCCTTTTGGATGGCCTGGGATATGCATCCTGCACTTGGTGGAGACTGTACAAAGGCCTGGCTCTGTCACTGAGAGCCTTCCTCTCACCCTTGGCTTGGTTGCTGCAAGCACATGGTGCTCTGGGTGTTGGCCTCTGGTTTGCCAGGGGTCACCTGCAAACAAGGTAAACTTCCTGGCTGAGGCAAGAGCTTTCCATTCATTCCCCTCCAGCAGATCCACTAGAGTAGTTTTCTGCCCATTTTCACCCTTCCCCGTGTGACAACTTTCATGTGATCCCAGGGTGATATCTCCATGGTCACTCACAGACCCATGCAGACAGAGATTTCTTTTGTCTACTTAAAGGCAGCTTAAAAGCAACACCTGCTTGCAGAGAGCTTTCTGCACGATCTAACACAGCTATCCCCTGAGAGAAGATTTCTCTCCCACAGCTCTCCCAGGGCCAAACCTTACGCTTCTGACCTGGGCAGGAGCAACAGAAAACAGCCCTAATGAGAGAATTTCTTCCATCAGGCTCCCTGGATGCATCCTTGCTGCACAGAGCACATCCCACCAAAATGTTTGCTGTCTTCTCCTGGACCTGTGGCATTGCTTGGTGATGGGTGGCGCCCAGACCCTGTGCTGTGGTTTAACCCAGCAGGCAGGTAAACACCACACAGCTGCTTGCTCACCACCCCCCTTATAGTGGGATGGCACAGAGAATAGGGAAAAAAAAAAAGAGTAAAATATGTGGGTTCAGTTCAAGGCAGTTTAATAGGACAGAAAAGGAAGGGAAAATAATACAGTTAATAAAAGAATTAGGGTATACAAAACAAGTGATGCACAGTGCACTTGCTCACCACTCCCCAACTGATGCCCAGCCAGTGCCCCAGCAGCAGCCCCTGGCCAGCTTTCCCCCCAGTTTATATACTGGGCATGACATCTTTTGGTGTAGACTGTCCCTTTGACCGGTTTGGGTCAGCTGTCCTGCTTGTGCCCCCCAGCCTGCTCACTGGTGGGGTGGGGTGAGAAGCTGAAAAGCCCTTGAGTTAGTTTAGGCACTGCTGAGCCACAGCTAAAACATCAGTGTGTTATCAACATTATTCTCATCCTAAATCCAAAACACGTCTGCTCTTCAAGAAGCACTTTGAGTCCAGGAAGCTTATACCTCAGCCTGGTGTTACCTGAGCAAATGAGAGCACTCCTTAGCTTGATTCTCAGATGGCCTGTCCTGCATACACATGGTGCTAATTTACTAGCATGACCTGGTCCCTCTGTGCTGCACTTGCACAAGTGCCATCAGCTGGAGTGTGCCTGGACTGGAGGACACGGGCGCAGTCATGCTGGTCACAGTGGTGGCTCTTCTGGAGCTGTGCTCTTTGGTTTCCTCCCGTGTTAAAGGCTTGGGAAAGCACAGCACTCGTTGGAAATCCAGCAAGATGGAGCATGTGTTGCTGATGGCAGGTTGCTGTTCTTCCTAATTAAAGGCAGGTCTTTGAAAAGGGCTACAGCTCTACTTATTACACCTGTGCCTTCACCTTGTCACTTTTCTGCTTTTCTTTCCCACTTCCAGCTGCTGTATATCATCTATATGATCTCTGTCCAGATTACTAATGAATGCCTTGTTAGAACAATAATTGGCTTCTTATTTAGTAGACTCATAATGGTTATAACTGAAGTACATTATCAGCCATAGGGCATAATCTATTTAAACTGCAGTACACAGGGACTGAAGTTTATGTTCCTTGATGTGATTTCCTTTCCTTCTGTAAAAGCAATTATGTGCATTTAACTGTACGTTGCTATTGTTGAAGCCTTTTACACAAGAGTTAGTTGTACACAAAGCAATTTATAAACAGCGGTTCAAAGAACAGGCAGCAATACAATGGGACCAGCAAGTGGGCTTAACTAGAAAAGGAAAAGTAAATACAGGAATTCAGTGTGCTCCCAAGAAATTATCTGCTTTCACTCTCATGATGGATTACATTGTCAGAAGGTTGTATAATATTCAAGGAAGTATCAATAACTGGTTGTGTTACTGCACTCTGAACGCCAGCAATATGGTTTGGCAGCATGCTGGTGAAGTGCATGGCTGGGTGATGCTAACCCAGGGGATTTAAGCAACATTCAGGGACAGAGCTTGAGGAATGACTTTCTACTGCTCCCTGCATGGATTGTTGCTCTTTGCAGTTATTTCAGTAGGTAAAAGCAGATGAACGGGGGATCTTGGCTTCGGTCCTCTCTCTGGCAGCTGTTTGTGTAATCCAGTCTCAGATCCAAGTGGCCCAGAAGGTAGGGGCACAAAGGACTGTGGCATCAGCTCTCTTACCCTGCTTCCTTGGTTACCACAAAGCATTAAAGGCTGTGGAAAAGTTGTACCAAGACAGAGCATTCTCGGCACCTGCTTTTGAAAATGATGTGGGAAGGAGAGAAGAGACTTTGTGGGCCTTTTTTGTTCTTTAGCCATACAAGACACTCAATTTCCAAAAGCAACTGGAGATCGGTGTGCCTTAATTTTTGACTGATAAACTAAATGCTCTTAAAAGAAGTTGTCTGTCAAGAAGTGGCAAACATCAATTTTCAGCAAATAGGCTGAATGGATTTCTAAATAACACTCAGAATAATTAGTGGCTCCAAATCTTACGATTGAGAACAAAAGGTGCTTGAGCTTGGGTGTCCTGAGAATACTGTCCTTTAGCCATTTTTCTCCCAGTTTGCTCATCTCATCCATATACCTCTTTAGATCAAAAATTAATGGCATATACAGAATCTGCAAAAATATTTTATTCTTATAGAGGAAAAAACAAACAAACCGAGGCTGACCTTACTGTTCTCTACAATTACCTGAAAGGAGGTTGTAGTGAGGTGGGTGTTGGTCTCTTCTCCTGAGTAACTAGTGACAGGACAAGAGGTAATGGGCTTAAGTTGTGCCAGGGGATGTTTAGTTTAGACATTAGGAAACATTTCTATATGGAAAGAGTGGTGAGGAATTGGAACAGGTTGCCCAGGGAGGTGGTGGAATCACCATCCCTGGAGGTGTTTAAAAAACATGTAGATGTGGCACTTTGGGACATGGTTTAGTGGTCATGATATTAGGTAGATGGTTGGACTTCAAGGTCTTGAAGGTCTTTTCCAACCTTAATGATTCTGTGACCTTTCAGTTAGATGATGTTTCTTGGTTTTGCTGTCATCTCTGTAATCCTGACTTAGTTACTTCTGCCGTGCTTCAGGCACATGTCTTTTGTGTCCCCTTTTGGAAACTCCTCCTTCACTTGCTCTGTATTTCATCTTCCTTTGTAAAATCCTATAAAAGGGCCGTACTCCATGAAGCACCACACTGGAAAGAAAAAGGCTTTCCCTAGCAGAAATAAGTGTCTATGTTCATGTGGTACCTAGGAGCTCTGCACATAGGAGCTTTTGGATGTATGGGAACAGACTCCAGCAAGTTGCAGCAGGTCCAACAGATTTCAGGGACATCTGACACTGTCCTTGCACAGAAAACGCATTCAGGATCTCCAGGGAAATGCACAGAGCCCTTAAATCCAAACCACAAGGCATTACCTGGCAGCAGGAGGGCAGGTTGTGCATGGCACAAGTTGCTTGGACTCATTTCCCCATCTGAAATAATCAGAGATGGGTTAAAACCTAGATGACTTTGAAGGCATTTCCATTAGAGAAAAAAAAATTGGTCCTAAAGGAAACTTTCATCAAGCTCTTGTTTCAGATTCTAGGTGGCACAGATGATTTACTGTAACCTACTTGGACAATACTAGAACAAGGGGGTCCCAGGCATGGCTGGAGCCTTCAGATGCTGCTGTAGGGCACATAACTAACATTAACATGGGAAATTAATGACTTTACAAGGGCTTAGCTTGTCTGCGAGCCTGTTGTTTGCTGCCCTTAACAAAAGGTAACATAAGTCTCCTATTTTCTTCTGTAAAAGTTGTTTTAAACCTCCAGTTCCCTTCTAATTTCTCAGAACTGTGCAAACTTCATTATCTTCCCCGAGGCACTGGGAATTGGGATTTCCTCATGCTTACTGCGGATGCCAATTACCAGTGCCAAAAAAAAAAAGCCCACTGTGTTTCCCTGAAAGCAGTATTCCTAGGAGCTGTTTGTTTTGAATGAAGAAATACTGCCATAAGGGTAATTAAATTAGAATGGAACTTCATATATAGAGCTGGTGGTAGGAAAGAACAGGAGCCTTAATTATACCTGACAGGTGTATGTGTTGGCACATCGAGAGATTGCCAGCCATATGGGGCAAGGACATCTGAAGCCTTCACCATATTCAAGTCCTCTCCTTCCACCTCTCTGAAGAGACAACCCATCCTAACATACCAGAGATGTGTTCTTGAAAGAATGAAATTCAGTTGCAATCTTTTGCCTTATTGCATTTAATTTAACTGACCTATACTTAGGGATGTCCAATGTGTTTGGTTTCCATCTTACCAATGCTGGCTACGCTCTTCTTCAGTACAGTGCTCTCCCCTTCTTTCCTCCCATGTTTGAGGCATCTTCTGACTCTAGTGCAGGAGCCTCAGGTAACAGTAGCCTAATTGCATAAGAAATATCACTTGTAGAGGGCAAAATCTTTCCTACAAGTGCCATCTTTTCTCACTCATGCCTTCTAACCGTAACTGAAACTAGGTCAGCCCAGGTTTTCTAATAGACTTCTCATCATTTTTATGTTTTCACCTTGCAAGAGCATAAAATACAACTATAAAAAGTTGAATTTTCAAGGCACCTAAATTCACATGTCTACGTGTCCGTATTTCTTTGTGAGCACCGTGGCTAAGCTCCCATCATACTCAAGGGAAATCGAGCCAGCAAATCCTAGAAGGCTATCCAGATTACACTGTGGTGAACACCCAGGTGGGATTCAGGTCCCTAACAGAGTTGTCTAAAGGTTTTGGAGGTACCCTGACATACCCTGCCTGGCCTCCAGACACTTTCAGGTCCTGCACCATGTCTGTCTGCACTATTCAGACCTCACAGAAGCCTGAAATGGCAGTAGACATTTACATCTAGACAACTGAATCCTTTCTGTACATTTGCTCAGCTGAATGTCCCTGAAAATCTCCCAGTTGTGAAGACCTTTGGTTTGCATTATCGGTGGATCAGCAGATGTTTGCAGCTGGAGCTAGCTAGGAAGTCTCTGATGGCACATGTTGATTTTGATGTGCTTTGCCTGAAATGAAGGTGAGAAAAACAGCAGCAGTGCTGCTCCCTTGGCATCCTGAAGCTCTCTAGGTTCCCAGCTCTCAGTTGTAGGCAATGCTGGCAGGAGAACAAATAGGTATATAATGACCACAAATATATTTAACCTGGAAATTAATCAAAAGTTTCTAATTATCAGAACTGTAATGTTCCCACAGCATTCCCATTAGAGCAGTGACAAATGCTTTTGAGATAGATTAGTTTATTAAACTGATCTGAAGACAAGGTTGCTATGACACTGGGAGAAGGAGCTTCATGATGTCAGAAGCCTCCTTAATGTCTCTGCAAGGCAGGATACACAGGACTTCTAGGCACTGTGTTTTACAGGGCAGCCTGGGGAGTCCTGTGGTCAAAGTTGTTTCTTCCCTTCAAAATGACAAAAATGGTTTGGCATTTCTTAGTTTATTTTAATTTTTTTAAAACTTAAATTTGTTTAGTAGCTTCTACCTAGATGGAAATTTTTAAAATTTATCTGCTTTATGAATCAAAAGCAAAAGTTATCAGAAGAGACAGTGGGTTTAGGTTGCAGGAACTCCAATATTTCATTCACTTTAGCTCTAACCACAAATAAGAAATGCTGTATTTTTCTCTGCATTCACTGTAACTTGCTGCTAAAGCAACTGTTTGACTCGTTCTTCTATATCTACTTGATACTTCTCTGCTCCAGTGAGTAAAACATACTACTACATACTAAAAATACATACATTAAACCAGTTATTTTTGTGTCTCACAGAACTTGAGTCTTTCATGCTGCCTCAGAAATCCGTGAGAAGGATTTGCTTGAAGTGGACACAGTGGAAAGAATCTTTTGAAGGATGGTATTTGCAAGGAGTTGTACAAGCTTCCTTTGATTTCAGTTTCTGGGGGTGCATCTCATTCGGATGAGAATGGAATTAAAACTGAAAAAAAGGAAGTTATGGTGTTGAACAGATTCTCTGGGAATTACGAATTCCACTGTCAGTGGAAAGATATAAATAGCAAATGCTTCACTTATCTTCACTAAGAGTTTTCTTAAACGGAGTTAACTGCAAATTTCAATATTCTTTCCACATCTTACTCTTTATAGAGTTTCTTGAACACTTTCCTGTCTGATTCCTGTGGTATTATCACAGCCCTCATAATTTTCCTCCTCGTGAAGCTCTTAAGAGGTAACCAGCAATATTTTCCCTGATCCTTCTGCAGTACCATGCGCTGGGTATTTCAGTGACATTTAGTAGCAAAGGGAGTCATCACCTTCAGAAATACCCCAGATAAGCAGTAGTACTGCACTGAATGTAGAAATGGGTTAAATATTTTTTCATACAGAGACACATAACAAAAATTAAGGTGTCCAAACACACATTCAGCTAAGAATGATCAACATGTCAGAAATAGCAGACAGCTCATATCTCCTACTTTATCTGTTATTTTTCAGAAACTATCTACTATTTCTCTAGTCTTCATGGCTCAGCCTTGCTCTCCCGGAGACCTGAGACACTTTTGGAAGTAATAGTAGGTGTATATTTAGAGATGACTTATGTTGGGCATCCTACGAAGACCTTGAAGCCCCATCACTATCCATGTTGTGGAAGTTTAAACTCTGAATGTTTAAAAATGAAAGACAGGCTATAAAGGGTTTGAGGAACAGCTTGCAAAAGGCATTGAAATAACAATATATGATAACATGTTTTTAAACACTTCAGGCAAGGAGGCATGCTCAAGAGTGGTAAAGCCCATATAAGGCTGAGGTATAGAAGGAGAACTTAGATAATGCCATTGCAGAAAAACAGGATTAATTTTTCATCTGTGTTGATCTTAATATATCTTGGGGAACACCTTTACATGGAAGTCGTTAGAGGTTTCATCCCAAACTGAAGTGCTGGTAGAAAAGCTTATGTAGGAAATCTGCTCAGGACCAGGTCATATTTATGGAAGACAAAGATGGAACAGCTGAACTACCACCAATGGTGTGTTTCCCTCCTTAAATGTGCCTCATTATCAGAAAACTGAGAGCTGGTGAATTTACTACCAGTTGTTACAGATTGCTGGGGAGGGCAATGCAATAGACAGCTTCAATCTGTGTGGTGGAGTTTAACAGAAACTCAGTTTCAGCTTCAGCTTTGGATGCCAGGGATATGCCAAGCCTGGGAGAAGGTCACTCAGTTTTGGGAGCTGAAGCTACTGGAAGTATTTCTGCAAAATATATTTTAATTGCTAAGTATGAATAAGTGTCAGGGTGTGGGTCCAGCCCAAGTAAATATTTCGGGGTCAGAAAAATCAAGTGTAATACAGAGATCATTTAGAAAAATGCTGATTAGGTTCAAAGTATTACTGAAGCAGAAAATTGGCTTGCAACATAATTGTTAGCAGCTATCTTGAGAGCTTTATCCATTTATATCACTATTTTCTTTACAAATGAGTCAAGGGATTAGCTTGAGCTAAGCAGACTAAGGACACAACAAATTCCATTCAAGCAGGAGCAGAGGAGTTTTTCAGTGCCTTAAACTTTGATGTTAATTTGGCTGTTTCCAGGGAACAACTTCCTGGAACCACACCTACCTGGCTGTTCCCCACAACTCTTTCCTCCCTATGAAAAACTGTATCTCCATTTTCCCAGTAGGGAATGTTCCATTTAACTAGCTGGATCTGCAGGAAGGCTATGGGAAAGGCACCCTGTTTCCACTGTGTTTGGTTTGACAGGTCTCTCTACGCTGTTTTTCCACTACATATCCAGACACTGGTTACAAATTTTCTGCCTTCCTCTCCACATGGCTCCAAGTACAACGTCTGTCATGCAGCGGCTGTGTACCCTGCGCGTGGCAAAGTACAGCTGCCTCCGAGAGAGGTGCGTGGGAATGCTGCTGTATCCTCAGCCATGGAGATGGTAATTTGCAATCACAGTCACATCCCAGCCAAGGAGCTTCGCAACATTTATTTGGAAAGCAACCCCGCTGTAGTTTGCGAAGATCACTCATCTTCTTTTAATTCCCGTTTCAAATCCCCGAGAACCTTTCAATAATTCTTTGTTTGCGGATTCAGGCAAGAAGAACACTTGAGCACATAGTCTTCTTTCAAGTAAACAGGCCACTAATTAAGTTTGCTTCGAACCTGAAGGCACATGTTTACAGATTCCTTCCAACCTGATAGAGCATCCTCACCACAACTGTTGTATTCTCAGACCCAGAGCAAGCCTTCGTTGTGTGTGGCACAGGACAGTGGTGGTACGTCAGGAAGGGAAGGTACGACAGGGAAGATGAGATCCCTTTCTAGCTTCACCATTCATTTGCTGGGTACACCTTGACTATCAGTTATTCTGTGTCTAGTTTCTCTGACAACTGACATGAGCAATGCTTGCCCGGAAGCATGAAGCCTGTGGCTTGATTCAGTGGCCTAAACACTGTTGGGTTGAATGACATGTTTGAGGAAGAGGAGGTTGAGGGGAAACCTCATCACTCTCTACAACTACCTGAGAGGACATTGTAGAGATGCTGGTGTTGGTCTCTTCTCTCAGGTAATTAGTGACAGAACCAGAGGGAATGGCCTCAAGCCGAAACAAGGCAGGTTTAGACTGGACACTAGGAAAAAATTCTTCACAGAAAGGGAGTGAAATATTGGAATGGGCTGCCCAGGGAGGAGGTTGAGTCCCCATCCCTGGGTGTGTTTAAACATCACTTGGATGTGGTGTTGGGGGATGTGGTCTAGGGGTGAACTTGTAGAGTAGGGCTAATGGTTGGACACAGTGATCCCAAGGGGCTTTTCCAACCTGAGTGATTCTGTGATTCTGTAACTTGGTCATCTAAAGGTTTCCCATGGAGGCTGATGGATCCATGGTATGGCAGATACAGCTCAGGTCCTCTGGGAGTCCTGTGCCCTTCCAGGAGGGAGGTCAGGCAGGACACTGAGAGCATTGCAAACAGTGCCTGTGTTGAGGCAGTTGAGGTGACAGTGTACTGAGTTTTATGCATGAGAGCGCTTCTAATGTGAACCATGTCACCGTATTATCAGCCTACCAGTAACTGCATGGAGCAGTTTTCACCGGCTGACACAGCCCTATTCAGAAATTACTTGTCTGATTGCATCTTGGAGGACCATAAATCAAAGCTGTATATAGCTCAAATGCTTTGCTGTCATTTTTCTCTCTGAATCTTAATTCCTGCTCAGAATCTGCTATACTCCTCTATTCTTCATCTGTAGGGTGCATAAATTTAATTAATTTGTTGACTCATTGACCTTTCTTCCCATTGACCTAGGATCCTGAAGAGCCAAGAGATGACTGAACATCCACATGCATGCAAAAATGGCTGTTAAGTAATCAGAGCAGTTTGCAGAATATGCAAGCAGCTTCTGAGAATAGCAGGGGGAGAGTTACTGCCCTTTTCACTTCAGGCTGAACTGTAAACTGCAGCTCATCATGTGCCTTGGTTTTCAAGATGCAAACGAAATTGCAGTCTACAAGCAGAACAGCTCTTACTATTGTAGTCTCTGGGTCAAGCAAGACCACAGTACAGGTCTATCCAGTCATTCTGTACCCTGTAGATGTATAAATTACAGAACTGGCTGGTGGGTGTCCATGCTTTCCAGTGTGGATGAGCCTTCTTAAGAAAGCTGGGGGTTAGCATATGAGAAGGAGCAAGGAGACAGGTGGCTTGCAATGTGCTGTGACAGACGCATTTCCTGGAGTTGGTTCACAGGATGACACCCAGGGCAGTAACTTCCACCTGCAAGCAGTATAAAAATGAGCGTATTTTGGAGCCCTGTCAGACTGTTGATCCTCACAAATAGGAAGGAGAGGAACTCTACAGTTTCTGTAGGAGGGATTAGAGGAGATAAGAAGTACTAATGCTGTATTACGTTGTGCAGGATACAAATAGCTGTATTCATGTTTTAAGTAGCCAAAAAAAATATATAAGAGAAGCTAAGACAGATTAGACTACCCAGCCCAGCAACCTGTCTCCAGCAGAGGCCATTAGTGAACACCTCGGGAAGGGTGAAAGAACCATACATGCAGTAAGGCTTCCCCAGGATGCAGTCCTAGACTCCAGTTACTTGTAGGTTGTGGAGCTGCTGTTTTGGAGATGATGACCTTAACGAATCTTGCTCATTATTTTTGAGATGACTGTCATAGATCCTCTCAGTTGTTTCTCTCCTTGTCTGAAGTCCTTTTCTATTCAGAAATTTTTCATGCAGAAAACTTACTACATATATGATCATCCCATCACCCTTCTCTGTTCTTCCATTTCTACAATATTAATTTTATGTGATACTAATTGCCAGCCAGAGGATCAGATCTGTATTCGATGTGCCAGCATGGTATGTTTCCTTCATGTTCTCTGTTCCTTTTCTGACCATTCTCGGTGTACTCTTTGCACTAAGCTGATGATTTCATATAACCATGTATTATAACCCTCAGATTTTTATCCTGGTTGGTAATAGCCTACAGTCTATCATAAACCAAGCAAAATTAGAATTATTTTTCCATTTGCATCATTTTACATTTATTTACACAGAATTTAATGGGTCGTTTTATTGCTTGGACACCTAGTGGCACCAAGTGCTTTTGCAGTCTTTCACAGTCAACTCATCTACTAGCCTAAATTTGTCATCATAGTCATTGACCTAAGTTGCCTTCCTAAACTTTGATTCACAAATACCCAAAGCAGTTTAGTCTGAATGCAGCAGGTCTGATTAAACCAGAACAGAGATGAGTCTGTTCATCTCTTATACTCATCCAAAGACAAAATGAAAAGCCTCCAACTCTAAAACCTGCACTTCACATCTGACACTATGGTTTTGTCCTTCAACGTCAGTATCTCATGATAGGAACAAGGTTCTAGTGATCTACATGTGGCTTTTCAACAATAATATAAAAGATCTTGAACCAAAAGGCATGTCATGCAAGAAATGTACAACAAAATTTTTCCAAGAGAACCTGTGTGAGATTCCGCTCCAGCAGAGTTTTCCTCTTCCCCTTCTTCCTGGATACATCACAACATATTTATTCTTGACACAGCACATATCTTCCTCCTTTTCCTTTAGACATGATAATTTTCTACCTAAAAACAGTAGGGCTTCTAAAGAAAAGTTGCTTTCAGTAGAATATTTTCCTTGTAAATCTGCCTTAATCCACTGCTGTCCACAAAAAACTACTGTAGCAGTAAGTACTCCCGTGACCTCTCAGATTGAATCCTCCTGTCTATTCACGGCTGCCCCAAATCAATAGCTGTCAGTTACTCCAGATGCATCTCTCTTGCTTATTGTTGCACTGAGGGCATGCACAGACTTTTTTTCACCTAATAGTTGGGAAAAGCTTTGTTTTCTGTCAGGGCTTATATCATGCTCAGTAGAATCATACAATTATACAATCACTTTGGTTGAAAGACACCTTTAAGATCATCAAGACCTACTGTTAACCCAGCACTGCCAGGTCACCACTAAACCATGTCCCTCAGCACCACGTCTACACATCTTTTAAACACCTCCAGGGATGGCAACTCAACCACTTCCCTGGGCAGCCTGGTCCAGTGCTTTACAATCTTTTCTGTGACAAAATTTTTCCCAATATCCAAACTAAACTTCCTCTGGTGCAATTTGAGGCCATTCTTAATCTTATTGATTGTTACTTGGGAGAACAGACCAACTCCCACCTCACTAGAACCTCCTCTCAGGTAGTTGTCGAGAGCAAGAAGGTCTCCCCTGAGCCTCCTTTTCTCCAGGCTAAACAACCCCGGGTATCTCAGCCGCTTCTCTTAAGACTTGTTCTCTGGACCTAGTATTTGCCCATCACTTAACTTTTCCAGGAAAGGTAACACAAATCTTCCTCTTCTGTGCAGTGTCTTCAGCCACAGCACTAGGGACATCCGAGTCATGGCAGATCTATGATTTTTTTTTTCCCTCTGTGAGGTGTGTAATGCTGCTGCTGATAAATGCACGCTCTCTTCTCTAGATATGAGCAGTCTGACATTTGAACAATGAAGTATGTTCTCTTTGTCATCTCCTAAACAATTTCTCTGATGAAACTGTCAGGTCTTAGCTTCTGCTACCTCTAAGCAAAGAGCAGCCTCATGCAATTTCCATAAGGTATTATTTTCTTTCCCGTGAAATGCCTTTCTTTGCCCACTACCATCCATCCCTTTTCTCATTAGAACAGACAATTTCTATTATAATTTCTGATCCACCGTCCTTCCATGCATAATGACAATTTTATTACAAGCCTCTATTTCACCCTGCTCTCCGCAGTGGCTTGTCTGATGGTTCTGGGATTGCTGGAACAACTCCCATCTCCCGCATGGTCAGAGCACGATCATGTGCTGTATTTCATTTTCCTGAAGCCTGGCACATCCTGGTGGTTATTCTTGACTGTGTATGGATGTCGGGTGCGTGCAGAGTTGGGCAACAAATGTCAGGCTGGCTGTAACCTATAGTGACTACCAAAAGCAATGTGGGATGTGCATCACTTACGCAGTATTATCAATAACTCTCAAGAAAGTAGTCACTGAGTCCTTTGAATTTTGCATCCTCAACGCCCTTCTGCTGTGGGGAAGCATGAACCCTCTCTGGAAAGAACAGAGACACGGAGATGTTTGAGGCATAGCACAGGTAAGGGCTGTGTCCAATACAGAGATATGGATCATAAGGCTGGAAGGGTCTTCAAGAGAGTACAGAATTTTTCCCACTGCCCTGAAAATGGAGCAACTATGTATAAAATCCTGGCAGTTGTTCCTAAAGCCCTTCAAAGGGGGAGGCTCCACTGCCTCCAGGCATGCATCAGCCTGCAGCATTGACCTTGACACTTTTTTGTTCTTCCAGAGACACACAGAGCTGATTATTATTCCCTCTTGGCGTTTCAAGTTGTACTTGAAAATCGTTGATGGTTTAGTACAGTTTTATGGATTTGTAGAGTTTTCCAGCTAATGCCTTACCAGTGCCTCTCTGTAAAGTGATGGCTGATATGCACATTGCATCATTTTCCCACGATCAAGGTGTTTGAGATCACTTCATGGCACAGAAGTACTGAAAGCATCACTCAGTGCTCTGCTTGGATGTTTTCTTCTTTCAGGAACTCCTACTCTGCAAGCTTCTAGATGTCTAGCCTGCACAGTTCAGGGACAAAGAAAAGCTTGCTTCCCTCTCCTTTCATACACACTTGCTTTATCAGACTTGTCTCTGGAAACTCATGAGACAAATACCGCGATCCTTCAAGTGACAACTGTGAGTAGGCTGATGAAATGTAACAACCCCAACCCCAAAGATGGTGAGAGCATCAATAACTGTTTATGCATTTCTTTAGGGGGTAGCAGGTTGGTATGCCTGTGCACCTTGGGCTGCATTTGTACCCTTGGAAGATTTTAAAATGTAGCAAATCCCTCCCAAAAAAAAAAAATTAAAAAAGAAACAAAACAAAACAAAAAAAAAATTAGAGGGAAAGTCTCTTCAGAAAGCCCAGCACCCATCAGACAAGCTGATTTGTGTTGTTGTCTCTATAAGGCCCACACCACTGCAGAGGTAAAAGGTGCCATGAGCTGCAGGGCCAAGGCAGAGAGCTGTGTTCCTGTGCCATCTGAGGCCCCCAGCTGCTTTTGTCTGGTTTGTTAATTCCTGTCTCTCTTATTTATCTGGTTTAATATTGATGAGCTATGCTAGAGCACGAGGAGAGATAATAGAATTCCTCCACTGAGGGAGAGGAATTCTTTGTGATCCTCCTTAAAATTGCTTTCTCTTCCTAAGCACCCATAACAAATATACAGAGGTAATTTACCTCCTAATACTTCATTTTGTCTTGGAGCCAATGATAAAACCAGGGGCCAGATATACAATGGCAGCATTTTTTCCATCGGGGATGTGCCGCTCTAACAAAAGTGTCTTTCCTGTATGCAGACCAGCAAATTTTAGCCTTTGTGATGCCACCAAGGGGAGCAGTTGTGCCAGGTGGAAAGCAGTGGCCCAAATTGTCCAGTTTTGGACTGGTCTAGAGTGGGTTCAAAACCTCACCAGGTACTTTGCCTTGACATCGCCTCTGTGGCAGTGGTGATGGTGAGGTGAAGTATCCAATGTGTACAGAGATGCTGGGATGGACCCAGCACTGCTTGAGAGATGGACAATGTCTTGGAAAGGGGATCCCACCTGTGAACCACCAACTAAGCATTTTGGTAGGCAGAATTTCTGTGACCTTCCCACTGTTAGTAGCTGCTTTAAATGCTGGAGTGCTTTATATGTTCAACCAGACATGAGAATGAGTCTGTGGTCTGCTGGTTAGGTCATCTCTTTGTAGAGCAACTCTCTTGTCCAATTAATATCCAGTGATTTATAGTGTGTGTGCCTCACAGGCCAACAGATCAATGAAAATTTGGATCTGAAGATGAATGAGGGAATCCACAAAATGCAGCTACAGGTACTATAGCCCAGCTCCTCAAAACATCACAGCACGGTGCAGTTTCTCTCCTAGGTCTTGCTGTACACAGCACTGGTACAGTCCAGTTGTACTACAACAGCTGGATCCTGGTTGACATTTCATCTTGTACTGAGTTGCCCACTAGTCTTGCTCTAGGGACAAGGAGCATTTCAGTATCTGTTATAATTTCATCTCTCTTAGTGGATCACCCCTTAGTGAGGATGTAGGTAGATTTTCAGTAAACACTTCTCCAGGGTGGTTTCAGTGACTTGTATTAACAGGCCAGATAATTTTTGGACAAAAGCTCAATACGCACAAGTTCCTTCTTACGCAGAAGATTTCAAGTGTATCTGCCATGCATTTTAACTCCAGAGGTGCCTTTGTGTCTTACCTTGGTCTGTCTGTGGCAGAGCTGGGAACTCAGCACAGGGCTTCAAAGCCTGAGGCTAACCAGTAAATGTCCATGACTGTCTTTACAGGAAAGCAGCATTCTTCTGGGCTGGAGGATGACTGGCTTGGCTAGATCATACTGGCAATATTTGCAACAGATGTGGCTTTGAAATGATGTAGAAACACACTTCAGATTAAAATGCATGCAAGGCTTTAGCAGATATAAAACTGTACGTGTGCTCTGTGAATCCCTGGCGAGGAGCTCCCTCAGACCCTATCAACGAGGGCATGAGCAGAAGACCTCCTACCCAACCCTTCACTCCCACCACTGCACTCATGCTTCTCATGCTGCTTGACTTCATCACCTTGGGGCATTATTTTTAAATAACACTTTTAATGCTCCGATTTCTCAAGTTCCTGGTGTATAATTAGAAGTCCTGACATCCTTGTCTTCTTGCTCCCTGATCTCACAGGCCTGCCGAGAGAAGGAGAGAGGTTTTATTCCCTCCCTTGCAGCAGAATCAGTGGCAGGCCCCTCGTCAGGACAATGCATCTGTCAGCCTTTCTCAGCCTCCCTGTAATTAGCTCCGAAGTTCACCGCTCTCCATCTCCCAGAGAGGCCAACACCTTAGTGCTTACTTCTCACTGGAAAAATGCCTCCTGCAGCCACCTGAAAGTGTCTGCAAGATGCCTGCAAGCCAAGAAATGGGCAAGTTCACAGTCAGGTGCAAATCTCCCCTTAGCATCCCTCAACCTGCTGTCATGACAGTTCCAATGATGTTCCTCTCTGGCAGCAGAGGCACTAAGCTGTGCAGCCTTGCCAGGCCGAAGGGCGATTAATTTAGATGAGTTTTCACACAAAGTCATGGCACGAGGGCTGCATTTTTAAATGTTGTGTCTTCCGCCTTGCTCCCCGCAGAAGGAATTATCGCAGCTGCGTGTGGCAGTGAATGACATGGAAAAGAATCGGGGAGGAGGAGGGAGTTTCACACAACAAACTGAGGCAAATTTTCCAGCGGAACTGAACTCCGGGCTCTGCCCAGTCCCAGCCTGGAGCCCTCGTTTTCTCTTCTGTTTTCTCCCCTTCTTCCTGGGAATGGCACTACTCCAGGTGGCAAAGCAGTAAAGGAGAGTGCTGTTACTCAGACTTGCCTTTATCTTCCTTCTGCCACCAATGCCAGGAGACTGTAAACACTGATTATAGTTTTCAGAAATCCATAAGATTTGCATAAAATGGCTTTAACGCTTTACCCTTTTTTTTCTTTTCCCTTCTTCTCTTTTCCCTTCTTCTCTTTTCCCTTCTTCTC
>JANVCC010000019.1:25851446-25893039 GCA_025345505.1 Todiramphus chloris collaris | reverse complement strand
TTTTCCCTTCTTCTCTTTTCCCTTCTTCTCTTTTCCCTTCTTCTCTTCTCTTTTCCCTTCTTCTCTTCTCTTTTCCCTTCTTCTCTTCTCTTTTCCCTTCTTCTCTTCTCTTTTCCCTTCTTCTCTTCTCTTTTCCCTTTCTCTTTCCTTTCCATTCCTTTCCATTCCTTTTTAAATTTTTTTAGCATCTTAAGCAGCTGGAGGTGTTTGAGAGGTGTTTAAAAGCTGTCTAGATGTGATGCTTCAGGCTATGGTTTAGTGGTGGACTCAGTAGAGTAGGTATGGTTAATGGTTGGACTTGATCATCTTACGGTCTTTTCCAACCTAAATGATCCTATTCTATAGTCAAATTCTTTACAGCAGTCACTACAGTCCAAGCTCCCCCCAGGGTCTAATGAAAATGTTACCATTGACTTCAGGGCAGCAGAACCAAGCCAGAAATGGGAGCCTTGTGTCCAGTGGATACCAATGAAAAAAGACCACTGACTTTGAAGTGACCTGGATTAGACTGGTCGTTTTTGTATTGTGGGTCTTAACAATATCTATTCACGTGTTAATTCCTTTTTGTTGCTCTTAATGATTGCTTTGGGTTGGGGTTTTTTTGGCCCAAGATGACACTTCTTTCCCTCATTCCTCTTTGTGTGTATAAAGCACTTGGTACGATGTTACCTGGGACAGATGAGAGTCATATTTGGAGGGAATATAGTGACAGAAAAACAGGTAATATAAGGAAGAAGGTGAAGGCTGGATTTTAGATTTAAGGTTTAGGGATGCTCCCTGAGCCCTCTGAGTAGGAACAGGGCTCAGCTTGATGATGAGCTCTCTCTGTGCCAGATGCCTCACAGGAGCAGCACAGCCATGGGTTTACAAAATTTCTTCCTATTTTGCCCCTGGAATCCTAATGACTGTGGAAACGAATGACTCAGATAAATCATTTTTCAGAGCCTGAAGCTTTAATAACCCTTTTTGGCTATAAATCTGAGCTATGCTGAGATTTCAGCCATGCTGAGGGTCTACATAGAAAGACCTGTCATGCCATATCTACAGCTCTTTGGAAGAAGACTCTTTTCCTATATTTGAATTACTGAAAGCTTTGTGCATATTTTTTTTTATTGGCTGAGGTTTAGATTGACTTTCTTTTGTGCTTTGGAACCCTTGGTTTCTGTGTTTATCAGTAACAGGTTAGTGGGAGGGAGGATGGAGGTGTTGGACCACATTTGAGTGTGTTTGTGCCCAAGTGGGAGGAAAATACAGTTATGCTGGTACTGGGTAACTTGATCTGGGGGTAATTCATAGGCGCTTTCGTGGTCTATTTCCCAAGATCATCAGGAATGTCAGCGTGTTAGACAGTAATTTCTCTGTTCAAGTAACAAAATCTAAATAGCTGTGAGCCATTTAGGAATGATCCGTCATCAACTGCACCACTTTTCTAAAGCTGGCTTATACTTCTGCACCTGCAATCCTCCTTTCCTCTGTCTTGTAGAAATATCCTTAGTAAAGTAATCTTTTATAAGGGAGCTGTGGTCATGAAAAGGTCTTTGCAGAAGATAACTGGTTCTATGAGCACAGGAGCAGCAGCAGCAGCCTGGCTTTATAACTTGAAATAGCTCTTCTTCCATTTCTATTTATTCCTGGCAAGCAACAGTCAAACTTTCAAGGGCTTTTAGAGATAATTACTATTATTACTACAAAACATACATGTTCCACTGAAGGATTGATTAGTGCTTTGTTAGATTCTTGGGAATGTTCGTGTCATATTTTTAGAGGAAAGCCATGCCTTAGGAGTCTGCTTGAGTTCTCCAAAAAGAGTAAGTGTAGGGCAAGATGGATGGTATCTGAATTTCAGGAGGATTTGGCAGGACTCTTCCCTTAGGGTTTCTGAGAGACTTGCACTAGTCAAAAGGGAAGGTCTTCTGGACAGGACTGTTAGAAGAACCTGGATGCATCTGGTGTCACTGCAGTATCCAAAGTGCAGTATATGATTTTGCATACAAGCACAGCAAAAAGGGATGTTACGCTGTCTATATAAGGGGTCTGGTCACCTGCCCAACCTTGGACCTTGGCATAATAATGTCCTGGACATACTGTCCTTGAGTGTAACAACTCAAGCAGTGGGAAAGAATCGCTAGGAAGAAATGTTCGATTTTCACAGCAGAAGGATACTACTTGTGGGATCTTGTGCAAAGGATCTGTGGGATCTGCAGTGGGCCTTGTGCTGTTCAAAATAGCATAAAAGATTGGGAAAAAGGAACACGGGGTGAAGTGATAGTGAGGGCTGGTGCCAAACCACTGACACAGCAGAACATGTCCCACCATCTCCTTCTGAGTGAGGAGACAGGCCCAGGCAGTGGAACAGCTGATGAAATTCAGCACCAATACGTAGATAGTAATGGATATCTGGGGAAATGGCTTAAAAATATGCACGGAAGTGGGTAAATAACATTGATAAGTAAAACAGAGGAGTTGTCATGTCAGAGGAGGCAGCCCAATCTTGTCCCTGTGCCTCCTGGGAGTGGTTCCTGGTAACCCCTGGTCCCAGCCCAAGGCATGTGGAAAACTGCACACTTGGACCCTGTTTTATTTGCTAGCACAGACCAAGGTTTGTATGGGCTTTCATCTCCTCCAGATCTACACTCAATCTAAGATTATTTTTCCCCAAGGTACAAGATTATATTTTAACTTTCATGTGCTCTTACCTGTTAAAATTCAGTCCCACTCTGAGTAACTCCATAGTGGTAGAGTCTGGGTAATTTTGGAGATCCCATCTCTGTGCTTTTACCCTTGCACTGCAGATGATCTTCACATATAAGTAAAAAGTGTCAATATTTCTTACACTGCTACTCAGCAAACACAAATGCTCTGAATTTCAGGATGAGTCCTTTGTGGCTGGCATATTTTTGCTCGTAACAAAGGTGCTGAAAAATTCTGTATTATCTTGAAGTTTTCCCTTCCACTTGTGTGATTCCATTGATTTCAAGACCACTAAGGCAGCAGAGGAAAAAAAATCCATTAGGATAATTCCTGAAAAAATGCTCTGAATATTCCTAGGCAGAAGCCAGCTTAACAAAGCTGTGCCCGCAGTGCTATCAATACTGAAATCTTCTTTTAAAAGTGGATTTTTATTCTGTTAGAATAACAATATATAACACTGAGTACACAAAGGAAGTTAAAAACACTGATGAGCTGAAGATTTTGCTGTGTACTTTTGGGAACAGGTCAGTGAGAGGACCCTGACCTTTATTTCAGTGCAATTTGGACATTTCAACTATTTATAACCTCTAAGAGATGATACACAAATGATGGTCCATTCACTCAGCGTTTATCTCAGAGTTTAAAAATAATGGTTCTTTTCAGATAGAAAGGCTAAAGAAATGTCAATTAAGCAGACATTTAATTTGCTTTTTAGTCTTTTTACAAAGGAGCAGAGGAACAGGGGGGACCAGAGGTCAGGAGACATCCTCAGTTTGGGGATAGGTTTTATTTTTCTCTTTCCACATGGGTCATTCTCTTCCCATCTTAATTCCAAAGCTAGAAAAATGCTGCAGAGACAAAGACTTGGACACATGTGCACAGTTATAAAGCAGGTTGTATTATTGCCTTTTTTGCATGGGTATTCCAGACAGTGACTTAACTCACAGGAATGCTCATGAGTGTGGAATATTTCAGAATAAACAAGAAAATATTTGTAAATAGTTGGATTAAATGAATACGTGTAACCATTTTCATGGGAAAACCGACTTCTATTTGGCCATGACAGCACTGACTACTCAGGAATTAGCGTGAGGAGAATGGTTTTCCATCTGCATGAGTCAGGAGAGGAGTGGCAGTGGATGAGGACTGGCTCTAAGGCTGAGCTCTCCAAGCAGTGACCCACGAATCTGGTCTGTGGAGACACGGTGAGAGGGCTTTATGAGTGCTTTACAGGCTGTCCTCTCAATGAACAACATATTTCGGTTTAGAACCCCAGGATGGCTTTCTGTAGTATAACCAACAACCTCAGAAACTGTGCTCCAAAGGACAGAGCTGTCACAGGACTCCTTCACCCTCTCGACAGTGGCAGACCTGGTGTTCTGTTATCCTCACCTCTCTTCTCTGCTCCTTGTGGCAGTGCATTGCCCCTGGCTTGGGTGAAACCTCAGCCCCATTTCCATCAGGGATGAATGTCAGTAACCAGTCAGAACTGCTCCCAGCTGACAGCACTGCAGCTACTGAGCCCTGGAAACAAGCTGTCGGCATCATTGACTGAGCTACAATTACGGGGAGGAAGTAGCTGAGAAATAATGTCAGATCAGTGTGATACTGCTTGTGCCACACTCCAATCTGCAAACAAAACAGGAGATAAATTCTTCAAATAAATAATTTATTTAATGAATTATTCATCCAGCTTTAATCTACTCAATCAATCAGAAGTCCACCAGCACCACAGGACATAAAAAGACTGTTATTTTTTCAGATATCTGTACAGAAGATAACTCCTGGTCAGCAGCTACCACAAACACCTACTGGTTTGGGATGTCAGATGTGTTGCTGGATGTAGCTGATCGATGCCTTACTAAAGCACATTAAGAATAAACCATTTCCCTTTCCTATTTATTTATTTACCCTGTTACAACCCTATAAAATGCCAGCACATGTTGACAGCTGTACAAAGGCCCATTCTGTAACATTAGCTTGAGCTCTGAGGATGTACAAACACTTGGGTTGTTTTGCACCATCCACCTGAGAAGGCAGGTGAGAGATGGGGCCCCTTGTTCCCTCCTTGCTGTGAGGCTCCACGTCATTCCTCGTGCTCAGCCTCTGCATTCAGGTTTACCTTGAGATCTTGTTTTTTAGGAACTCTGGATTCTCATCCACCACAGTAACCATGTACCATCATTTATAGTGCTATTTATATTCCACTGTGAACTTTCTCAAGCTTTCTGGAGACCAGAAAGTTTCACAGCTGCTCTGTTTGGAAATGGTTTCTCCTTTTTATTAGAGACTGACCAAGCCATATTGCTTCTATTCATGTGGCACTCTCAGTGTGATAAATTACCTTGGCCATGCATAGCTTGCAAAACTATCCCTCTTAGGGCTTAATACTGGGGTTAGACCTGCTCTCAACACTTGCCTTAGGCTGAGTTTATGGAGTATTGTACCTGCAAAGTGCACTTAACGTGAACATGACAGTTCAGCAGGGCTTATTTTATGCAGACATAGGAAAACTTGCCTTTACCAGGCAAAGAAGCCACATCAGTGGGAGTGCAGCACGATGCCTTCATGCCATGGCTCCGTGGCAGAGTGCTGCTGGCGGGGCTGCAGAGAGGTTCGGTCGCAGGCTGACACAGCTGCCAGCAGGGATTGGTATGAAGATGCAGCCAGGTTTTATTTTTGGTGCTACACTTGGAAACTTCAGCACAGTTCCAGTAGCTCGGGTCTGCTCGTGCACACTTCTTAGTTACGGGAGAGCAACCTCATCTTGACACACGAGTGGTGCCTAAATGAGGGATGCCTGCAGTACCCAGGCAGCTGTTGATTGCTCAGCCTTCTTTCCACAAAGCCAAGAGACATTCAGTAATCTTGCTCTTTACCTAGGAATTAGCTTGGGTATTGCAGCCATTTAGGAGAACTCAGCTCCAGCTGGAGATCCTCGCAGATGTTCAGAACAGCCCCAGTCTCCACAAGCCTCATTCATTTTTGAGTGAATCAAGGATCACGGGAAGATAACGGGCTCTCCTGAGCGATGCTGTGGGCTTGGTTTTCATTGGGAAGCTCATTAAGCGATGTCAGCTGAGGACAGACTGGCTGGGTCACTTGCCATCTCAAACCTCCAAATGACTCACACTCCCCTGTCAGACCGAGGGGCGTTGATTGTCTTCTTTTTGATGGTGACAGTCCCAGATCTTATTACCTAGGGAATATTTTGCCAGCTCCAAATTGCACAAGGGCAAACCAAACTGAAAAGCAGCCAGGAGGCAGGAACAATTGGACATGGTGTCTGAAGCACAGAGATGTGCATTTCTGCCTTTATGATTGTTAACAAACCCAATTACTGATTGATTGGCAGTGTATCGGGGCAAAGCAGCTTAGCAGGGATTAGACAGAGAAGGTTAATGAAGTATCTGAAGGCAGACGTTAGACTGTGGTGTTGACTGGGCAGAGCAGGGTGCAGTTGGCTAAGGGTGCATGCCTGCCCCCCCCTGCATCTGCAGAAATCACTGTGCTGCTTCCCCAGTTGGGCACTGGAGATATAGAGGACACCCAGGAGGCAAAAATGAGTTGAGGCAGACTCAGCAGCAGCACAGGGACTGGGCGATCGAGGCTGAGACACTGCAGCAACCAGAGGCTGAGTGCTGCAAGCTGAGTTTGTGGCTTTGAGGGGGGAAAACAGAGCTCAAGAGCCTTCTTTGGAGCTCATCTTCTTACTGCTGCAAAAACCACAAGGAATATAAGATGCAGCCATGATGCAAACAACTCCTCCACAGCTTGGAAGAGATTTTCCACTTCCCTCAATGGTAGAAGCACCACTGTTCAGTGGCTGAACAGCCTCTGCCACCCCCATAAGGGAACTCTGCAGTCTGAACCTGGAATAGAATTGTCTTTTAATTGAAAGTTTCATTTATAATTATGCTGAAGTAAAATCTTTGCTAGAAACCTCAAAAGAGCCTTGTTTGTTTATAACAGATGGGGCTAGAGTCTCTTCTTTCTTTCACTAGTACGAATCAATAGCTACTACATTAAATTCAATGAATTCACATGATACAAAATCAATGCAAAGCAGAAAGGAAACAAATCCATGTATTAAAGCAACAGGTAGCATTTTGCCTCTCCTCATATTGTGGATACTATTATCAAAGGTATTTTCCCTTTGCTGCTAAGCCCAATCAAGTATTCATGATCTGCTTCTCATAGCCAAAAAAAGGTATTTTAGATTTTCAAGTGTAGCATTTCAAGGTTTTCTTGTGAACCAGAATTTAAGACCTTAAAGTTACCTCAAACTTTGGATTTTTTTTTGTTTTGTTTTGTTTTTATCAGGCCAAATATATTGGCAAAACAACGTGTGATTCTCCACAGTAAATATAGAAAAGAACCAGTCTTTGGGATATGTTGAGCTTGCAGCAACACAGAGACACTGCCTCTCTTTATTGCTCTCAAACATCCCTTTTATCAACTTTTATGTGAATAGGTTTTTTTTTTCCCTGTCTGGAAACTACGTGGAAGAAAAGAGACAGCACACGAAGCACTGCAGTGAAAACAGTGGGGAAAATACATACTACATCTGGGGTATGTTTTGTTGAAAGTCATGCAGAAACGACCTGGAGCTTGGGGACGTGAAGTAAACTGGAATTTAGCCATTGCCTCCAATGGGATAATTCAGTGTCTCAGTGCTGGCCCTACACTCAGAGCATCATCCTTGTGGTTGCTTTGTTGTCTTTGGCCATGGCAAATGTTGTTATGCTCTGTCCTCTCCTCAGTCTGGCCTGTGGCTCTGGTCACCTTTACCATCTGAATGTTCCTCTGCTGTCTTTTCATTTGCACTGTGCTGGAGCCTCTCATTTTCCTTCACTTTTTCATCCTTACTCTCTCAGTCCTGCCCCTTCTCACCCCTGCTGGCCACTGGCTGAAGCTGAGCCCATCAGCGGTGGAGATAACATATTTAAAAAAGAGTAAAAACTGCTGTGCAGCAGCATCTAGGAAAGGAGAGAGAATATGTGGGAGAAACAGCCCTGCAGACACCGAGACCAGTGAAGAAGGAGGGGGAGGAGGTGCACCAGGTGCTGGAGCAGAGATTCCTTTGCAGCCCGTAGTGAAGACCATGGTGAAACAGGTCGTCCCCTGCAGCCCATTGAAGACCATGGTGGAGGACCTCACAGAAGAGCAGGTGGATTCCTGAAGGAGGCTGTGATCCCATGGGAAGCCTGTGCTGGAGCAAACCCCTGGCAGGACATCTGGATCCATGGAGAGAGGAGCCCATACTGGAGCAGGTTTGCTGACAGGACTTGTGATGCTGGGGTGGAGCAGTGCTGGAGCAGTCAGCTCCTGAAGGACTACACCCCATGGAAAGGACCCATGATGAAGGAGTTCATGAAGGCCTGCAGCCCATGGGAAGGACCCACCTCTGTGAAGTTCATGGAGGACTGTCTCCCACTGGGGGGTCCCCACTCTGGAGCAGATGGACAGTGTGCAGAGGATGGAGCAGCAGAGATGAGTTGATATGAACTAGACCACAATCCCCATTTCTTGTCCCTGGAGAAAGGGAAAGAAGGTAGAAGAGTGGAGAGTGAAGTTTTAGATTTGTTCTTACTTCTCATTATCCTACTCTGCTTTATTGGCAATAGATTAATTTCCCCAAGTTGAGTCTGTTTTGCCCATGACAGTAATTGGTGAGTAATCTCCCTGTCCTTATCTTGATCCATGAGCCTTTTGTCTTATTTTGTCTCCCCCTGTCTTGTTAAGGAGGGGGAGTGATAGAACGGCTTTGGTGGGCAGCTGATGTCCAGCCAAGGTCAACCCACCACAGTGAGCAGTTTGTTCAATTTATTCTTTTAATCAGAAGTGTCTTCACGATTTCTAAGAAAGACATGGAAAAAGGATGATCCAGTGACATCCTGTGGCCCTGTGGTCTCTTTAGCATAAACCTGAAGTTGTAGAATGAAAGATTCGGATGTTGGGGGAAGTTTGTGCCAGTATGAGATTGTTAGGCCAATATTTGGACAACAAATGTGTGGCTCCAAAGCAGGCTATAGATGAGCCCCCCAAACATCATGATCTCCTGTCTTTTCAGTGAAGAGGTGTTTTGGTCACAGTCTGTGCAAGATCAGAATCCTCTGATGTAGCAGAACAGAGTTGCTCCAGGGACCTGCTGCCAGGAACTTCAAAAGATCCTGCAAATAAAGCGAGAAGAAGAACTAAAGACCAGAGAGAGAGAGAAAAGGATATTGCTGGCTTCTGCCCAGTCTTTCTGAAGAGCTATAGGTACAGACAGACTCAAGGCCAAGCACCTTGGTCTTTCTTATTCCACTTTAAAGGGTTAACAGCAGATGGGAATCTGCTGTTGTTGCTTCTAACAAGGACATTTGAGAGGCACAGGGAAGTGCTCAGAGGACAGGGGAAGATGAAGCACGGCTGCTGTTCTGCACAGAAGTCTCTTCTCTTTAGAGAAGATGCTGTGTAATTCAAATGGCTCTATCACTCCAGCCACACATTTCTCAAAGATACTGCATATCTTTCATCTTTGTACTTTTTAATGAAGAACAAATTTAAAAAAAGCCAACCAAACAGCCATGGAACCCTTTTAGGGTCCATCATTTTAATCTCGATTTGATGTCTTACCTGGCTACGTAACCCACATTCTCTTTGATTCCTTTACCACTAATTTCCCTGTATTAGTCTACAATCATTCAATGAGAAGCCAGAAGATGAGACCTAATCTCTTAAAGTCTGGGCAGCTTTAGTTCTCTGTAGTGCATATGAGATGTACTGAAATGGCCTTTTCATCTCTGGGTTTGCATAAGGAGCAGGCTCCTGCTCGCTCAGGCAGTGATTTTCCACCAGTTTGACAGTCTCCAGCATTTTTGCCCCCAGTTATCTCTGAGCTGCTCATGGTCTTAGCAGCAGCTCACCACTGTCAGTGCAGGAGCCAGAGTGATTGTATGGTCCTTGCTGAAGTCCAGGTTACCCCCAGCTCGGGCAGTGCAAAACTGGCCAAAGGATTTGTTGCGTGGAGGGCAGAACCAACACTCTGCAATGGTTCTTTGCTTATGCTTTTAGTAATTGCAATTTAAGGTCTAATTCTCATCAGTAGGATGATCTCTCCAGCCTGTTCCATCCCTTTATCTCTCTTCCAGGGTGCTTTCATGTGCCTTGAGCAGCAACAGGGGGAGGGACTGGTGCAAAGGCAACCTCCACCTCTGAAATTCATAGTTGGGCATCATCTGTGTGAGCCACTGCTAGCTGACCGCACTCATTGCAGTGCTGTAGGGAGACACTCAAAGCCACGAATCACATGGTTTTTACTTTGCTTCTCGTTCTACAAGCATCTAATCACAAAAGTTGTTTTGCAGATGGTCAGAAATACAAAATAACTCATGCCTCCCTGCTGTCTACAGACTCATCAAGCTCACCACTGTTTCCCTTGGTCCTCTCACTGTGCTTATTTATTGTTCATTAGTTCTCCAGAATCACTTCTCTGTTTGCTTGTCCTTCCACCCACCTTTACCTCCTGCCTTGTGTGTGATGAATTTCCTTTCATTTTTTTTCCTTCTTCCAGTGAGTCTAATAAGATGTGGGACAGAGAAGGCATTTCTTGCTTCCTAGTAGCAAACTCTTCTTCCTCTCACTCTGTGAGCTGTCTGTATTAGTGTGCTCTAGTTAACACCCCTTTGCAATTGCTATGTATCCAAAATTTCCTTGAGGATATTTAATGGTACACAGAATCAATTGCTGAGCACATCACATTAACTCTTCTGTGATTATTTTCTCAAATTACACAATTTTATATTAAAAAAAAATAATAATAAGAGAGAGCTGTAAGTGAACGCCTTTCTGAGATGACTTGAATGTTCCAAAGTAAAGCTTGGAAATACCATATCCTGAACATTTCTGCTTCTGCAATCTCTTTGTTCATTTGAGTCCTTAATTAGAAATTATTTCTAATTTGAAAATGCATCACTGACTGAAAGTTTGGTTCCCATCTGTTCCTGGCTTCATGGTTTCTGCTTCATGAGATCACTTCCAGAAGTGCATTAGTTATACATTCTTGCAGAGCAAGTGTGGGTATTGTTTGCAAAAGCACTTACTGTAGCAGCCACTGAACATTAATAAACATGACACCTCTCCTATTTTCTTTATGCAGTGAGATTTCTGCATTAAGTCATCCACCAAACAGAATCACTGTTTCACAGGTACTGCTATGCAATAATTATCAGGCAAGAGCATCAGTTAATGAATGAACCAGTCTTTGGAACAACTGATAAAAATTGTAATGCAAATCCCAACCCTGCACCCAGAGTCAATTGGGTACTATCAGACATACTTATTTATGGCACCCATTAGAAAGCTTCACAGACTAAAATACAGGTTAAAATTCAAAAAGGAGAAACCACCTACAGCCAAAATTGATAAAAATTGGTTGGTCTATCCATGTTGCAGTTCTGTAAACTGCAGTACCTGTGTAGAACATTACACTGGGCTAAGTGGCCCATCCAGAGACATGTGCATATATAAAGATGCACTGTTTTCATTTTAAAACTCATTTTAAGGCAGAGCTGTGATTTTTGGCTATTTGAGGTAGTTATGGATGGTGATTCTCACACCTTCAGCGTAACTAGGCTTCTGCTGACACCTGAAAGTCCTGAGACTGATATCCCCTTACCTCATGCTGAGCTGTGCCATGGCAAAATCCCAGAGGCCAGGCAGTGAGCAGCTTTATACAGGTATTTGATGCACTAGTTCAGTAGATGCGCCAAGGGTTTGAAGGAAAAGTCATTTAAAGTTGAACAAAAACACCAGAAAAAAAAGAAAAAAAAGAAAAGAAAAAACCAGCTCCATGAATTTCTTGAGGTTTTAGTAATGAAGTTGAAGTAAAACTTAGAAATGTCATTTAGACCTGCAAAATAGAAACGTGGCATTTTGAACACTGCAAAGCAAAGAATTTTGACTCACTCCTTCAAAAAACGTATTTCTGTGGAGGTTTTTCCGACCAGTTCACACTCCAGCTTTGTTGGTTGATCACAAAGCAATGTTGCTCCACCCCCAATCCTGACACCATTGGGAACCTGGACGTTGTGGCCAGTCTGGGCATTTGGGATCTGGTGGTGAGTACTAGTTCTGCACAGACAGGCACACAGGCAAGGACCCTTGGTGTGGCCACAAGAAACAAAAGGCAGCGTGGGCTGAGTCTGCCATGGCACTGCCAGAAAGGGAAGGGCTCTTCTTCATCATAACTGTGGGAGCTCAACTGCTCAACTACTTCAGCAAGAGTCGATGCCAACAGGAAAATCAGCCAGAGGGAAAAAAAAAAAGACTTACCAGTTCTACCTGGTCAACTTTCCCACAACTTTAACTCTGAAGGGTGTTCTGTGAAAGGCAGGAAATTAAGATTTTTATCCTTTGACTGTCTGTTTTGAGGATTTTTGCCAGTGAAGTGAGATCCAAGTGAGTAGCCATGCCAGAAATGTGGCATGATATGATAGCTCTGAGACTCCCAAACTCTGCCTGCTGTGTTGCAGTAGTGATTTCAGCCTAGGCCAGGGCAGAAAAGAAAGGAAAACTCATTGCATAAGTGATCCAGCTATTGTGAGCCAGGCTGTAGCTGGAAGTGAGATTAAACCTGGGCATCCTGTGAGCTGTGTAGAGATGGCAAACAGATCCTCCTTTGTTGTGGAGGTATATTGGGAAGAACCGCTGAGGAAGGGGGGTGGAAAAGTCACTGATGATACGTTTGTGACTTTTCTTAGGAGGAAAGCAATCAGAACTAAGAAGAATCAGAAGTATTCAGTTTGGTTTGTCATATATTACCGGGCCAGACTTTTAACATCAAAAGAAGTTAACATCATGAGAAGTTAGTGTTGCTGCAACTGTTACATAGACTACACCATAAAACAATGCAACTTTACCTTAACTGTGCCCTTTGCCCGTTTCTGCTCACGTCATTGCTATTTTTCCCTTGGAGTCAAAGTATCTGACGGGGTTCAGTGGAAGAAGGCTGCTGAACAAAGGAGTAAGTCCAGCAAGGTTATTACAGGGATGGCTGAAGATGGGCATCTCCAGGAGGAAAGTTAAGGTCGCTGGCACCGTGCTGTGCATCGACTGTGGCAGTGGCACAGCATGTGCTTGGGGGAGATTTTCTCTAAGGCGGAATAAACCTCGTTGGAAGTGAGATGTTTAATCAGCACCTTTGATGCAAGGCAGCATTACAGATGATTAAGCAAGGAGCTTGTACTCATAAAAGCAAATATGAAATTACTCAGGAGTGCCAGCAGGTTGGGAGGAGATTTGCAGAGTTTGGTATTGGAAGGAGCACAAGTGAGTGATGAGAAGCAGTGCAGGTAGCAAAGAAAGTTTTAATGTTCCTTGTGATCCCATGCAATGAAATTCTTTATGGTTACTGCTTCACTCCTATGCTCAGCAAAGCAGCTTTCTGGATGTCTCTGTGCATAAACACAGTGACATCGAGGATAGATGACTGTAGCCAGCTTTTTAAGGAGAATTGTGAGCTGGCCAAGGCAGAGCATGAAATAGAAAAGGTCACAAACATGGATGTGGCAAAGAAGGATTTAAAGCCTAAAGACTTTGCTAAAAGAGATAAAACCAGATCTCTGTCAAGAGGTGTCGGTTTTCCTGGAAACACTAAACAGCTAGACAACAGCTTTCCATGAACAGCAACTGCTGAACATCTGCACGTGTTGGGAGCCCATCTGCAAATCTCCCTTTTTGGAACAGCTAATCAGCTCAGAGAAGTTACCCATAACCCCATATAGAAATTTTCCCATGAAATAGTGGAAAGCAGAGGATTATTGGCTGACCTAGGATTTGCTGATAGACGTGAAGAGCAGCACAAAAGGCAAAAATTCATCACCAGAGAGGACTCAGTGTGAGCCAGGGCTCTGGCAATGCAGTTGGGCCAGCTGGCGTAATTGGTAGAGATGTTGCATCTATAGCAGTTCTGTGGGGCTGGAGAAGACTTTGGATCAGAAAAGATCTCCAGAAATCAGAAGTCAGGTCAGGTTTTCTACAACCTCTCCACATTTCCATTCGAACAACATGGGATCTCACAGAGTTTGGTGGTAACACAGCAAGAGGAGCTTCTTTCCATTTTCTCATTCTGACTTAAAAAAAAACAAGCGGTTGATAGAGTGTGAGCTCCCTGTACAGCTGGGTTTAATATGCATGAGGACAAAAGTGATCCTCAGCTGGCTCATGACATTACTGGATTCTTAGAAAAAGTCATAAATCCAGTATGCAATCCAGGGAGATTAGTGATTACAGCAAAAAATAAGAGAAGCAGTTCAGTTAACTGCAGGCACAGTGGAAAAATTGGCAAGAAAAAGGGCTACCACAAATATAAGACTACCCAGGACAAAGTAGTTTAAAATTGAAATTACTCCTCAATTCTGTGAAACAGAGATACAGAACTGAAGAAGGTAGTGTTGGAGGTAGAAATATCACCTCTTCATGTCTTGTTTCCATCTGGGTAGGTTAACAACAAGAAGAGGAATTTGTCTTCTTTCGTAAACAGATGTGTGATGGGAACACCATGTTGGATCCCAGACAAGCCATCTCAGAGATGAAACGAGATGTGGAATTCACAGAATGGATCCGAAGGGCAGTCACTTCTGTGGTGTCCATGGATGAGGTGAGAGGATGGGGGATACCACCTCAAAATAGGTGGAGAGGGGGCTGGGGTGATTCAATCAGGGAGCCGTGCTCTGCTGAATGGCTGAGCAAGTCTTTGAGGGGGATTTTATTCAGGCAGATATGGGACGATCTGAGAGATGCTCTGCAGGTTTGTCTATGGCATTTACATTTTGAGATGTGGCCTGGCTGGTTTGCAGGGAAGAAGTTTTCTGCATCACCTGAAGCTGCATTTTGAGGAAGGGAAGATGTGTTTGAATCTGTCCATATGTGAGGTAGGGCAGAACCTTCTGCATGGGCTGAATGTCCATGGCAAATGGCAGGTGGGAGAGAAGAAACCCCGAGCCCTGAATGTTGGCTAGCAGGTGAAATCAGGCTAGTGGGAGAAGGAATGGGGTGAGGATGAAGCTGAGCTCCCAACGTTACTGTTAAGTGCTACTGAAGTGCAACCCAGCACTTGTTAAGGATCATCAGTAGGTGGTCCAAGGGACCTTTCGATCAGGAATTGGGAGATGGTCTCCTACTCTGGATACAACTTTGTTCGATACAAGTTGTACTGTACTGGTTCAGCCAAAAAATTATACTGGGGAGAAACAGATGGCAGCAAACAAAATTAAATCACTTTTAAGATTCTTATCCATGAGCACAGACATATGGCTCCCTGCAGACTGTAGCAGGTTTGGATTTGGGTTTTATGTATTAGATTTTAAATATTGCAAACAGTTGTGAATCCAGAGGATGGGGGAAATCTGCCTTCAGAGTAGAACAAAGCCTGCAGCACCTTGAAATGATGGCTTTCAGCCTCTGCATTGTTCCTGGCACATTTGGGAAGCTCAAGGAGAAAGCGTTTCATGGCATGCCTATTGAATTTCAAATAAATATAAAGCATCTAAATCCCCCTCAATTTATTCATTGAAAATATCTTCTACCTTTTCTGCATATTGAACCCACTACCAAATCTAGTTATATAAATGCTAGTTGGAAGTAACTGGATTTGCCTGTTGGATGCTTTTACGTGCAGGATTTGAATGCTTTGGGGGGTATCGAATAAGAGGCTCAACATGTGAAAGGAGATATACCTGAAAAAATAAACTGAGAGGCAATGCAAATAGAAATTCTAATGGAGAGGTAACAGTGACACCAGGACAGATAGACAGAATGGGTAAAGCCCAAAAATGCTCCCAAAAATGGAGATTTGGGCTTAAAGGTTAGCTGTTTTATAAATAACCACTGTCTGCTTGGTTTAACGAATGATACTCTTATTGCCTTGGTTGATTTCAGCTGTAATGAGCATTTTTGATCTTTCCTAATTCATATATTATGTCTCTAGTTCTTGAAAGGCCATGTGTCCATGCTCTCTTTGAGTGGGCTTGATACTTGCAACTGGACACATGCAAACATTCACAGCTGAAAGCATCCTCCCCCTCTTTATTGACTATAAACTTGAAATTTGGCTTGTTTTCCAAAATTAAATTTTGCTACTTTTTAATGAATCCTTCAGTTTGTCTGAAAACAGTTGAATTTGGAATCCTGAGGTTCAGGCAAACACATATCTGCCCATCACCAGGTGCCCGTACATACGGCTGGTTTATATTATTTACAAGCATCAATAACACGGGAGTGCTTTTTAAACAGCAGAGCGTTCTTGCTGTGAAGAGCTCACACACCAGTTGGGCAATGCTGTATGGAGGCAGTAATGGGCACTGCCATATATCTTGTTTTGAGGTTTATGTATTTGGCACGGCTTTCCAGGCAGCCGTCCTGTTCAAAAAGGATTTGGGGAATGAATATGTGCTAAAAGAGCAATTTAGAACCGACGAGTTAAATGCTGCACTGGGTTTCCCAACTGGTGGGATTATTCTGAGGCAGTACTTAGTATGACAGTTTTAAAAAGTATTATGTAAAATGTATTTTGCTTAAAATTATGGATATTCAGTACAATGAAACACCCCCCAGCAAGCTGGGGTTTTTTTCATAAAAGCTTTTCACATAATAAGCAGAGCCTGCCTCAGTATCTTCAACAGTTGAGTTTAAATTGCCTGCAAACAGTGAACTAAGTGGCTACAGCATTCAAAACCCCCCACGCTCATTACTACAGAGGAATTCAATCCTTTTCTGCCAAAAAAATAGCTGCTACTATGAGCAGTTTTGAACAAGAAATTACAGCCCTGAAGCAGGCAGTGGGATATGAGGATAAGTTGAGTGAAACGTGTAGCGCGATCTCACTTTGTGATATTTATCCAACCTTTCCAAAATGTTTTACGAGGAGACACTGAACTTGCTAGAGAGACTGCCACAGGTGTGCATGGGCTGTGTCATGTGCCCAGGGGAGATGGTCTCAGGCAGTCTCCTTCTGCAATGATGATGCTTCACCAGGTAGGTGAGAAGGCTGTGAGCAATATGTACCCTTTCTATGTTGTATGCTATTTCTACACACGAGTAGAGCTTAGATACAAAAAGCAAACACGTATAAGAACTGAAAATGCCACCCAAGCGTCCACATGTTTCACCAGATCAGGGCTTGTGTACAAATGACAGCACATGAACTGAAAATACGTGAGCAAGCCAGTATGAAAAGTAGGAAATTGCAGGTGTGTGCAGGTTCCATAGCCATCAGAGCCAGGCGCTGAGCACGCAGGGATACAACCTCGGTCTGCAAAGCTTCTTCCAGCTCAACTGGTCGCTCCTCTGCCTTCCCGCTGGTGTAGCAAGAGCTGCTGTATTCTGGGGTTTCCCCTGGAGAACTACCCTGCAGAGCAGGAGGCAAGGCTGTCTGGCACATCTTCTGCAGGCGTGGGAGCTGAACCTCCCTGGCCTCTATCGTGTTGGTAACACAGAGGCGCGAGATGCACAGGCTCCCGTGGATCCAGCCCTTCCCCGCAGTGAGCACAGAAGCTGGGTTCCCTCCTGGGAGGGAGGCGGGGGGAACATATTGCTGCCTTGATCTGAGAAAAGAGCTCAGCCAACCTGCTATAAATTGCTCTGTGCTGTTCTTACTCGGCACACTTCTCATCACAAAAGGAAACATAATAAACCTGGTTAAAAAATAGATGAGCGTTTAGGAGAATGGGGAGTGGGAATTGCTTGTCTCCCTCCGCAGATGACATATTTGATTGTTGGTGTGAGAAAGTCTGTTCTGTAAAAGCAGAGTGCAGCTGAGAAACATCAAACAACTTGAAAGGCAACAGATTTCTCTGAAGGGGCCTCTCCTACCTCTGCCAGCATTGGGAGCTGGACTGAAAACCTCTGCTCTGGTTTGGACTGCCTGGTCATGCTTGTATTAAAATGGATTTGTTTACCCAATTTTCTTTTATAAAAATATTTTTTACATGACTCTGGTAAAATCACAATAAATGTTATGGCCCCAGAATTGCCGGTATGCGATGCTGGGAATCGCTGCTATGGAAGGGTGGGAGCAGCTGGGCATGGATCTTGGTGTGTTTTGCAAGCAGGAGGGACTCCAACTCCCAGGCAGTCCTGTAAGGAAGGGCAGTGGTGAAAATGATACGTGTGTTGTGTTTTGCTGCTGTGCCAGTTCTAAAGACAGCACCAAAGACATGGGGCACACTGCCTCAGGCTAAACCTCCATGGGCAAGCTCTGCCCAGCCCTGGGTGCAGACGGATGCAGCAGAGAGAAACCACTTTGTGGCCTGGCTTGGGTTGAGAAGCCAACTGCTCCATCCAACGGCCAGGACACATGAGCATGAGAGGAGCTGTCTAACCCAGCAGAGACAATCTGTAAACAAGTTTGATGAAGAATTTGGTGCATAGATTACTTCAACTCCCTGTAGAATGGAATCGAATATAGAATAGAATAGAACAGAATAGAATAGAATAGAATAGAATAGAATAGAATAGAATAGAATAGAATAGAATAGAATAGAATAGAAGAATAGAATAGGAGTAGGACTATTTCAGTTGGAAAGTATCTATAACAATCCATGTAGTCCAAATGCCTGAACACTTCGGGGCTGACCAGAAGTTAAAGCATGTTGTTAAGGACATTGTCCAAAAGCCTCTTAAACACTGACAGGCTTGAGGCATCGACCACCACCCCAGGAAGCCCCTTCCAGTGTTTGACAAACCTCTCAGTAAAGAAATGCTTCCTAATGTCAAGTCTACTGTACCTCTCAATATCCACAGCAAAAGGTCATACATTTCACAGGAGTGTATGTTATAAACCGATGCCCCCTCTCCTTCATTGGTACTCTGCCCCTTGTTCCTCTTCATCCTCTGCAGACCTTTTACACTGGAGACAGCCAGCCCTAATTAATGCACTTGCATAACTGCAAGGATGCTGGTTTCTTCACAGGGACCTGGAGATAGACTTGCCATTTATCTAAAGCATTTCAGTGGTGGTCAGAAAGGTCAGATTAAAAAAAAAGAAAAAAAAAAAGAAAAACATGGAGCTTTTGAAATGTTCCTTACCTCTGATATTGTTACCAAATGCTACTGAGCCTGGTTCAGAGTGCTGAGGAGCAGGTCTGTACTGATGTCAACCCTGAAGTCTTGGGGCATTCCAAACTGACTATCTGTCTAAGGTGACTACCTTGAGTAGTTAATTAAATGACTTGGTGTTTTAATTTCAATCTGATTAGCAGCATTCTATGCCTCAAAATGTTGCTTATTGCTGTTAATTTTAGGTGATGAAATTCAAGAAAGAACAAACTTTTATCGCTAATAACTATTGCATTAAGGAAGAGGCAACTGAAATGGACTCTCGTTGGTATGCAATATTTCTGAGGTGTGTTTTGGAATCATCATGGATTACAAAAATGCAAATGCATTCATTTGGAGGCAAAATAATAGTAAGTGTATTGAGAAACATAGTGTAGATAGGCTGATGGAGCTCCTAAATGGAGACCCCTCTTCTTCCTGTGACTCTCCACTGGAACAGGAAAGGAGACGGAAACACAGATTAAAACATCAACTCATTGCTTAACAGAAGAAAGCCGTTCGTTTGAAGAGATAATGTATAAATAAGAGACTTCTCAATATTTAATGTCTCTAATTTCATTGGTGCTTCTTAGGCATCAGCTCAGAGCCACAGTGATGACTTCATGTCTGAAGTATAGGGAAAAAAATGCAATCGAAAATGCCAAGAAATTATGTTCTAGACACTTTATTAATTTTAAAGTTAATTAGAAGTCTGTACCTGGACTGATGTGTGATAATGACTGAAGTGAATGCTACTGAGTATTTCCTGACAGGCTTATAAATCTATGAAGTTCATGCTTCTTTAGAGAAGGCTTGGCAACATAGTGCGTATTCATCTTGACTTTGTTTCTCACTCAAGTAAAAGTGACTATTTCAGATCAAGATACCCTCTTGCTCTCACATTAAATTCTAAATTCAGCTTCTGGTTCCTTTTCCAGTATGTGTAACTTGCCCAGAATGAGACAGATTGATAATTTTTATCTTTTTTTCCTAACTGGGGTGACAAGGTCTGACAGTCTAAACAAGTCATCTAGACTCCCCATGGAGATAAAATGAAGGTCATCAGCCAGGTTTCCAGGCAGGTCTGTGGACAAGCTGGGAAGGTGAGGGTCAGCAGTGGAGGATGCCCATGATTGGAGATGAATCTGCAGAGCCTGTGTTCCTCACCCAGCCCCTGGCCAGGGAAAAGCTGAGTTTCCAAATGCAAAGACTCACCTCATGAATGGGTCTACCCACACAAACTCATGTTTTCTGGTGTTTTCCAGGTTGTATCTGCTATTAAGGCTACTTCTGCTGCTGCTCCATCAGGACAGTAGCCCTTCCAAAGAAGAAAGGAAGAAATTGTTCTTTTTTTTCAAACTTACTTTTCCTCTCTTACTAATTTTATCTTCAGTGCATTTGTGAGTGCATTTTACTCCTTCATGGCCAGAGAAGAGCCCATGACTGTGGAGGTCTGGGAGCATCACAAATACATCTCCTTGATCATGGATTCAGTCCAGGTATCAAGAAGTAATTAAGGGGAAAAAAAGTAGTCCCTGTTACCCCTCTTTTTTTTGGTAAATCACCTGTTAGCAGTGAGCTAACATGCCAGGTTTCCTCTGTACCCCAGGCAGTAGCTGACTCCATCACAATGCTTCAGCTTAATCCAACCCGAGAGGCATCCTTTCGGGTGATTTGTCAAAAGTGCAGCCAAGGCTTAGTGATTAATTGTTCTAAACAGATGCTGAGCTGTAAACAAGTTTCCTTGGCTCCTGCTCAGCAATGAGCATTCCCAAATTTTTGAGTTGGATTTTTTTGGGGTGATTTTCTTAACTGTATCTGAATTGTAACAGCAATCTGAATTCTAATATTTGGATTTAGATTGTTATCGCCTCCATAGTTTGCATAGGAGGATGATGAACAGTTCATGGACCATTGAGGGTTTGCTCTGGGCCTTGAAGTTGTGTTTTGGGGGCAGGTAAGATCCTTGCAGTCTTCAGGTCCATAATACCCCATCGCTCTGTTACAGCCCCAGGGACTACCCAAATCTAAACATCAGGTTTCTCCTCCTACCATTAAGATGCCTCTGGGTGTGTGTTCATCCTGGGATGCCTCACTGCAGTTTTCTCAGTGCATATGATCAACCATTTGGATCCAGCAAGTGGGTTATTGTGGGTTTCTTTGGATTAGCAGGCTAGGAGTCCCCAGTTGCATTTAATATTAATGTGGGCATGTCTCAGGTTCAGTCTTCGGGGCAGTAAATTTTAAACATGAAGAAGAGTGAGTATCAAAGCCAGTGGTATTTGAGGGAGATAAAATCAGAACTCAAGTAGAAGCTGAAGAAATAATCTCAGATTTCTGAGTGACCGTTGGGAATCATCCCACATGACCCCTTCTTATTCGTTTCTATAGGTTTCCACCTGGTGTTTCCTTCACCAGCCTCAGCTCTTCTGCCTCTCCTGGTCTGAATCTCTTATTAAATTCAGTTATTTGTTCCCAAATAAGGGTAAACTGCTTGATTAGCTCTTCCCACAGTTAACTGGCTTCTTTGTATGTGGCTGAATTTCACTTTGGTCCCCACTGGGGAGGGTCTCTGTTGCCAGAGTCTCCATGGGAGGGAGGAAACAGGAGGATGTAAAGCAGTCAGTGGGAGAAGCTCTGATTTGTGGTTTGCTGCAGCAAAGTGATGGCAAGAGCCTCATGAAGCTCCACAGGGATCCTTGTGGACCTTGTACTTCTAGGAGGTGATTTTTTTTTTCCTCTATCAACTTCATATCTTGACACGCAAACAATCATGGCTGACACATGCGGGAGAGCAATACAAGTACTTGGGGATGCAGGGAAAGTGTTGCTCCATGATACTACACTGCTGGGATGAAACTGTGAATTAAGTGATTCCACTTTGTACAATACAAGGAGAAATAAACAGTTCAACACAACTGCAGCAGAGCATGTGCTGCGATATGTCTCCCTACCAAGACTTCAGCTCATTTCTCAGTGAAACCCAGTTTCAGTCCAGATAAATTCAGCGCTGAACACCAAACACAGATCCTTAACTAAAACCCTTGCAAACTCTGTTAAACTCTCTAGATTTTCTCCTAAGAAAATTTCTTCCTGTGAGCCTGCTAAGCTATGGTGACTTGCTTTTCATTTCAGCCTGAAGGTGATGTAATGAAGGTCCTTGCATGAGGAATACCCACAGCTGCTTTGCTTGCTGCGTGCTGCTCTGGGCTGACTGCCTGCACAGGGCTCTTTTCTTCTTCCAGCACTTTTCAGTAGGATTCATGGAATAACAGGAGAGAATTCTTTTTTCTCCTGTTTCTCTGAAATCTGTAGAATGTTTTGAGATCTCAGAGAAATTAAAGAAATTCAACTGGATGCTTTCTTTTTATGATGCTTTGGAAATGTGAGCATAATTGTTCAAGTCCCTCCAAAGTCTGTATTTGCTGCTTCATCCTTTGCTGTGTTTTGAAAATCTAAATACCAGACTCAGAACTTGCTAGTGCTCCTGGCACTGGTGCCTATTTTTCTCTCTGCTGATTTAGCCTCAGAAACTGGTGGACCATTCAAGCAGCTCTGACTATGTTTTCTCTTTGATTTCTCAAGTCAGAGCCCATTGGGGTTTGCAGACAAGAGTTAATTTGAAGTAAGACCAGAACAACACCTGACCAATACTCTTGCCTCTACTCCACCATTCACTATGACCACGTTGAAGGGCTACCTAGGGAGCTGCGATGCTTTGTGATGTATTTGTGGGTGTGAAACAAGTATTTCCAAGCCTGAATGACAAACTCCTGCTTCTTTAAGTATTAAGGTCTGCTGTCATTAAGACTCACTCCCCCTCTGTCCAGTGTGTATTTCTGAATTCTGAGTAGGACCAGGCTCCACCAGTTCTATGGGTGGATAAGTGCCCAGACTGGGATCATGGTGATTTCCATCCCACAAAACCACCACTTCCCATCCTGGGATTGGTTCACTGCCCTCTGCTCTGCTTGGAGGGGCAAGTCCTTGTGACCCTTCACACTTTCCCTCTTTCTTCTGCCCATGCCCACTTTGGCCTTTTTCCCACTTTTGAAGGCATTTTGGATGAGTGGGTTTAAAAAGAACGTGTATAATAAAGTGTAGAATGATGACCCCAGAACAGCCCATGGAGTAGAAGGCTGGAACCAGCCACGCTCGGAGCAATTCTTTTCTGGGGGAAGGAGTTTTTTCAAAAATCAGCTGTCAAGCAGCTGAGCAGTGTGCCTCACTTGCAAAAATTGTCTTCAGAAATATTAAGGGCCATCTGATAAGTGGGTCAAAAGAGGACAATTCATATTCTGTAAGATGGCAGAGCTGCTGGAGCATCGCTTCCAGCACAGGACAGAAAATTGCCTGCAAGAATCACCCTGAGACATTGCTGCTTAGCGTCCATGTGTGCTTCAGGGGTGGACACGGTTGTGACTGCAAGCCTGGGGCAACGGGAGCTAACATTTTCACAAACAGGTTATTCCTCAGGGAGTGGGGCAGTCTTCTCCACTAGTCTGGCTGGCTCAGAGGGACAGGTCTGATGTTGCACAGTGTGTGCTGGGAGAGGAGCTCCCAGCTCTCACTTCATGGAAACCTGAACTGCAAGTGCAAGGTGTTTTGCCCTCCAGCGTTGCCAGTCCAGCACTGCTCACTGAAAACTGCCTGCACTGAGAACTCCTCCTCTGAGGCTTTTTTTCATCTTGCACCTCCAATAAATCCTTTTGTCATCTGCAGCAGGGAAGCAGCAAGAAGCCCTAGCTGCGATCACAGCCCGTTTGAGGGAAGGATTTTACAACAGGTAGTAAAAGAGTAAGGGAGATGGTGCATGTGCACAGATAAAAAGCAAGATCTACGTGGCTCGTCTGCATACTTCAGGCATCTAACTGCAATAGTTAAAACATAAGGCTGGTGTCTGGGATTGTCCTGGGTATCTGGTTGGTTTAGCAGTGATTGAAAGGGAGCTCAGAGGAGCAGACCATGTCAATGGCCAGTGGGGAACACCAGAGCCTTCAGAGTGTTTTGAAGCACTGTTGCCACCCATGAGCAGGGTCTTACTTCTTGAGCAGATACTCAAAAATCCAGCTGGTAAATCCAACATCCAGGTAAATCCAACATCCATTTCCACTGACTATTAAAGGGCAAAAAAAGCATAAGCTCTGTCACCTTTAGGATGGGTGTTTTTATTGTGAAACTGTGGGGTGGAAGTTCAGGATGACGTTTTGTCTCCAGGCTCGGAAATATTCGCAACACTTTCAGTTGCCAGTTGTAAAGCTTTTTGTATTTACTGTAATAACTGCAAAAGAGTGATGTTCTGTGACGCTGAAGTGCCACAAGACCCAAGCAACTGCTGGCAAAGGTGCCACAGCGCTGTCATGGGACTGCCTCCTTGATGGTGTGTGGTGGTGGCTGGTCATTTTTGAGCCAGAAGAGTCTGAATACAGAGCAGCCTGATGGCAAAAAGGCAGCTTGTTATTTCCCCAGACCGATCAGCCTTACGGCAGAAATTGCAGAGATGCAACAGCAGCAGCAGGTTAACGTTGCTGGCTGTCACCTCCACACTGCTGGCTTTTCTTTAATTCTCAAACCACTGGCTTTTCCCAGAAATGCCACTCAAATGAATGACTGGAAGAGATGCTTAAGTTGTGGGCAAAACTCCTCACCCTTCATTAGCTTCCCCGTGGTGAGTTTGACATACACGTAATACACCCACACACCACCAAGCGACGTCCACACACCTCACGCTATTTTTTATTCTAAAGGAAAACAAGAGAGACTATTATATGTTTTCCTGCTTTAAATACTTGGAAGACCTACAGCTGCAAGAATTTTCCAGGTGATCCCTGAAGGCAGTAACAAAAAAGAGACCATAATATTTTTTTCTCTATTAAAACCCCCCAGTTTTCATTAATTCCTAGAAAACTGTAAGTCAGAGTACAGGCTATATCCCTGCTTCCCACATGCAATCAGACATTGGAATTGCCATAGAGGATATGAATGAGAAGAGATAAAGTTATCTGTCATATTCTGCTCCAGATGACATAACAACCCCTGCAAGTTTCCCTGTCCTGTTAGTTTAAAGCTAAAGACTTTTAAAAAAAACCCCCAAACCTCACTCGGGTGGTTTCAGTAGGTATAGACTAACCCTCAATTCAAGCTCTGAAGTCATGAGCCACTGAAAGGAAGAGAGAACTACGCAGGTTACAGAACAGAGGATGGAGAAATCACTGCAAACGCAATGTCTTTGCTAATATCAGTTTCTAAGCTCAGAATGGAATTTGAAACATCCATGGTCCAAAATGTTTCTGGTTTTAGCCAGTTGCTCAAACAGGAGCATTGTGAATACTTGGACTTATCCAAGGTGTAACTAGAAAGCCTAAAAGTGACTCAAAGTGCATGAGTCAAAATATTTTCCTAGAATGCAACTGTGCACAGAAGCAAAAGGGATTAAATGATGGAGGTTTGTAATGGCAAAGCATAGCTGGGGGTACCACAGGCTTCGCTAGTGGCTGCCACTTAATTGCTCCCATGGCACTGTAGCAGTAATGTAGATTGACACCTCAATGATTTGGAGACACAGCAGAACTTGAAGGTGACAAGTTTCTTTAGGTAAGCCGGAGTCTGAGGAGCCTGAGAGAGAGCGAAAAGGCTTGGCAAAGGGAGAGCACAGCAGCAAGCGTGATACAGCGCTAAAAACTGGGTTTCACAGCCCAGATGTCCTAGGCCTGCAAGACCAAAACTGACACTCCATATATCTCTTGGGTTTTCTGTCTGGGAAGAGAATTAAAAGAAGAAAGAGGGGAAAAAAGCTCTGCCAGCCTTCTAGATTTTTCCAGTCATCAGAGAGGAAAAAAAATGTAAACTAATTTTCTGTAATTCTTCTGGTTTTAAATTAATTTGTACTCCAAGTAAAGTTCATCTCATTTACCTAGAAAAGTCTTCAAGTTTAATGTTTGCATGTGAGCTAGTCCCTGTAGGCTTCTTTCATACTGAGTGGAAAAATGTGCATTTTTAACAAGACTTCACTTCTTTTGAATGGGAAGGGAGGCACCAAGATACTCCAGAAAATACCACTTGGTGATGACCGTGTTCATCAACTGTATTGTCTATCTGGACTTCAGCAAGCCTTTGCCACTGTCTCCCATAAGATCCTCATTGAGAAGCTGTTCAGACATGGTCTGGAAGAGCAGATGGTGAGGTGAATTGAAAACAGGCTGAATGCCCAGGCCTAGAGAGTGGTGACCAGCAGTGCAAAGTCTAGTTAGACTGGTGGTGTACCCTAGGGGTCAATACTGGGTCCAGCCCTGTTTAACATCTTCATTCATGATCTGGACGATGGGGCAGAATGAACTCTCAGCAAGTTTGCAGATGACAACTGAGTGGAGTGGCTGATATATCAAAGGGACATGTTGCCATCCAGAGGAACCTGGACTGTCTGGAGAAATGGGCCAACAGAAACCTCATGAAGTTCAACAAGGATAAGTGCAAAGACCTACACTTGAGGAGGAACAGCCCCATGAAGCAGCTGCTGGGGGACAGGCAGCTGGAAAGCACCTTGGTGGAAAAGGCCCTGGGGATCTTGGTGGGCATCATATTGAACATGAGCCAGCAGCAGCAAAAAGGGTGAATGCTGTCCTGGGCTGCATTAAACAAAGCATTGCCAGCAGGTCAAGGGAGGTGATCCTTCCCCTCAGGACTGGTGAGGCCCCACCTGGAGTGCTGTGTCCAGTTCTGGGCTCCCTAGTACAAGAGCAACATGGACATCCTGGAGAGAGTGCAATGAAGGTCTGCAAGGGTGATGAAGGGACTGGAGCCTCTCTCCTGTGAGAAAAGGCTGAGAGAACTAGGACTGTTCAGTCTGGAGAATAGAAGGCTCAGAAAGCCTTGTACACAAATACCTGAGGGAAGGCACAAAGGATGGAGCCAGGCTCTTTCCAGCAGTGCCTGGTGACAGGACCATAGGGCAATGGCACAAACTGAAACACGGGTGGTTCCCTCTGAACATCAGGAAACACTTTTTTTTGTTGTGAGGGTGACTGAGCACAGGAGCAGGTTGTGCAGGGTGGTTGTGGAGTCTCCATCCTTGGAGATTCTCAGAAGTTCTCTGGACACTGTCCTGGGCAACTGGATCTATTGGCCCTGCTTGAGCAGGGTGGTTGGACCAGGTTGGTCCAACCAGGTCAGGTTGGACCCTGACAGCCTCAATCATTCTGTGATTCGGTGAACTCCTGGTTCCATTTCTTGGCTCTGTCTCTAACAGCCTCTCTCTATAACATCAACTCTTTGTGCATCATGATAATAAAATAGCACTCCATCCTGAGCAGTCGGAGCGACTTCCAAAACATTTTGCTAATCTCCCCCAGAAAGAGGAGGAAATGTTTTATGTCAAATCACAAATAACTGATGCAACAGACAAATTCAACAAGCTAACAGAATTCTCCTTGGTGAAAATCAGTTTACCTCTGATTCACCTTTCCTTTTATCCTTGATCAGAGAGAGGCTTTCATAATGAAGTTTTTTCTGAGAGCCTTTTTTCCTTCATTTGCACATTTGCAGTCTTTCTAGCCAAGAGCAAAATAACCAAAAAACAGCTGAAATGGTTGATGCAGCGTGACAAAGAAGTGTGTGTGTACGTTTTGTAGGAAAATTATGCATCTGTGTTGACATTTTCCAGTGCGTGTGGGCTGATCATTGTGCCCAAGGAGAACATATTTTCTGGGTGTATTTAGGTAGGCAGTGCCATTTGCTTGGTGGGAGCACTCAGAGCAACAAATCTGGGAAAGTGATGCTTCTAAGTGTTCACAGGTCTCCTATGCTGCTCTGCTCAGCAGGCAAAGGACAAGAGAGGCTCCCATACTAACCCATCTCCTTCAAGTCTTCTAAGGACATTTGTGCATAAACAAGTTGTGTCTTGACACAGTAAAAGCAATCAGCCATTCTTCAGAAACAGTATTTGAATTAGAATAATTCTAATAATATTAGAAAGGCAAAAGCCCAGCTGGAGCTCAATCTAGCCACTGTCATAAGGGACAACAAAAAAAGTTTTCACAAATACATTAACAATAAAAAGAGAGCCAGGGAGGGTCTCCATCCTTTATTGGATACGGGGGGAACATTACAAGCAAGGATGAGGAAAAGGCTGAGATAGTAAATGTCGCCTTTGCTTTCGTCTTGCCAGCTGCCCCCAGGGTATTCGGTATCCTGAGCTGAAAGATAAGGATGGAGAGCAGAACAACCCCCCATAATCCAGGACGAAGCAGTTAATGACCTGCTATGGCACATGGAGATTCACAAGTCCATGGGGCGAGATGGGGTCCACCACAGAGTATTGAGGGAGCTGGTTTAGGAGCTTACCAAGCTTCTCTCCATTGTTTATAAACAGTCTTGGCTAACAGAGGAGGTCCCAGATGACTGGAGGCTTACCACTGTGATGCCCATCTACAAGAAGGTCCAGAAGGAGGATTGGGGGAACTACAGACATGTCAGCCTGTTCCCAGTACCTAGAAAAGTTATGGAGAGGTTCATCTTGAGTGAGCTCACCTGACAAATGCAGGACAGCCAGAGGATCTGGCCCAGCCAGCATGGGTTCAGGAAAGGCACGTCCTGCTTGTCCAACCTGATCTCATTCTGTGACCAGGTGACCTGCCCAGTGGACGAGGGAAAGTCTGTGGATGTTGTCTTCTTGGACTTCAGTAAAACTTTTGACACCATCTCCCACAGCCTTCTGCTGGAGAAGCTGGCGGCTCATGGCATAGACAGGTGGGCTCTTCACTGGGTTACAAAATTGGCTGGCTGGTCAGGGCCTGAGAGTTGTAGTGGATGGAATGAAATCTAGCTGGTGGCTGGTCACCAGTGGTGTCCCCCAGGGCTCAATTTTGGGGCTGGTCTGGTTCAATATCTTTATCAAAGATGTAGATGAGGGGATTGAGTGCTTCCGCAGCAAGTTTGCAGACAACACCAAATTGGGTGGGAGCATCAATCTGATTGAGGGTAGGAAGGCTCTGCAGAGGGATCTGGACAGGTTGAATCGATGGGCCGAGGCCAATTGTATGAGGTTTAACAAGGCCAAGAGCCAGGTCCTGCATTTTGGTCACAACGACGCGCTGCAATGCTGCAGGCTTGGGGAGGAGTGGCTAGCAAGCTGCCCTGTGGAAAAGGACCTGGGGGTTCTGGTTGACACCTGGCTGAATATGAGCCAGCAGTGTGCCCAGGTGGCCAAGAAAGCCAGAAGCATCCTGGCTTGTATCAGAAATAGTGATAGAAGGGAAGTGATCATGCCCCTGTACTCGGCACTGGTGAGGTCACACCTCAAGTACTGTGTTCAGTTCTGGGCCCCTCACCACATTGAGGTGCTGGAACAAGTTCAGAGAAGAGTGACCAAGCTGTTTCAGGGTTCTGGAGAATGAGTCCTGTGAGGAGAGGAGAAAGGAACTGGGATTGTTTAATTTGGAGAAAAGGAAGCTGAGAGGAGACCCTATTGCTCTCTAAAACTACCTGGAAGGAGGTTGTAGTGAGGTGGGTGCAGCCTCTTCTCTCAAGTAAATAACAACAGGACTTGAGCAAATGTCCTGAAATTGCACCAGGGGAGGATTAGATTAGATATTAGGAAGAATTTGTTTACTGAAAGAGTAGTCAGGTGCTGGAACGGGCTGCCCAGGGATGTTGTGGAGTCAGCATCCCTGGAGGTGTTCAGACAATGTGTAGATGAGGCACTTCAGGACCTGCTCTAGGGGGATGGTGAGGTGGGTTTTTTGTGCTGTTTTTTTTTGTTTGGTGGGTTGGCATTTTTGGTTGCTTTTGTTGACAGTTGGACACAAAGATCTTAGAGGCTTTTTCCAACTGTGACAATTCTGTGAATATCACCCTACAGTCTGGGTAATTCTTGTTCTCTTGCCTACTCACTGCTGTGGGATGTTCATGCAGTATCTAAGGCAGCAAGGCTTGAGTTCGTTCAAAGCTGCCTCTTCCCTGATGCTGCACAGACATCCTAAAGCCCATGGCTCTGGGCAACGTGCATCACTTGGGACTTCAGCCAGCAAGAGCCAGGCTGGGTGGCTTTGACTTTGCATAGGATAGAACTGTTAGAGTGTGTAAAGCTGGATACAGGAGTCTGGAAACCTACGGTGCTAGTCCCACTCTGAAGTATCTCAAAGAGCACTCTAAGGGGAGGGGGAAGGAGGACAGTGGGTTTGATCTGGTCAGTGGGCTATTGTAACAGCTGTAGAGGGTAAGCAAGAAAGATGTTTTCCACTTACAAAGGGCTGTATGAAGCTGAGCATCCACATGCTGAACAACTTCTACTTGCTGCTAATTTTGCACAGTATTGAGACATCTCGCAAAGCTGGAGGACACTTGCCCAGTGGCAGAGTGCACTTTACCTTTCCTTCCACCATCTGCACTGAGGTTTGGGTTATTTCACTACCATTCAAAGAATAAAAAAAAATAAAAAGAAAAAAGTCTAAGCATCTCACCACCTCTAAGGACTGTATCTGGGAACAATAAAAGGGACATGGTCCCATTTTCCCCCTTGCATGGACACTGGCAGAAGGAAATGAAAAAGAATTGGTTTCTTTCTGCCCTGTGCTGCCACCCTCAAGCAGGTAAGAGCACACTCAGCCCCTGACCCCACATCTTGCCAAACAGATTCTTATCTTGCCACAAAGGAACGTAAAGGTGAGCAGGCCAGATGGTGCTTTTGACCCCATCTCCTTCCCTGCAAGCTAGCAGAGTCATCTTGCTTTCTGCCTGCTGCCAAAATCCGCGGCGTAGAGCTGGGCAGAACGTGCTGTCTGTCACCTGCAGCTCCTGCTGCCTTGGTGGGTGCCTTTTCTGGTGGGGCAGAGCCAAGCCGGGGAGCCCGTGGGGAGCCAACTGCTCTCTCCTTACCCTTCTACCATGCCTTCAGAGCTGCCTCTTTTCTTTCCAGCAGACTCCAGGCTGTGTGCAGGTCCACGTCATCATGTACGAGCTGCAGTAAAAGCACAGCACTCTTCATCTCCTTGGTGGCACTGATGCAGGGTGTCTGAGATGGGTTGGGGTCCTGCTGCATTGCACAGGGTGCATGCAAGCCCCTCTGTAAGGAAGGGTGTCCTAAAAGAAACAGATGCCTCTTCTATTAACAGCACTAAAAAGGCTGGGGCTGAGACAATTCCCTTTTTCTGAAAAAAGTCCCCCTCTTTGAGGATCACGTCTCCTTTATGGTTTTGAAGTGCCTAAAGCACATTGCAGACAGGCATTTCAGAGGAATACTAGTGCAGCACAGCAGCTTTTTATTACCCCATTTGATCTGGGACATGGCTTATTTGGTTTATGAAGTGATTATCTTCACCCTGAGCCCTTGAGTGTAGAAGCAACACTGACTTCAGGAGCACCACCCCAGAAGCACGTAGGGCAACAGGCTCCACCAAGCCCTTGGACATCTCCTCTGGGCACCTCTGAGAGCAAGACGAGAGCCAGGAGAAACAGTGTAGAGTGGCGGCTGCCAGCCGGAGGGATGAGGAACAGAAGAGTGAAAACCAGCCCAGCTGCTGGTCCTCTACATCCAGTGGGAACAGGCGTCTGCCCAGCCAGAAGTGTTGCACCCAAAGCCAGGGAAACTGGAGCGTAGCCCTGTGCTGGACAGTCACGTGCCAATGGTTCAGGAATCACCCAGGGAAGATGCTGTAGTGTGCACATGGCAGGTGGGTACCTGCTGTCTTGGAGACAGGTGAGGCTAAAGGTGTCAGAGAAGCTGATCTGAGGAGCAGCAGCAGATTTGCTGTCAAATAGGCTTTATTTTTTAATTATTTGCTGTGCTCTGCATGCAAACACTGGCCACTTTTGGGTATTCGGAAGGGATTTAAAGGGTTTATGCTACTTTACAGCCTTCTTCAGGTGCCTTAAATGCTCATTTTAATAAGAAACAGCTCTGACACTCATTTTAGTTGGCAACTATTAACAGCTTATAAGGTAGCCCTAGGGCTCTAGTCAAGGGTGCTCTGAAGTCCTTGGTAAGGCTGAGGTCTGTGCTGCAAAACTGCAGGAAGCAGAGGAGTGTGGCTGCGTGCCGCACCACCTTGCCTCAGCACCTACCCGCCTCCTTTTAAAAAGCCTCAGAAAAGCTTAATTACTTGATACCATGGGCCTGAAGTTGCTTTTTCCATTCAAATTCCAGATACCGAGTAACCCCTTGTGCCAGCAAGTGTACTTGCACTTCGCATCTGCTGTACTCCTCCTGTCTGTTTAATATTCACCCCGGCACCGCGATGTGCGGGCGGAAGGTCCAAGACACGCAGCAGGGGCATCCTGCCTTAATGCACCTGGAAACCTTGGCACCGGGCGAGCAGCTGAGGAGAGAAAAAGCATCACAGACTTGCAACTCCCAGGCAATTTTGCGAGAGGCTCCATATGCTCTGGTGCCCGCCAAAAGAGCTGAGTTTGGCATTGCATCAAAATTATTTCTCCCCCCTCCTTGAAAGACAGGTCTCCTTTTGAACTGCAAAACTACGTGACTGTGAGGTCTGCTTTTCCCCTATAAAGTCTGCCTGACAGGAGCACGGGCAACCTAGAAGGGGGTTTCAAAGTGATCACATTAATTTTCACATGGTCTATGTGCCACAGGCTCTTTTGGGTTGAAAACAGCCCAGCTGTGCCAGGCCAGGGAGATGATGCACAGGCACACCCTGACCAACGTGTGAATGACTTCCTGATGTCCCGAGTTCCAACACCACGTCACGAGAGAATAGAAGAAAGGTGGTATATGTGATGGACCTTAGCAAAATGATCCAGACCAGGCATGGTGTAAGACTTCAGACTGCCCAACCAGGTGTCTTGTGAAGAGGCAGGTGATTCAAACATTGAATCGTGGTGTCTTGGGCAAAAGGAAGCAGATCTTGGGATTTTGTGGCACCTCAACTATCAGTCTGGCACCTTGAACCTGGAGACAAGAGAGGTACCTGACAAGTAAAGACACTCATTTTGAAAGGTTACCCTCCTCTGTACCAGCGCCCAAGGCTGGTGAGACCTGTGTGTAACCACAATTCCGTGATGGAAAAGCACAAGGAAGAAGCACTGACCTCAGGTTGCAGCCCTGAACTGATGAACAATGCAATGTCTCAGGCCAATGCTTGAACAAATTTGGGGACCTGGCCAGCAGCAAGTAGTATTGAATGATAACAGAGATTTACACCCTCTGCATCTAGCAACGGGAAGAGGATTGGACTGGGTAGAGTGGACGCCTAAGCCATGCAGAAAATGTGTCCTCTCACAGAGTGGACGTCAGGGATGGATATTTTTTTTCCTGCAATTAGAGTGGCAAGTTTTTCCCCCTCCCTTTTGTGTTCCTGCAGAGATGACCAGACCCATTGCAGGGCCAGCCTGGCCAGGCTTGGTCTGACCAGAAGCAGGGAGGATGGCTAGAAGCAGAATTAGGAACTGGTTTGTCAGGAACAGCTCCAGCAGAAATCTGAGGTAAGGATATATCTCCTGTTTTCTCTTTCCCCATCCTAGTTGCTGTCAGAGAGCAGTGGTGGGTGGGGGGAGACCAACCCCTGGTGCTGCTCCCAGCCCTGCTTGATCCCATCCACTGAGCAGGCAGCCGGGGCTCAGTGTTGCAGAAGCTGTTCTTCCCACCACTGAGACTGTCAGACAGAGGAACAGCAGCAATGCACGGGGGGATCCAGAGAAAGGGCCCATCTGTCTTGCTTTTTAGGATGATTAGGGAGAGTATTTGACTCGGCCAGCATGGGAAATTACATAGCCCAGAGAATTGCAATGCTGAGACTGCCTGGCAGCACCATAAAGTGGGGAACAGCGAAAGGCAGTGAACTGAAATTGCAGCCTCCTCTCCCATGGTCAGAATAAAATCCATAGCTGGACACAGCCTGTGCACAGGTAAGAAATAAATCTGCTTGTGCCCAACATGCTGAACAGTCCCCTGTGTCAGCTCCTGATGTGTGTCTCCACCTGCAACAACCGTTCCATCACACTGCTCCTAGGTGTGTGCTTTTCCTTCAGGCTGGGCTAAAATGCCCCCAGCTGGTTTGCATCCTCATTTCTCTGATCAAGTGACTTAATTTTCTGCATTTACACCCTTTTCAGGCCCAGACTCATTAGGAACTATTAGACAGTTTGAACCTATCCTGGTCTGAGTGAGAACAGAACTAGTTCTGTTCAGTGAGTTTGCTTTTCAGCTCAGTTCTTCTAACTCGACGCACTGTCTGAAGTCAGCAGCCTGTTTGCACAGGCAGTGTCTGCTTCTGGCAGTGATAACACCCGATGCTTAGACTTACTACCAAGGATTGGTGTGCAGACCGAGGCCACTGCTGGATCTCGTGCACCACTTTGGGGGTGCAGAAAAGTGAAAGGCTGCACCTGCAGGGAGGAGTGGCCAGGACAGGTGATCCCAAATTGACCAATAAAGGATTCCAGCCCATATGTGTCATATTCAGTATAAAGCTGAGGGATCACAAGGGTTTTGCCCTTCTTTGTCTGCTTTGCTGGGCCCTCCTCAGCTCAGTTCAGGTCCTCTTCTGGTTTCTTCCTCAGAGCATCTGAGGAGGCCTCTGTGCGTTCTGCCTTTGATCCCCATCTGTGTGCTCCTGAATCCAGCTCTTGAGCACAGTTCCTGTCTGCTGCTGGGCCCAGTCCGGGACTCCCCCAGTGCCTGCTCCACAGCATCAGTGGTGACGGTGATGTAATTACCATGAGGAGGTTGGGTTCAATACTGGTATAGTATATATTTGTATATATTTCATTTTTATGATTATTATTTTCCTTAAAGCTGTTCTTGCTGCTTTTTCTAATTGCTAAGTCTCTCTCCCTTACTCCCTTTCTCTTCCCTTTTGGGGAGGGAGGGGATTTAACAGAGAGTGTCTGTTATAGGTCTAAGGGGCCACCCTGACCCTAAATCATGGCAGAACCTCATGTTGGTTTCTTCTTCACCTTTTCACAGAAGTGTTGAGTGTTGTCAAGTCAGATTCATTACTGAGGAGCAAATACTTTGTAACACCATCAGCAATGAACTATGTGCTGCAATCAAAGAAAGACATCAATGTGATTTATTTTAATTATATTTACTTCCTGTAATTTTTTATTCATTGAGTCCTTTATCAGCTGTTCCACGTTTTTGCCAAGGATCAATTTCAAGCTGTAAATCAGTAACAGTATTAGCCTTATAAATACTTGGCTGTCTCAACTTGCCCTTTTAAAATACTGGCACAACTTCAGCTCTCTTCCAGTCTTCTGCAACTTCCTCAGCACTTCAGTGTTATTGAAAAATAATGGTGATTTAAAGAGCTCTTTGGCTACCTCTTAAATTTGACAAACATGCTGGCAGTTTCATGATGTTCAGCCAGGGTGCATTGCAGTAGGGATGGAGATTTTGCCATGGATGTTTTACCCCACTGTTCCCATGCGGAGCCTTAATGATGCCCATATTGTGTTCACCACAATTTTGCTGCTGTCCCAGTTTGTTGCTGTACCAATGCAGATAAAATAAGGGATTGAAGATTAAAACAGTGATGTGCCCTTCGTGAACAAAGCAGCTCAAATCACTACATTGCAAATCCCTTTGATGCTTTGTCAGTTGTACCTCACCACAGCAATCGCTGGAACTAATAGCCGTGAATTACTTTTATTAGGTGAAATGTCTTTAATTGCCCGCAACTTTACTTCCAGGTAACTCACACTTTCAGCTGCCCCCGCCAGCTTAAAGGCCACATGTCCCAGTGGTAACTTTTAGGAAATGTCCAGGAAAATTAGCAGGGGATGAAGTCGTGCCTGGCCCACCTCTGGCTGTGCAGGATCAGTACATGCCCCAGAGCCACCTGCCTCCATCGAGAAGAAAGGTCAGTGGGACGAGGGTGGAGGAGGAAGGTAGTCAGCCAACCTGTCATGTTATCCAATGGCATTCTTTTGTGACCTTTTCTTCTCCCTAAAAAATGAAGAAGAGACGGTAGCAGACTGCCTGGAGCGCTGCTGCTCCTTGAACCTTGACAGTACACATCCAGCATTGCGAGGAGAGGTTCAGCAGACGGCATTCAGCACACAGCGTAGCTGCCCTAGCTATCAAGCTCCCACACAGGTGTTCATTGAACTGTCAGAGCATCGGGAGGAAAATAAATTAATTGTAAGTGGAGGAAGGTTAGTTAAATCTTTTCTCAAAGTATTATATAGCTATTAAATTGCATAGGAAACTCAATAATAATGGGTAATAACATTCTTCCGGGGAATTAAATAGAGGCTCAATTTATAATGCTGCTTGGCATTCAAACCAGAGTGTTCCACCTTCCTGGTACATGATAAACATTTACTAATCAATCCTCACAAAGCCTCGGCGAGGCAGATCTCTTCACAACACTGATCCTGTTTTATATATGGGAACAGTAAGGTACAAGATGCATCCTTTGTAGCTGGGGTTGTATATGTTTTCAGACGTGATTTAGGTCTCTAGAAACCCACTCAGCACCTGCATTTGAATACTGAGAGGTTTGTAAAAAGACTTGGAGACAGGAACAGGAGTCAAAGTTTCTTTGTGCCCCTTCACTGTGCTCAGCCCATCACAGTGTGTTTCAATGTGATTCTTCAGCAAAATCTCCAAATTACTGATAGTTTTCCTGCATGATTATGTTACTTTGCAGGAATGGTATTAGACAAAAAGTCAGTGTTCTTAAGTCTCCAGTAAGAGCAGTAGGAATTTGGTCCATAACATAGCTGCTAATTATGTCAGGATCCAAAGGAACTAAACTTATGACCAAGTGGAAGCTGTTGTTTGCAGAAGAGCAATATGGATTTTGTGGGATGTGGATTGTCAAATAGATGTGGATACAATTTGCAGCAGGATGGTGGACTATCCATGGCCCTAAACAGAATTTGGTGACATTTTAAGATTCTCTCCCGTGTGCTTGTCACCACTCAGGGCATAGCATGGATAAACACAGGATATAAGGAAAGGGAACTTCAACCTAGCACCAAGTAGAGACCCTTCCCTTTGATTTCAGGTTTTTATCTGCTTATGCAGGATCCTAATTTGAGTTTTCAGTTGATTCCATGACCTGTGCAAGGATCTCACACAATATAGCTAGAGAATCTGCAATGCTCATAAAAGAACAAATGAAAATGGAGACGAACACAGACAGGACTGAAACAGGGTTGTGTAGAAATGAATTTGTGTTAAAAAGGTGAGCTAAAGTCCAACTTCATGATTAATCCCTGCTTTAGCAATTAAAGTGTTGCCATGGTGGCCTAACAAGTAGTCTCTAACTTTCAGGCACTGCCAAGCTTAGCTGAAGGTCTGGCTTGGGCAAGAAAGCATTTTTTCCGACTCATTTTTGGCTAAACAATCTTTGACACAACAAAAGTACTAAGTTCCCAAAAAGAACAGCCCTGTGTTGATGATGGACTGTCCAGAAAAAAGCAATGCAACCTTTATATCACCAGTTAAAAAAAAAAGTCTCAAGAGTTTATTACAATTTTTGATATGCTGGAAATGTCACTAATAATACTTTAAAATATGCAACAAAGAAAGAAAATGTTCTTTACCAGCTGTAGAGAGATTGGTCCATGGTTAACACAGATCAGAGACTCGGGAGAGTTAGAAGATTGCTCCATCCCACCCATCCTGTCCTTGATTTAATTAACATTAAAACTATGCTTTTACAAGACAAGACATGTTGGATAAAACTCTGATTTGCTTGAAGTCACTGAGAACTTGTCCGTTACTTTCAATAGGGGCAGGATTTTACCTAATATTTCTAACAGACTTTTATAAAATAGTGTTGAAACAAGATCCCAAGGGCCATCCTATCTCTCCTTCTGCCTCAGGGCAGGATCAGCGACATCTCTGTCAGTCCTGATGGATGTTTGTCTAACTGGTCCTGAAAGAGCTGCAGTACTTGATAGCAACTTGAGCTCTGCTTCCATTTTCACCTGTCCCAAGATATGAAAATAAAAAGGATGTTTTAACCAACTCTACCAGGATTTTTGACTGGCTTAAAGGACCAGTGACAATTTTAGTATCTGATGTCTCACAATATGCTAAGGATAGGAACTAATCCTACCCACCCCCCAGGGAGCTTTCCCGTGATTTATTGACATTTTTCCCTTTTATCTCTTCTTCTTGAGATATCTGACATGAAAACATGTAATTCCAATTCCCAGCTTGTCTTTTTCTCCACCATTTCAGTTCTGCTCCAATTTCAGTAAGAAACTGGAACAACCAATAGTTAAAACTAACGTGGAGTTGGTTGGTTGGTTTTTTATCAGAAGGTCTGTCAGTCTTCCAGCTGTGCATCATAAAGTGCATAATTTTAATTCTAGGAGTGAAATGCCAAGTACTGTAATTATGTTGGCAACATGGAAAGGCAGGGAGACAGCAGAGCAATAGCGACCGGGCAGGACCAGAGCCTTAATCTGGGAGGAAGAGAAGGAGGGGTGGGCAAAAGAAGAAATACTTAAGTCTGGTCCGTGCAACTGCGCACCTCTGTGGTGTGGTTATGCTTCCAGAATAAAACATCACCAGTCATTAACTGCCCTTTGCCTGCGGTCCAGTGCTCACAGAAACAAAGTGGGGCCTTTGCCTTGGTTTCAAGACGGACTTGAATCACACTCAGAAATACTAAAACACACCTCCTCATTGACAGGCAACTTGAATACACTCCTTGCATCCCCTGCAACTACAGGAAACCTGCCCCACAGCTGCTCAAGATACATTTATGGGTTAGAATGGGAAACACAGACACAAGATTAACATTTACAGCTGGTATTTCTGAAAGGAAAGGTCTGAGGCAGATGCTCACACATCGCAGTCAGAGGAGTGGTGGATTTCCCATGCATTCTCTCTCACTCCAGGGTACATCATGCATTAAGCTTTCACAATAAATATGTTTTGGGGTTTTTTAAACTTGCTACATGGAACCCAATATCAAATAGCACGACTTGTTGTTGCTAAAGCATGTGAGAAAAGGCTTTGTGCTTGCAGTCTCCTCGTAACCCTTATTCCCCAAATACACTTAACTGGCAGAAGACAAGGCAAACAGCCTTTTCAACCATAACATACCTAGTTTCATATATAATCGCAAAACCTCCTGACATTAAAGGGTCCCAGCTTTGCACATGGGACCAAGTTCTTTAATGCTGTGAGAGACGAGCAGTGGGCAATCCAGAGTTTCAAACATGACTGTTTGCCAGGAGACTGCTCTGCACCATTACTGCCATCCAACAGAATGTCACTCAGAAGGCTGGAGGAAAGCGGTGGGGCACTGGAGGAGGAATACTGTGCTGCTGGCCAGAGAAACCCTTACATGTTGTTTGTGGGGAAAAATAGCAACTGACTTAGAGTCTGGGATGGAGGGTCTGCGTAAGAACCAGGACAGTTGCTAGGACATACAACCCATGGGGATGTGTCTTTAGCATCACTTCGGTATCTGTGGCTTTGAACTTCCTCAAGAGTTTCGTAGGATTCATTAAGAGTTGAAATCGGCTTCCTGGGGCAGCAGGAAAGCTTTTTCTGCTCAGTGCTGTCTAAAGAATAGGTTCCTGAAGGCATTGTTGTAGTTTTTGTTGAAAGCAGTGTAGATGAGTGGATTAAAAAAGGAATTTGAATAGCCTAGCCATAGAAAAATACTCTTCCAAATGGGTGGGATGTCACACGAGCAGAGGGGGTTGATGAGCTCCGTGATGAAGAAAGGGATCCAGCAGAGCACGAAGACCCCGATAAGGATGCCCACCATGAGGGCAGCTTTCTTTTCCTTCTGCTCTCTCCACGTGTCTCCATCCGTCTGGAACGTAACAGTGGCATGACGGACGGTGAAGACCATCTGTGGCTGCTGGGCAGCATCTTTTACCTGCCAAACACAAACACAGGTTGCACCATATGTGCCTTAGTCAGCTGATTGCACCCGGCAGGTACACGACCAAACTACGCAAGCGATGGCCGGAGCTCGTGGGGAAACACAGGCCAGCTACGTCACGCTCTAACGGAGGGAGAGTGGTTGTACGACCCTCTTCTGGGTAACAAAGACTATTTTGAAGTGAGGCCAGAAACTAAAGTAGTGATATATGGGCACGTGGAATTGCTCATACATCAGCTCCACAACGTTATTTTTCCAGTTACAATCAGATCAGTAGAAGAGGCACACACCCACATGCCGCGCACAGAAGTCTCCTTGCTTTCCCTGAACCTGTTGAGTTTAAGAGTCCTTCTTGAGAGAAGAGGCAAGAAAATGAACATACATTTCCTTCCTCCCCCCCAGGAAGCCTTTACAGTGCACAGTCACCACACCTGGGATTAACTGACATGATGCAGCCACGATTAGGAAAGATTTACAAGGACATTCTGCACCTGTTGGTAGATTCATAGCCTCCCTAAAACCTGCCAGGTTATCATCCCCAGTGGAGATGGGATCCCACCCATCCTGCCTCTCCCCGGGAGGAACAGTGACCCCTTGCTCAACGCTCGCAAGCACTGATTCAGTATTCCACAGGGGAACGTCTGTGAGTCACCACACGCCCACGTGGAGCTCAGGCTCACAAGCTGGACCAAAGTTGCTTTAGCTACACCTTGCTGAGGGACTCAGAAGGAGTCAAAAGACTGAGCTTGCAAGCTTTGCAGTCAACTTTCCCTTGAAAGCCTCCAAGATTCACAGGGCTCTGGTGGAATGCTGTTTGCTTGCACGCTTTAGCTTTAAGTTTCTCCCACTGCTGCAAGGGCTTGACTGCTACTGGGCGGTTGACTGAAATACAACCTAGTTGACCTACCTCCAGACCTTCTGGTGCAATGGGGGTGATGGAGTTACTCTTCCGAGATCCAATTCGAAACTTGGCGGCCTTGTAGATTTTCCAGTACACAAAGAGCACGACGCAGAGTGGCAGGTAGAAGGCGCCAAAGGTGGAGAAGATGGTGTAGGAAGGCTCCTGGCTGACTTGGCACTCCTCACTGTCCTCTGAGTAAGTCTCTCCCCAGCCAAAGAGCAGTGGGGCCAAGGAGATGAAGGCAGAGAGTGCCCAGGTGAGGGCAATCATGATGTTGGAGATGCGGCGCCGGGTGCGGAGCGTGTACTCCAAGTGGCGGGTGATGGACCAGTAGCGGTCAAGGGCAATGGCCGTGACATTCCAGATGCTGGCGGTGCAGCACAGCACATCAAAGGAGATCCACACCTGACAGAGCAACCGACCCAGCCTCCATCGCCGCCCCGACAACTCACGGACCAAGCTGAGAGGCATGACAAGGGCTGCCACCATCACGTCAGAGATGGCCATGGAGGCCACCAGGTTGTGGGGCACTCGATGGAAAGTGCGCACCCGGAGGATGGTGGCCAGGACCAGCCCGTTCCAGAGGAACGTGGCCACCACTAGCATGGCCAAAAGGGTGAGGACCAGCACGCTGAAGACGGAGAGATGTGCTCGGCCACCGTCCGGGCCGGTGGAGGACCCGCTCCTGTTGCTGGCGTCCGGTGTCAGGTCGGCGAAGCAGCTGAGGTTGAGCGGCTGCTCCATGCCGGGGGCTCGGGGGGCACCTGGGCTCCTCCGGGCGAGGCAGCGGTCCCGCGCCGGGGCCAGGTGGGGGGCGGAAAAGGGAGCGCCGCCCTACCGCGGGCGCGGAGGGTCCCCGACCGCCCTGGGCTCCGCGCTGCCCGCCGCCGGGGTCTTCATCCCCGGGAGGAAGAGGAGCCCTGCGTCAGCCGCCGGCTGACGGCAGCCCCCGGCCCGCCCCGGCGCGCCAAGCCCCGGCGGCGGGAGGCGGCGGCTCCGCGGGCGCGGCGGGGTGCGCCGCTGACGGCCGTCAGCCGGCGGCTGACGCAGGGCCCCTCTTCCCCCCGGGGATGAAGCCCCCGGCGGCGGGCACCGCGGAGCCCAGGGC
>JANVCC010000019.1:25779487-25851046 GCA_025345505.1 Todiramphus chloris collaris | reverse complement strand
GCGGGGTGCGCGGCTGCGGGGCGGCGCGGAGCAGGGCGGCGCTGGCCGCGGCCGCGGCGGAGGCGGCGGATCCCGGGCGGAGGAGCAGCCAAGCCCCTGCGGAAGAGTCGGCGCCGGTGTCTGGCGGGGCTCGGGGCGGGCAGGTGAGTGCGTGCGTGCGGCTGTGTCCGTGTGCGTTGCCCTCGCCCTGCGCGGGTGCGGAGCCAGCAGCCTCTCGGAGGAGAGCGGCTCGGGGGCTTGCGAGTTCGTGCTTAGTCATTTCAGTGCGCGGATTGTCCTTCGGAACCGGCGCCGGTCGGAGCGGGGCGAGGAGCAACGCCGGCAGCCGCTGCCTGCTGCCCGCAGCCCGCACCGTGCGGGCTGCAGCCCCGGCTTTGTCTGCGCCGCTTCTGCTCGGGCTGGCTTCTCCCCCGGGGGTCGGGCTCTGGATCAGACGCAGAAAGTTATCAGCCCTGGGAAATTGTACCTGGGCTCTTCTGAAAACGCGTTAGGGAGGCGCCACGGGAATGTTACAGCTCCCAGCCGCGTTAGAGCCTGTGTCCAGCACACCCACTGGTAATCCTGGTAATTCAGCGGAGGGGGGATGTGGCGAGGCATCATTTCTTTGAGAACTTCTGCTCTGGCATTTCCCAACTTGTTAGCAATTGGCGGGCCTTTTCTTAGAAATCATCAGTCACTCAGCTGTTGTTATTAATAGTTAAATTAATAACGTTCACCATTAATGACATGGTTGAGCGTTTCACCTGGTTTTTATCGTGCTGCTTGTGATGAAAAATGGGATTCTGGGCCTTATAGAGGAAGGCAGAATGTAAACCCACTGACGATTCCCCAGCTCCACGCAGGGATGCCAGCCAGCTCCTTGGGCAGCATCCAGGCAGGGCTGTGCCGTGCTGGCACCCCACTTCTCCCCAGTCCTGGGATAACAGGACCAAAGAGCTTTTAGCTCAGAGCTGACACACGGTGTGAGGAGCTGGCAGTCATGAGCACGGGGTTTACAGTCTGCATCATGAGGAGACGGAAGGAAGGAAGGGCATCAGTGTGAGGAATTGGTGACAATGACACTTGCCGGTGAACTGCATTTTCAGGGAGTTGGGGAAGAAAAGACAAACGCAGGAGATGTTCAGGGGAGTACCTGATGCATCCCACACTCGTGGTAGACAGAGTGTAAAACCAAACTGGTGCTTTCTGCTGTCTCTTCTGAATCTTTCTGGATTTTTAATGAAAAGCACCAAAGTAGCAATAACAAGAGCTAAGGAAACAGGAAATTTTGTAGTGCTGCTACTTGTTTCTCTGTGCTACCACGTGCAACACAAGGCGGCATATCCAAAACAGGTCCAGGACATTGTTTTGATGGGATGGGAATTTCCCCATATGTTCTCATGCTGTGCTGTGATATTCGTCCTCAGAGATGAAGAACAGGATCTGGCCTATTGTAGTTACTAGAACAATGTAGCCTTAGGGACTATGACATAATTTTGGAAATATATTGCCATCCTTTTTTTGGGAGAGAGATGATTATTTTATCTATTATACACATGATTACTGACAGTTGTGAAACAGGTAGGTTATTTTACTTACATCTCAAAGGACAAATGAGGTTTGCAGGCTCTCACAAAGCCTCCTGATTTAAAATTCCTGGTTTGCAAGGTGCCAAATATCCTTGACTGTCATTCAGTTGATCAAAACACTTAGCAACTGCTAGGACTGAGAGCTTTTTGTTGCGTGGGCCTTTCCTAGAAAAGCCTACAAAGCCCAGAATTAACAGAATCAGCCACAAATTATGGAACATGTGCTCCTGAAAAGTTATTATTATCTTTTTGCTCCAGGAACAAATAGACAAAAATTACATTCAAAGGGAAATGGAAATAAAATCAATTAAATCTGAAGAAGTAAAATTAGATTATGTTCTAATGAAAAATTATGAATATTTTCATTATCTTACTTACTTGACTTTAAAAAATATATATTGGCAGATTCTGGAGTTGAACGGTTCAGCTGAGTACTAATTGGAATTAGAAAATGTAGAAAAATATATATTTATATCTCATATATGGAAACGCTAAGGTCTGCACCTGGGATGGAAGAACCCTATACAGCAGTAGAGGCTGGGGACTGACTGGATACACATCATATTCCAGAAGAGGACCTGGGTGGCCTCCTGGGCGAGAAGTTGCAGCCTGCAGTGGGTCATTGCATATCCTGGAGCATCCTGGTCTGTATCCTGGCCTGTATGAGTGGACAACAGGTCAAGGGAAGTAACCATTTCCCTCTATCCAACAAACCTTGGAATTTTATGTCCAGGCTGGTGTTTGTCAGTACAAGACACTGACATACTTGCAGTACTGTGCTCAGCTCTGGGACCCTGAGCATAACAAAGACATGGACCTTCTCAAGCAGAGAAGGTACAGAGAAGGGCCACAAAGATGATCAGGGGGCTGGAGCACCTCCTCTGTAAAGACAGGCTTAGAGAGTTGGGGTTGTTCAGCTCAGAGAAGAGAAGGCTCTGGGAAAACCTTATAGCTGCCTTCTAGTACTTCAAGAGGGTCTACAGGAAAGATGGAGCGGGGCTCTTCATCAGCAACTGTAGTGATAGGAAAAAGAGCAATGGTTTCAAACTGAAACAAAATAGATTTTGATTAGCTATTAGGAAGAAGTTCTTTATTGTGAGAGTGGTGAGGCACTGGAACAGGTTGCCCAGACAAATTCGGGATGCCCCCTCCCTGGAAGATCAAGACCAGGATGGATGGGGCTGTGAGCAACCTGGTGTAGCGGGAGGTGTCCCTGCCCATGGCAGGGGAGTTGGAACTAGATGATCTTTAAGGTTCCTTCCAGCCCAAACTATTCTATGATTCTGTAAGTCCAGTGGAAGGTCATCAAGATGATGATTGGACTAGCCTATGATGTATAAAGAGAGGAGAACTAAGTTACCAATCTTAAAAAGAGAAGGTTAAGGGAAAATCTTCTTACTGCTGTCTCCAGATACCACAGGGGAGGCTGTAGAGAGGATGGAGGCAAACTCTTCTTAGAGGTGCCCAGTGATAGGACAAGATGCAGTGAATGCAATTCACAACATCAGATATTCCAATCAGAAATTAGGAAATAAATATTCACCTGAATATGGGAAACACTGAAATGGGTACAGAGAGGCTGTGGAATCTCCAGCCTTGGTGATGTTCAGAATTCAGCTGGACAGCCCTGTGAGTGACCTGATCTAACTTTGAAGTTGGCCCTCCTTTAATGGGGGTTGGGCTAGGTGATCTCCAGAGGTCCCTTTCAACCCCTTCCCTTTCATTCCACAATTGATTCTGCAGTCTTTAAGCACACTGGCTGAATGCACCAGATTCTGGAGGTGACTGGATGGTATTTTTTTAAGGACAAACTGCTGTTTACTTTACATGGATTAGTAAGCCCACTGATTTCCTTAGAGCTGTTGATAATTATAAAGTGTGTGGAAGGCCAGGATCTGTAGTGAGTGGGTAACATTTGTGGAATGATCACATCTACGAAAGTCTCAGAGAAGAGGATCCACACTACAAAGTTGGGGTTATCTCACATCTGCATTGATGGAGCCAGAGGAATTAAAAGTGTCAGGACTTCCCTAGATTTAGCCATGGTTCCCTCCAGTAGAGAAATGCTACTTGCTACTAAATACCATTTCCTGGAGGTACCTTCCAGTTCAAAATATGTAGCTTGGAGGTTAGGAGGGAATTCCCACCATAAGGAATGCCAGTGCCTACATGCACATCCAAGTAGCGTCTGCTCTTGGGGACAAGGTGAATGGACTTATATTGTGAATTTGCATGTAGATCTTTTGAACCCCTGCACTTCTAACTTGCAGAAAAGGGAGAGGAGGTGGCTCAGGAGGTGCTTTTGCTGGGCACACTTAATGAATGAATGAGAATTTCAGTCTACAGGGTGGGTGGAGCTGCTAGGTTAAACAAGGATTATGGGAACACATATATTGCTGTATGTACACACCAACACTGGAAGCTCTGCTCCGTTGCCAGCCAGGCTGCTCAGTAAGTGTACATCCTGTGAAGACAATTTCTAAAACTCACATAATCATCGCTTAAATTTCATTTACCATTCATCAGCTACAGTTCACGCTTACTATATGCAGACATGGTTTCTGAACACGCTTGCAGACCACCCACTCCTCTCCTGTAACAGCAAAATGTTCAAAGGCACAGTTAAAATGTACAGGCTGTGAGGTTGATCTCACACCCTCAGAAGCCATCCACACTTCTGATCCCACTCTAGTCTTCCGAAACGAAGGTCTTCAGAGATGGCCAACATCAGCACGGCGATAAGACTCTCATGGTGCCCCACCTGGGTCTCAAGTGTCCCATGGTGTTAGGACTGTAGTTTTGGGAGCAGAGAGGGAGACCACTCAACCAGCTCTCTTCACGGACACGGACCAGCTTTTATAAAACTCATCTCTTCGTCTAATTCATCCCATAAAAGCTGTATCAGGTGCAGTGTTGTAGCTCTAACTGGGAGGAAGACTGAGTGATAACCTCACTCTCTAATGGTCCATGAGTTAGAAGATGTATTTGGGACACAGACAGTCGAAGTTCAAAGCATCCCAGCTCAGGCTACAGGCTTGAATCATGATGCTTTGTATCTCATGTAAGCATTTTAATTGCCAAGTGGCTGGCTAACTCTGGGCAGCTTGTCCATATTTAGCGGAGGATGGACTTACTTGAGGTTTTCTAACATCTCAGCCAAGCACCACAGCAACAGAAAGAGTCAGCCTTTCTCTCCCAGGAACATGTAATTACTTGCTGCAAAGTAAGGCAATTCCTACTGACTGAGAAGCAGAGATTAATCCTGCCGTGTGTTAGCAGCACACTTGGCAAGACTGTGGGAGTACATCAGATCAGGAAGAAGGAGGACCTGAGTGCTCCTCACCCCCAGAGTGCCCCAGTGACTGACTTGTTTGCCAGCTGGGCTGTCTTGCTCCAGATGCTTATGAGGAACTTTGAAAAGTGTCTCTGTCTCGTGGCAGAAATTAAAACAATGAGTTGAAATTCTGTTGTCTTTTTATTTGTACGGCTGGAAAACTATTCCTCACCCAGCCTCTAGTGGCAGGTCTCATTTGGTACAAGGCAGGTAAGCTTTCCTTTAGGAATTGTCACCACTTGTATGACATCAGGAGCATAACTACAGTATTGTTTAATTCTGCATAGGAACAAAGCAGAACAAGAACAAAAGCTGCTGAACAGAGCAGCCTCTTTGTGTATCCATCTTGCCTACAGCACAGTCCTCTCTTTGGTAAACTGTGGTGTCTCAGCCCTTGTGTCTCTTGAATCTGGCCACAATCTATCACACAGCCAGCGGAAAGGGAGGATGGACTCTGGTACCTTGCATTACTGTGTATGTCTCAGTAAATGGACTGTCAGGAGTGTTTATCTTCCTTCTGCCTAACGTGAATTAACTCCTGCTGGTATTAAACCCTTAGTTCTTGCATAGCCAAAAACATGTTCACAGGCAAAGGACCAGGTGGAACATAACTTTATAAAGTCTTAGGGCAACTCCCACATCACTCAGTGCCACCGTTAAAGTTGCACTCTGCGTAAATAAATGAAATGTAAATAATTGTATCACTTCTTTCATACCTCAAGGGACAATATTAATCATCTGTGTAATTTCAGGGGAGCCAGCAGAGTTTTGCTAGGTGTCATATTGGCTTTTGGTCAGAGGTGCTTTGCAGTGGGTAGTTATGACAGTAACGCAATAACTTGGAGCCTGCCTCAGGGGGTATTGCCCTCATAAGGCGTCCACAGTTTTCATTTATTACTCCAGCAACAGCAAATACTTAACACATATATAAACCAGCACCTGTGATCTTCTTCACCTCTGGTCAGTCCCTGAGATGTAAGCGTTGGATTTGGCCTCTGCAGGTTGCTTACAAACCACAGTAGAAAATTATCCATATTTCTGATTTAAAAAAAAAAAAAAAGAAAAGTTTTAAAATATAAAACTATTTTATGCTTCTGGGAGTACATGATATCCTGCAGTTCTGTCAATCACCTAGAATAGCAGGCCTGCAGGAAAATAATAAGAAACTGTGTGTGGGAAGACTAGGTAGCTCTAACTTAACACATGTACTTTGGCAATCAAAGCTGCCAATGGAAAGTATCAGGACTCTGCCAGGGAAACAGATGGCACAATGACAGCAAATGGATGGGTCTCTAAAACTCAATTATCATTTCAGTTCAGACCCTTTTTCCGTATGCCAAGTTGCGGAAGAGATTTGTTTATCTTGAGCTTTATGCATGTTGTCAGCTAATTTGCATAGGTGTGAAGCTATAGGGGAGGCTGTGATGGTGTTAGGCTGAACATGGGTTTTACTGTCGTGTGTTGTTTTCCAGGTTACCTTTCTGCTTCCTTGCAGGTAGTACACTTCTGAACCTTTATTTACAGAAATCCATCCGTGGCCTAAAATTGTGCTTTCAAAACTCCAGAGGCAGAATGTTTCAAGATCCATTTACCATAATTAACCCAGAAATTAAACAGTTTTCCTGGCCAGCAGTTCTTCAGCTTTTTTCTGTTACCTCCTTCCATTCCCATCCTGCTCCCTTTGGCTCTTTGGCAGTGTGTTCCCATGCCCACGTCTTCCTCGGTTGGAGTACCCTGTCCTCAAGCCTCCAGTCATTTTAGCATTCAGAACTGGTTTTCTAATTGTAAGAGATGATGCAAAAATGAAACCACCGATGCCCGTCATCAAACAGTGTCTTCAGTGGGAGATTCTTTTCTCTTCTTCCACCCCAACAGCCTGATTTATTTATAAGTGTTTGGTTGCTGCCTCCTTCCCTGGAGATTTCTGAACAGCCACAGCCACATCTCTCCCTGCCAAATGAAGCATTAGCATAGTTGTGCAGCTTTCTCAGCTTGGGTATTACTGGTGACTGTCTCAGATTCATATTCACATGCTGTTTCCTTCCAGCTGTGGGATATTTTCCTCCCTCTGATTATTCAGTGTACCGATACGTTTCCCTGCCCCTGCCAGCCCAGGTCATGCAGCTCAGCAAAAGTGCTCTTAATTTACGTGAGGTAAATTCCCAGTATTTTGAAGCCGTGCAACATGGCAGGTCATTAGAGAAAATGGGAAAGCTGTGGAAGTTTACATATTTATATTTCATCACCATGTTGCTGTTTCAGCGAGTGAGAGGCTCATGTACAAATGAGAGGAATTATTTACAAGTTAGAATTCAGGTAGCAGGATATGGCCACACGTTTTCTTTCCGCAACTAAACCGAGTCTGCTCCCATGCCTGTGCAAGAAAAGTGTTTGCAGACATCTCCTGTAGGCTGACAAAAAGCTTGCCTCTTCATCACAGGCAAGGCAGGAAACTTTTCCAGCTATTTGAGCAGAGACAACTGTTTCAAAGGACCCCAATCATCATTTATCTCACAGAATATGGCAGCAGCGTGTTACAAATGTGCTGGTTTGGTTCCGTATACCACAGCAGGCACCTGATCAGGCAGCGTCTTCTTGCTACTGCTATAAAATTCTCTGAACCCATGGGATGAGAGCGGTTGTATGAATGTGTCTAAATGTCTCTCTGTTTTTCATGAGGATTTTTATTAGTAGCATCATTATTTTTGACAACCGGTATTCACTACTTTGACAGCAAAATGTTGCCAGACCTCTCTTAATTGTCTAGCAATTCATTTTATTATAAAATAGCTGATTTTTTTCCTGCCTGCTGGTCTGTGAGTCAAGGTTAATAGACTGTAACTCAGAGGTGGTGGCCCAGTGGCTTGTAAACCACTAGCAGCTCACTAGGAGTTCATGTTCAGCTCTGACACTGGGGACATGATGGGTGACAGTGTGAATATGCTCATGCAGGAGGTGCTGGTGGGAAAACCAATCCAGCAAGAGCAGCTGAGGCCAGAATCTCTGAGTTACCTGTGCGTACAGCCATGTGCCCACCCCTGATCTTGTCCTACAGTGAAGCCACCAGGCTCAGAGGGAGCTGCTGGCATCTGCCACTGGTGGGTTTCTCCTTTCTTCTCAGAGTCCTCCCTTCCACCATTTTTCAGGAGCCTCCAGGTAAATGCAATGTATCGTGCCGTTCTTGTCCCTGCAGAGATTTTAGTATGTGACCTGAAAGGCAAGGGACCTGGCTGGCCTTGTTAAGATGGTGGCTTCTGTAAGTTCATTTTCTGTAATTCCTTTTCCTATCTCTTCTGTGGTTACCTTCTACTTTCAGGTCTTGACTCTATCACAGTGAGTTTGAACTCAGCTACTAAAGGAACAAAAAAGGTGACTTTCCTATCAGAATTTAATGATAAATTCAGTAAAAAAACTTCCATTTTGATACCACTGAATTATTCATGGTCTCATATGAGCATACTTCATGGGGTGTCTTCATTAAAGAAGGTATTACCCATCTGCACAGAAGATGGCTCATGTATTACTTTAAAAGCTGAATCTCATTTTGGAAACAAAGAAATCACCGTGTTCTTTAAAAGGCCTTCTTATCTGACCTGATACATCTCTACAGCTTTTTGGGCAAACTGTCAGTGTCCTTTCTCCTCCACCCATTTAATCATCTTCACTAATATGCTAATACCTATCCTTTCTTCTGTGCTTTATTGAGCACTAGAATAGTTAATCCGGTCAGCTTTTAAAACATCACCGCTAGCAGTAGGGTTATAAATGTAACTTTGGAACCGTGATAGAAAAAATGAGAAAGAAAAACACTAAACATTTTCAGGTTTCAGAGCCTTTTATTCAACATTCACACCTATGACACCTCCTGTCCCTCAGCTTTGACTCCTAGCACTGTTCTCAGTCTTGCAGAGCCGCCCACACACACGTGTGCTCCCCATCCCTCTGGCTTGGTCACGCTCCAGCCTGTCTGGCTGCCAGTGCTCTCTCCTTTTCCTGCCATCATCCCTTCTGCAGCACAGCCACACCTTGATGGGAGTCTGTAAGTGGAGTCCAGGGCTTGATACGTTGTGAGGAAGAGGCACAAAGACAAAGAGTCTCTGCCACAGTGCAGGTTCTCCATTTCCAGGAGGTTTTCTTGCAGCTTTTCTGGTTTTCTGATAGCTGTGGCTGTAAGGAACCATGAAGCCCAGTGTCTTTGCCTCGGATCATCCCTCCTGCCCAGTGAGAGGCATGCCCCATTAAACACTGCATTACAGCCTCAGATTAATGAGAGGTCTTGCAAAAGAGCACTGCGGGTCACGGAGAACCACAGGGGGTTCATTAGGGTGCATCTTGCAAGCAATCACTGACAAACATGCAGCAGGACTGTTTTACACAGGTAAGGTTTGGATTGTGTAAACAGAGTTTGCCATGGATATGCCTCGCATTTATTATACAAAATTTATGGCAGCTGTTTTCTCTGAGCATCTGTGAAGTAGGTGAGGAAATAGAGGTTCTTAAGCAATCCGTGGTGCTGGGTGCATCTCTCCCATTCATTTCAAGGAGGATTATTATTTTAAAATGTAGTAAATTTCTTATAAACCTGAAATGTCTAACATGTAGGTATCTAAATCCTCTGGACTGCTTAGTAAATCTCAAAAAGATATCCCTATTTGACTCAAGCTTTCTTTTTATTTTTTTTATCTGAATAATAATACTCCTACAGTAGCTTTTATATCCTTTATCCTGCAGAGTGAAGAGAGACACCGTGAGCTTTTGTTGTACAAAAGCAAGACCAAACAGTCTCCAAGGTATGTTCAGTAAGCAATCAAGCCAGCCTATTATGAAAAATTACACTCTGCAAATTGAGATGCAGTAAATGATGACATAGATGCTTCTGTTCTTGTCAGGTTAATGTAAGGAAAGTTAGATTCACCTCCTCGCATTGCCCTCTTCCTTCCCTTGCCCTGAGCCAGGACAGGAGTACGCACACAGAACCAGTGAGGGTATGTAACCTTTTGGTATTTACCAACTGGATAAGTTATGAATGTGTGAGTCAAATCCCGACGTGTAGGAGAGCCATGTGGTACTGGGGTTCTTCGGGGGCAGGCCAATTTTCCTGTATCCTGTGATGCACCTAAATATTTGCATTGATTAGATCACAGTTTGGTGCTTTTATCATTTAATCATCATGAGCACTGTATGAATCATAAGTTATAAGCATATACGTATAAAGCATAAAATGTCTAGAGCACTACAACTACCAGGTGTGTATGTTAGCCAGTGGAATGTGCCCCGTGGGTCGTTTTTAACATGGACTTACTTCAGGAATGCATCCTCGTTCACGACTGTGCTTAATGTCGTGTTTGTGCTTTAGTCGTATCAAAACGGGCAAGGTTTTTTGAGGATATGCTTAGAGCTAAGAAAGTGATTTCGGAGCATCCCTAACTCAGAGACAAAGCTTGGGAAGATTGTCACAAAATACAGGAGGCAAAACGCTTAGCCTGTAGAAAAAATAACTATGGAAATGTCCCTTCCCTTTTAGGATAAAAGAATAGAAATGCATCCAGTTTCCTGAGTGCAAGCAACACGAAGGAAAATACTATACTACTCTATACATGTATACTATACATTCATTTAGAATGAGTTAAATCAATTGACAGCTACCCAGCCACAGAGAAGTGTAATGTAATTGTAACTGAAAGCAGCAAAATGGTTCTGCCTAATAGTTAAACATCAGAAAGCCCCGCTGTGTCTAATAGAATGCAGATCTCATTATCTGTTTGTTATGTGCATCGTGAGATAACTGTTCAAGTTGAAAAGTATAAAAATTTGATTTAATTCACTGGCATTTTTGGATACAAGGGGGTCAGGTTGGTCTCGTAACAAATAACAGCTTGGGGCATATGGAAAGGAGTGTAATTGAAGATAAGGCTCTAGCAAGATGAGTGGAAAATGTAATAGAGTTCAAGGATACATTAAACAAATGTATCCTGGTCTTCCCACTGTAATCACCTACGTGTGCCATAAGGCAAACAGCAAATGTAATTGACACCCCGAAGGAAGATCATTACAGCTTTGGTGCTTGCTGCCTCATTACATGATTTTTTCCATTTGCAACACTGAGAACTCAGACTTGGCAAGTTCTGGACCCCTGAGGCTGCTCTAATTTATATAGTGAACTCAGCAAGCTCTATATAAACCCAGAGATGTTTTCAGTGGCTTCTTCAAAGGTTAAACCTGTATTCATGAGTGTCTATCTCAGGGTCTTAGATTAAAAATGACCAATGCTGACATGAATATGACAGAAACCTCAGTGACGAAGGAGGACAGTCCTCTAAGGAGGAGGATGGTCCTTTAAGTACATCGGTGAGCTAACAAGTTCAGGCTGTATTATGTCAAAATCAAAAGAAACAGCTTCTTCATCACCTGGTGTCTTGGAGAGGTTCAGTGTGATCACATTTTCTTGCATGCGGTGTGGCAGTTGTCAATTTTCCTCAATTCCTGGTCACTTTTGACCATATATGACAGGGTTGTAGAGGCGTCAGGGACCTGCCAGGGGCAAAAGACCTTACTAGACAATGAAGCAGCCACACCAGGAACTTAAACCTTATATGGCCTCAGCCAATTCATGGAGGAATTGGACCTGAAGACATAAATTGATTGTAGGCTTTCTTGGTTCAGAGAACTATTTGTTCATATTGAGGGAGGGTCAGCATATCACAGAGCATATCTTTCAAGTAACTAGAACACCGAGGGATTTACAGAGCCTTTATTTCCCTGAAAGCCTCCTGGAAGAGAGAAAAAGAGAGCTACAACCAGTACTAGCTTGAGAGTATAAGCAGTATGCCTGCATTCATCCAGAGCTTAGCTCTAGTGAGAGAAAGCTTCACAATGAGACCTGTTTCTTCAGATCCCAAATCCTGGTGAGTACAGAGTCGTTGAGATCATTAAAACAGACTTACTCTAGATACCAAATCAATAATTTTTTTTTCTTTTTTTTTTTTTGCATTGAAGAATGGCAGACAATTAGGGACTTAAGTAACAAATGTGCTACTTCATAATGCTTTCTGCTTGGCATACTAAAGAGGCAGAGAGTTCTAGCTATCAATCTCTAATTAATTAAGCTGGCTCTGAGGTCATGTTAAAATTATCGATCAACTAAGAGCAGCAGTGGATTCGTCATCTCTTGGTGTCTTTGGGTCAAGATTCAGTGTCTTTCAGGAAGTTCCTCTTTAACTAACCAGTCATTAAAGATACTCAACTCAGAGCAAGAGTATTTTGGATTAAATTTAAGGGCAAATTATAAGACCGGCTGACCAGGAGATCTACTGGTTTCTTCTGGCCTCATGGCTGTTACCAGAATGCTATCAGAACATATTTTTCAAGACTATTGATCTAAGTTCTTCATTTCATTTGAAAATATGTGAGAAACGGAGCTGAGGTTCCTTTCCCAGAAAGAGACAGCGATAGTCCAACCCAGCAACACTTACTACTTGTCTGCATAGTACAGTAGTAGCCATGTGTCAGTACTGGCAGCCCCCCAAGGCTGCAGCCACAAATGTGTGACAAATGCAATCAGCATTTTGTTTGTACCATATCACAGATAGATAAGTGTGTATACTTCTGTGTCTGCGTTTAAGGATGTGTAGACACGTGTCTTTCAGGTATCCTGAAAATGCTGCTCTAAGCTTGAGCACTTGGAAAGGCCATGATACAGAAACCTGCTCCGAGACTGGGGCTGGGTGTAGAGATAAGCAATGGGGTGATCAGTTCATCTCCCTGTGCGCCATGTGAAAGGTTAATCTAAGTGACCTCCTGGCCTTACACCCTGGAAGTAAGAGGAACTGCTCTGATGATGATGGAGCTGCTCTGAATTTACATCAGCCAGGGAAAGTTGCCTGGCAGAACTATTTTTCATTGGTTTTAGTACTAAGACCCCACGGCTACATATGAAATTCTCTGGTGGCACCAGTGGACAGATGGGCTTGTCCAGCTGCTGCCCTCTGTCTCCCACTCCATGAACCCCGCGTCACTGCCCATGCCGAGCCAGCACTGGGTTAACTGACTCAGGAAAATGACCTGCAGAAAAAACAACCATTTTTAATAGGCTGTTCTCAGAAAGATCAATGTGGGTCACCCCCAAGGCGCTGAAACTTCTGTGTGAGCATAGTGCTGAAAAAAAGTGCAGTGGAAGAAATGAGTGACCAGAAACAGGGGAGGTTTTGGGGTGGTTTAAGTCGACTTAAGTGAGGTTGCAGGTTGGAGGCTCTAAGTTAGCAGCAGACAATTCCTCCCACCTCATCAGCATGGAACTCTTCTTTATGCTGCTTGCATAAATCCAGGCTCGAAGAACTAGAGCAGGTAACTAGCTTTCAGTGAGTTTGGCTCCATGGTGGTCAGGCAAGAGTTACAACCTGCTTGAGAGGAGCAACAGAAGCATGGCAAAACCCACCCAGGCTGCCATGGAGAGGAGGAAGGAAACCTGCCCCTCTTAGCAGTGAGCCAGCAGAACAGCATAGCAGTGATGTGATGCCCCGTCCTCAGGCAAGTGTCTTCTGTGCATTCCTCTTTCTGGACGGGTCAGACAAACCTTGAACTTTCTGGACAACATACAGAAAGAAAGGGATGTGATGTAAAGGTTTTATAAGTACAAATTCAGGTGTTTGACTTTTAAACCATAAATGAATAATGGAGATCATCTCAAGGAAGTACCCAGGCTCACCGTTCACACTGTTCTGTAACATGCTCTGGAATACCATCAAATTCAATTGTCTTTTTCTGTATTTTTACATTAATAATGTAAAAAAAAAAAAACCAAACCCAACAAGTGTTAGCAACCTTTGAATCAAATAATAAAGATCTGTCAGAAATAATGCCAAGTTGGTCCCTTTCTAGAAAAAAATTCATTGTAGTAACTCCAAGTTTCATTAACTTTTTTTCAAGTCTGCATGAATGAAAGCCCAGGCTTAAAGGAAAATTTTACTTTTCCATTTTTTGGCTGATTCTAATTTACCCAAATGAAAGTGGTCAAATGAGGGAAATCTTGACAAGCTTCAAAGAAGTGCTATAGGGATAATTACCCAGTGTGTTTCATAAACAGTTTTTCTTAAACTTGGAAAATATACAGAAATTGGTAGGTACTTTTGTAAGAGCAAACACAAAGATTTCTCCTGAGATGCAGTGAATGGAGCCTGTAAATTACAGTATCAGATTTTGTTTCTGGCAAATTATTTGTTCTTGCCCAGAGCACAGGGAGGACTTGCATTCTTCTTCCCTACTGCATTACAATCAGATCCAGAGCTCATTAAGAAAGTATTGTAATGTTTCTTTATATATATGTATGTATGTATCTAGAAAAAATTTATAGAGGTGGTTAGTGGTCGTCTGAGGGGAAGACAGAATCAGCCTCATTTACAGAATGGAAGATTTAGATCAGATATTAGGGAAGACTTTCTAACCATGAGGAATTTTTACAGCACTAGAATGAGGTTTTGAGAAGGTTGAGTAGATATTATCACTGGTTAAAGAAGAGGGATTAACTAGGGGTTCCTCCTGTTCTCCCCCATCCATGCTGGCAACTCCTTTCAGTTCTATGTGTGGCACCTCTGAAGTTTTGAAGAGTCCTGCATCAGGTTTCATAATTAATTCCCTTATTAGCTAAAAACTATTATGCAGCCCTTCTAGCAGACCTGTTTAAGCAAGCGCTGCAACAATGTGGTGCTATGTTACACTTCCTGTAGAACGTTTTGGGTTGGAAGGGACCATTAAAGGTCACCTAGTCCAACTCCCCTGCCCTAAGTGGGGACATCTTCCACTAGATCAGGTTTCTTAGAACCTGACCGTCAGTGTTTCCAGGGATGGGGCTTCAGTGTTTCACCACCCATACTGAAAAAAATTTCTTCCATCTAATCTAAATCTACCTTCTTTTAATTTAATGCCAGTACTCCCTGTACTGTCACAGTAGGCCCTGCTAAGAAGATTGCTCCATCTTCTTATGGACCCCCTTTAAGTATGAAGGCTTACAAGGTGTCCCTTGAGCTTTCCCAGGCTGAACAACCCCAACCCTCTCAGCCTTTCTTCATAGCAGAAGACTTCTTGCCCTCTAATCATTTTTGTGGCCCCCTGGACCTGCTCCAACTTGTTGGAGAAGATCTTGGAGCAGGAGAGACTTTAGACAAGTGTAACTAGTGGAATTACGCTGCGTGCCATCCCACCAGCTGTATTTGGATAAAGGCAGACCCAGCTGCAGCTTAGGGATGGGTTTGTATCCTTGCAATGGGGGACACAACATCGCATTCATCTTTCCCCAAGGGTCAGACACATTCCTTAGCAGGTAGTAGAAAGGTGTGTATCTCCTCCTTTAATACTCTGTCTCACTTCTGATAAAAAACTGCCCTTACATTAGGTGTGCTAATGAGAGCACTTTCCTCCCCAGATCATTTACGTACAGTTATAGTAAAGGTGCACATTGTTATTTGGCACTTGTAAAACATAACTATTCTATTAAAAAAGAAAACCGTCAAGTGCATGATAAGGAATTCTCAGTGCAGTTCTGGAACTGGAAGAGAATTGAAAATGAAACTATCAGTTCCAAGAGAGCTTTTTAGGATTCAGTGTTGCAGTACAGATAAAAATAAAGTTTTAAATTATAAATCGTATTTGCCATCGCAAGTAGTCCCGCTGAAAGAAAGAGGAAAACTGCATAGAGAGTTCAAGCCAAAGCAAAGCCCTTTAGGTAGCTTACTTCCATATTTCGGTTGAGATTATAAAACCAAATTGTTATTGACGTTAAAGAAATCGGTCTGGTGGAAATGCAGGACGCGTGCCTTCTGTGACTTCTCAACAGCTTTCCAGGCACTCTGAAACTAGCATCAGCTTTCTGTAAAAATCGGGTATTTGGTGAAGATATCTTTTATTGGAAAAGGAACGCCTAGAGAGCCAGCTGCTACCAAACGAGTATGTATTATTAACAAAGGACTCAGAAAGCCTTCTGCTCGCTGAAGTAAAACAAATACACAATTTAATCTAAGCTCTGAATTTAATTAACTGCAAGGAAAAAGGGAAAAAAAAAATCAAACTGTTGTTTTTTCACGAGCAATTATGCCTAAATATGATATTGTAGGTGCGTATGAATTTTTCATATAATCATTTGTGCACACAAATAAAGCATTTATGTAAGCAAAGACTAATTGTCTGCACAAATCTTGTCAACTCAGTGGGCTTTCAGTACGTGCAAGCAACGCCCGTTGCAGAATAAAGATGGCCTGGCAGCTTTTCTGGAGCCATGGTCAATAAACTTCTCTGTACAGAACTCTCATAGTTAAGATGTACTAGATGCTGTGCTTGGTGTGTTTACAGCACAGATAAGGTGCTGGTGAGATCATTGTGGACTATGGTGATGTGCACAGTCTCTGGTCAGTCTGTTCACTGGAGGAACTATGCCTAGAAATAAACTTATATTAAGACACTGGAACAGGTTGCCCAGAGAGGTGGTGGAAGCCCCATCCTTGGAAGTTTTTAAGCCCAGGCTGGATGGGGCTCTGAGCAACCTGCTCTAGTGGGAGGTGTCCCTGCCCATGGCAGGGGGGTTGAAACTGGATGATCTTTAAGGTCGTTTACAACCCTGACGATTCTATGATTCTAAGGTGTAATGGATGTCTGTGAGCGGTTGCTCCCCTGCAAAAAATCCACTGTTGTGGCTGCACCGGAGCACAGGCTGTACTTAGGCTGATTAAGGTTCAGCCATGTGCTGAGAACCTCTGCAAGAGTTAAGTTCCTTTGAACTAGTCTAATTTTTCTGTGTTGTGATTGGAATAACAGTTGCTTGGCTTGGCACATGAGCGTGCCACCGTGTGACTGAGCATCCTGTGTTACCTGGTGGGCACAAGTCCAGCAATGTGACAGGGAAAGCCTGCAAACCCTCCTGAAAGGATGACATGAACGGGGAGAATGAATACTGTTAGAAGAAAATGTATCATTCTGGATCCTACAGCCCAAGAGAGACAAGGCTGCTGCTGCTGCTCCATGTCTCCAGGTCCAACCAGTAGCGAGGCTGGACGTGTATTTCCAGCCAGCACACACACAGAAGGACACAGACACACTACATACATACATACGTATTTGGCCAACTACATACATCACATACACACTCAGAGTACTCACACCAACACGGACAGCACTAATGGCCTTATCCTGCTTTCCCTCTGCCTGGACAGTATGAAAGCCCACTAGTGAGAAAAGAAAAAAAAATAAATATATATTTATATAAACACATATATATAAGGTAAGTCCCTGCAGCAGCTGCTCTCAGACACTCAGTCTGCCCAGTAGCTGATCCCTTGATCCCAGTCTTGCCAGTTGCTAGCATCTGGACATATAAGCCCCAAGGCTGCAGCCCTACTCTAGTTGGTGGTACAGAGTGTCAGGCACGAGCAGTTGGCCAGGACTTCTCAGGTCCCATAGGTGATGGCCTTGAGCTCTTGCCTTATGAGATACACAGGTGTTCTCATGGCCAGAGCTGGTCCTAAGAGACCCACTCACCTCTGGGACACTTCACCTATTCACAGCCTGGTCCAGCTCGATCTGGGGCTGACAGCTCTGCGGAAACAGCCCTGGGAGGGGCCCAGACAAGGTGGTAGTACTTTGGTTTGGGTTCTCACCTGCAAGTGTGTCCCTCTGCTTCTCTGGCTTGTGCAGTGCAGGTGGGCTCTGGGGTGTGCCTGGGAGCAGCCTGGGAGGGTATAATTTGGGCTCCCCCTCCTGCCATTGCCACTCTGAGCTCATGCAGATAAGCTTTATCTCATTAACTAGACTAAATATTGGTGAGCACTTTGTTCTACACCTTGCTATGACCAAGTAGTGGGACCAGTCCGTTGGTTTGACTTAGTTCTGTGTGCTGACTTGTGAGCAGAACCCAGAATTTATTTCTGGCAACCACAGGGGATATTTTTCTTGTTCAATAACATACTTTTTCCATCCAGTTTTCTGTTCTTATGGTTTGTAAACTGATTACATGCATGATACATAAATTGGAGCTATTCATTTCGTTAGAAATAGATTTAAATTACTAGAATTTAAATGACTTGCTGACAGGTGACTCATGAAATAAATAAAAAAAAAATAAAATACGTTCATTAATTTAATTTTTCTGCTTATTTAGAACATAATTAAAGGGAAGAATTTGTGACTCATGTGAGCAGTTTTTTCTCCTGAGAATGGTCATCTTGGAACCAACAAAACTGGAGAATAAAAAGATACTTCTGCGTGAGATTAGTATCACTGCTGATAATAGAGCAGCAGCTCTGTGTGACCCAAAATCCAATGCTGAGATTTACAAAATTACTTCTCACAGGCCACTAAACTGCTAGGTGTCTAAACTTCTACCAGGCAAGTTTCCTGCAGACCTGTTGCTGCACATCGTTTCATGGCACATACAGAAATGCCTTTGCTTTGGCCGTGCTGCACAGCTGGTTACCTACTGGACATGTCCTTGAGCCCAGGCAAGATTTTCTCAGTCCTTCTTCCTTTACCAACCACAGTTGTGGGGCTTTGTCCGGGAGCTGCTGTCAGGACTTGCTTGGTGGAAGGAGGGTGCAATGGTCTCGTTCTCTCCATTTTTATCAAGAGCCCTGTGGTTAAAGAACATAGAGAGGATGTAGGCATCCAGCAGCCACGCCTACCCTGTGCCTCAATGAAGTTGCTTTTAGAGAAGGACAGACCCAAATGTCCATGTCCTGCATTCCAGGTCAGAGCTCCAACAACTTCATCTTCCCTTTCCAGCACTGAATTTATAAAACAAATTTCTTCTGGTAAAGATATTTTAGACAATTCCTAATCTCTCTTCCTTTTTTTTTTTTCGCATTGCATTACACTTCCATACTGTGGATGGAATTAAACTTTATTATTGGATTTTTGTCATAATTAGTCAAAAAGAACAATTCTGGTTAAGGCTGACACCTTTTTAATGGGTATCTTTTTGTGGAAAATGGCTTCTGCTATACATTTCAGTAATTTAACACAGTATTGCTAATATATGATACACTGCAGAGTATTTTCAAATATTTGGGATTTAAAATACCAAATTTATCTCATATTCTTCTGATTTGACTAGCTGAACAAAAAGAAGATCCAAAGAGGCCCAACCTGATGCTGCAATAGCACAATTTCAGCTGAAGGTTTGGGAAGGGGCATTGTTATTAATGTGTGCTGGTTGTTTGCATTATGGTCCTTTGTCAGTATGAGCATAGTGCCTGATTTGAAATACTTGTAATCCTGGAGTTGTATGAAGAACTAAAAATAATGTGGCTATGGTAAATCCAAAAGACAGGAAGGCCAGGGGAACTCATTAGTGTAACAAAGAAAACAGGCTAAGGAGGGAAATCAGGAGGACAAATCACTTTGGTTTTCTTTATGTGGAGTGGGAATATGCAATAGCAGATGAGATTAGATATAAGGAAAGTACTCTTGTGAGAAGGGGCAATTTGTCAATCACACTGAGAAAGAAGATGAAGCCAAGTAATAAATGAAATCATGAAAAGAACTCGGAGAAAAATATCGAACAGAAAACTGAGAGACAGAAATATTCCTGAAGGAAAAAAAGATGAGAATTACCAGCGCTGGAAGATGCAGATGATTACAGAGGCACTGAAATCCAAAAGGAAAGGGCTCAGGAAGCAATGGTATTAATGATATCCGATAGATCAAGAAGAACAAGAAAAATACTTCGCTGCAGGTGAATGAAAATTTTGGTCAAAGGAGTTCCAATTTAGCAGAAAAGTCAAAATGGATTAGAAATGATGTTGGGAAGAGATGGTGGAACAACATAAGCAAGGGCTACACTTGGGGGCCTGGACAGTGCCTATAAAAAAGGGCAAGGCTCAGAGAAGTGTTTTTCACAGTCAATCGAGGAAGTACTTGGGGCAGAAGAAAATGACCCGAAACAAAAAGTATTAGAAAAGATAGAAAGTGAGATGAGAATATGAATTATTGGATGAAAGGGATAAACAGAAAGAAAAGCAGATGGTTATTTCTATTTTTTTTCCCCTGTACCATGAAGAAAAGTGTATCATATACAATTTTAATGACTTTTTACCTTGGTTTTCACTAAAAGAGTAAATTGTAATTGGAGGGGCGATTCAATAAAACCTGCAACCAGAGGGTAAGATCTCTTTCTGCAGTAACAAAAGAATAAGTGATAAGTTGGGTATTTCATCTGTAGCTGGAGTAGAAAGGAGAAGCTGTCATGTGGAGATCCAGGAGACCAGAAGAAAGCCTGATGAAGTGCCTTCCTTGAAAAAAGATGAGAAGGAAGTTAGGAACTTGTATACTATAAATTTCACTTCAGCTCCCCCCAAAATACTGGATAAATAATAAATTGCTTGTATACAGATTAATAGTTCTACCACACATGTTTCACGAATCACTCAGGTTAAAGAGAATCTAATTTTCTACTGGGTAAATTGTGACAGGCCTTGTAGATAGGAGGCAAACAATAGGTATCCTGTATTTTTCTTTCAGTAAGCCTTTTGATGCCACCTTGTAACATCGCTCTGAAGTACAGGAGGGAAATATTGCCCACATGAAAGTAGCACAAGGGGCCAAACACTCCCTTGGAAAGCTTAGTGTGAAGGCAAGTTTTATCCAACAACGCATGGCTGTTTAAAATGCACCAGATGAATTAGGATTCCAGAGCACTCGGCTTTTCTCTGTCGACTATTTAAAGTACTGATTTTGGTTTTTCTGATCAATTCTCTGAAGTTGGGGAAGATTCATACCCCTCTAGGTTTGAGTGGTTTACTATCAGCATAGAAGGGTAGGCTTTTGAGGGAGAATGTTGGATTTCAGCAGCAGTCAGTACGTTCAGTAAGGAGTTGGATGCTGGAATACGTGTGACGCCTGTCGGATTTACAGGCACTCCCAGCTGATCAGGCTAACGTGGCTTTTTTGGGGGAAAGGATTGAATTGTGAAAGCTTCTTGATGCATTGAAAAAAAAACCCGTTTGAAACCAGAAAGTACAAAATGCTCTAAGTTGTGTACAGTGTACCCAGCACACTGCCCGTCCCTGTCGCTGGCTGTTGCTCAGTTTCCCCCGTGAAGAGACACGAGCCTGAAGCAGTGAAGAAACCGGGAGTCGCGCGGGGCCTTGCCTCCCCGCCTCCACCGTGGGTTCGAGCAGGAGGAGGGCGGCTCCAGCCTCGCTCGGGCCCTCAGAGCCCTGCAAAGCCCAGCTCAAGGGCCAGGACTCGGGGGACACAGAAACCTGCCAGCGGGGGGGGGGGGCCGGCCGCCACCCACTGCTCCCCTCGGCCCGGTGAGGGCCCCTTCGCCCGTCGGGGCTTCCGCTTGCGGGGTGCGGAGAGGCGGAGCCGGGACAAGAGCCGGTGCCGGCGGCCAAAGGGACCGTCACGATCGCCGCCGTCGCCCACACGGCGGGAACAGGGGGCGGAGCCTGGGGCGGCCCCGAGAGGCGGGGCCGGAGGGCGGTGCGCTCCCCTCCCCCCTTCCCTCGCCTGGTTGCCAATGGGCGGGTCCGGGTATCCCCGCTGCCCGCCTCTGTCGTTCGGGGCGAGTCCATTGCGTTCCGCCCGGGGGGAGCTTCGGGCCCGGATGCTGGCTCCCCGTCGGGTTTGGAGAGGGGGGAAGGAGCAGAGATAGCTGCCATCCATCAGGACGGGCGCTGTCCCGAGACAGCGGGGGTGGCTGATCGGGCGGGGGGAGCCGCTTTGACGGGGCGGCTCTCCCCTCCCCCTTCCGCCCCCCCCGCGTCCCGGCGGGGGATGGTGTGTCCCGCAGCGCGCGCCTTGCTCGCGCGGTTCGGCGGCTCGGCGGGGGGAGGGGAGGGGAGACCCGGGCCCCGGCGGCTTCCTAGTGAGCGCGGGGGGGATATCGAGGAGGGGTCGCGGGGAGGGGGGGGACACCGCGCGGTGCTGGCGGCCGGGACCATGTCGGCGGACGAGGAGGAGCTGAAAGTCCCGGAGGAGATGTTCAAAGATGTCAAGTTCTTCGTGGTGGGAGACATCGACCCCAAGGTACCGGGTCACCCTCCCCCGAGCCCCTTCCTTCAGCTCCTTGTCTTCCCTTCACCCCCCCCCCCCCCGCGGGGGGGGGGGGCCACCGTGGGATCGTCCAGCTCCTCTCAAGCCGCCCCCCCTCCGGCACTTCCCGCGCGGGCTCGAGGCTCACGCGCCGCTTCACAGCACGCGCCCTTACCGCCTCCCGGGGAAGGGGCGGGGGGGGGCGCGCGGCTGAGGGACTCTGTGTGTGGGGGGGGAGGGGGGGGGAAGGTAACGGCCGCGGCCGGCTCGCCGCCACCCGCCATGGGAGCCGGCGGCCCCGGCGCGCAGGCCCCGTAGCCGCCCGAGCGGAGGAGGGGCGGGCGAAGGGACTTCCTGTTCCAGCTCGGGCCGGGCGGGCAGCCGGCTCTGCCCGCCGCTCCTCCGCCCCGGCTGCGGGGCGCTCCGAAGGGTCGCGTTCGGCTCCCTCACCCCTACCGCGCCGGCCCTCCCGCCCTCGGCGTCCCGTCGGGCCGGCCCCGGCCGTTCCCGTCCCCGCCCCGCCGCTGTATCCGGACTCAGGACGGGGATGGTGACAGGCCGCTCTCGGCGCGGGGAGGCTTCACGAAGTCAGGCTCGGCGGGCTCTCCCCTCCCCTGCCCATGCGGGCGTGCCTGCCCTGCCAGCTCGCTGCGAGCCCCACAGCATGGGCAGGGTCCTGGGGCAGCCGGGGCTCTGCTGCCCCCCCGGGACCTTTCAGACCCGCTGGGTGCACAGGAGTGCTGATCTGGTTCGGGTGCGACCACTGTGTTTTCCCTGCCTGGATCCAGAGGTGGCGAGGTGCAGAAGGTGCGGGCAAATGACCATCCGGCCCTCTGGCCTAGGGCAATACCCTAGATGACAAGGTTGGCCTACTCCGGCCTAGGGCAGCACCCTGGATGATGCAGTTGGCCTTAAGAGTTAATAAATCCCTGTCATGTTGGATGAAGGTGGTTTTAAAAACAAAGTTTCTGTGGCATGTCCAATTACACAAGCGTTTGAAGTGTACCGTGTCTAGCTTTAGGACAGCACCTTCATGCAGACAGATTACTACATGTTTCACGCTGAAATTAAAGTCTGATTCTTTGGTCATTGCTGCAGTTGAATCTTTGTTCAGCATTGGCTTGCTTTAATCTCATTCCTGGCATTCGCTGAGGCTTGTAGGCCTTTAAGTGAAATTGAGACATAGGCACTCACTTGTTGAGATGTTTTCTCTCTGTAGGAATAGGATTATATGCTGAAAGCAGTACACTCTGTGAAAATAGCAGGAAAAATACACCAAGGCCTTTAGCCAGAAAATTTTTGCCCATGTGCTAGAGCTTTTATAACAATTCCTGTATTTAAAAATCCAAACCTATAGCAGCAATACTATGTGTATGAAGATGAATGCAAAAAAAACCCCAAAACAAACCAGGACTCTTGTATATAATTTATCATGTAAACAATGTCCCAAAAGGCGTGTAGTTAGTTCTGTGCTGACATAGCAAGACAATCAGTAGTGTTCCCATTCGGCAAGTAAACAAACATTCTCTTAAGCCAGTTTTTCTTTCTTACTTTTGAGTTGTATTCTTCTTAGAAGTTAGTGTTGTTCTCTGAAGTCTTTGATTTGCTCTAAATTAGGTACACTAAATTCTCCTCTATTTGTGGATGGCTTCTTAGAGTTGCAGGCAGACACTGAAGGTGACTCTGGTGGGATGGATAAGGTTGGGCACAGCACTGCAGAGAACCGGCTACGCTGCTTCCAACATTGGTTTCTGCTGGGAGCTGTTTAGCCATTTTCTCACCATGAGTGATGCCTGAATTGCCAAATCCTACGGATCTGAGTTGTTTCTGCAGCCAGCTGGCCTGTATGGACACCGTTCCGTCCATCACTCTGGTTTCTGAAATGGCTCACTGGCACGGCACAGCGTTGCACAGAGGCAGGGGCTCACTCCTGGCCAGGCTGGAGAGCCTTTGGGAGCACTAGGCACCAGGGAGGGCAGAGTCCTGCCTGGGCTGCCTCGCAGAGCTGAGTCAGGAAGAGTGTGTGCTGAGGTTTTTGGTGGGTGCCTTTGTCCTCCCATCCACAGGTGTCCTCTGCGGTACCCTGGGAGGAACCTGAACGAGTACAGTTGTGTTTTGAACCAAGACAGAAAGCAGGAATTCTACACTGAAATCCACACATAGCTTTTAAAAACAGTTTTTGTAGTGAAATGTTGTTCTGTTACTAATAACAAAAACTACAGGCATATTTGGTGCTTTTTACTTCTTCATACACAAACAGATGATAGCCTGATTTTGAAAAGAAGTTTCCTCCATATTTTGGGGAGGAGCACAATTCGATCAGCTTAAATTTCCAGATGGCTTCATGGAAAACCAGTTACCTTAATAAATATTAAAACAGTCCTAGCACAAGTCGAAATGAATCCAAGATTAAGAGGAAAAAAAAGTAATGTATTCAGGTGAATAACTTCCTACCCACTACCTATTGAAACACATGCAGCATAAGCCAGAAGGAAAACAAAAGCCTGGAATTGTGCCTAGATGTTCTTTGGCAAAGGAGGGAGAATTAGGCTGCTGGCTCTCAACTTTAAATCCATTCCGTTGGGATGTGCACGTGGCTACTCGCATCTTACAGTGGGTGATGAGTAGATGTCAGCTGTTATTTTTTTTAATAAATGCTTTATCTGTTTTCCTCAAAGATGTAAACCCAAACCATCGTGTTCTGGTAACACCAGTTAAAATCAGTACTTCATACAGAAAGAGGTAAAAAGTCATGCAGTGCATCATAAGGACTTTGAGCAGGATATTTGGTTTCTGCTTGCCTCTTGTTTTATTATTTCTTTTTTTTTTTTATGCCCATTGTTTTACTTCTTAGCTTTAAAATATTCCTCCTGGTTTGTTTGGTTTTGTTTTGTTTTTCAACACAGCTTTCAGTGGGAGAGATTTCATTTAATGGACATAAACTAACACCTGAAGTGCAGGATTTTTACAGTGGTCATATTAGGGCTTTCCAGCATTTTGTTTTCTAGTTGCAGGTATGTGGTTGATAATAGTATAGGTGAAGTTCTTGTGCTAACAGAACTTTTCAGTACAGGCCTTAAACTGAAGGTCATGTGTTTTGAGTTTTGAAGTTGACATGAGCTAAATTAGGAGAAGTCTTTTCCATACCGCTTTAAATGATCATATGCAGTCAGTATAATATTTATAGTGTTGAAATGTACTACCTGAAACTAGTGTAACTTCCTGCATAAGCTGACTCTGAACAAACTCTTTATTGGGGCTTTGTTTCGATACAAAACCTTTCATACTTCTAGCTCATTAGTTGTAACTTCTTTTTTGCGCTGTCAGATTTGGGCGCTCAGTTTTCATTGCATTCACTCCTGGGTTTAGCCTTCCCTCAAACAGTTGAATGGAGCGTGTGACTTGGGAAGAGCTGTGCAAGACAACGAACTTGTATGCTGAGGCTGTTCTTAAATAGCTATTCTTTTCAAAAGCACTTTATTTTGATGTAGTTTTTCCCATTAGAGTTAGAGCATCACCTGTTAAGTTGCAGTTAACCAGATTTCATGCAGGAAGGTAGCCCTTGATTTCAGAGATTGGTGTGTAGAATGGAACCATCCTCTCCTGCTCCTCACTGTGTGGTGGCAAGAGCAGCAAACTCATTATCCATTTTCTTGATTATTGTAGAATATTTATTTTGTAATTACTACACATTCATCCACTGTAGAAAAAAAAAAAAAGAAGTTGATTTAACAAAGAAAAAAGTGTTTTAAAGTCAAATACTCTAGTCAGGAAATGTCAAAATTGCCTCTCCACTGCATGGTGATTTTTCCATCCTTGTTTTTCTGCTTAGTACAGATGCTTTGTAATAGCCCAATCCCACATTCTGAAAGAGTCTCTTTTTCAGTGCCTTCTTTGTCCTTTAGTTTAGTGTGCAGGGTAGTTAATAATTGCTTAATATTTTGTTTGATGAATGCAGTGCTTTGCTGTCTGCTGTTCAGTGTTGTGGGGATAATGTCCTGTTATGACGGAGTGTCCCCAGCAAATTTTGAGGGATAGACACCTGCCCCTAGCAGGTTTTGGAGGATGAACATCATGCCAGGTCCTTTCTGCAAAATCATTATGAAGTGAAACTCTGTTTCTGAATAACAAAAGAATAATCTTAACTGGCATTTTTAACATTGGAGCTCTAGACCTTATTATTTTAAAACAGTTTTCTCTTCTTCCTCTCTACACCCCACTACCTTCTCTGTTACTTTTATTCCAATAAAAGTGAGACTTGTTTCTGGGGGGCAGGACTGGATTCATCACACAGATCTCTACAGTTCGGTTGAGAGAAGCTGAACTCTTAAACCAGCATCTTCTCTGTGACAGGGCCTTTGCTGAAATACAAGATGTGCTTTGTAAGTTCTGAGGTCTAGTGCATTTTCTGAGGATAGAGTGAGAGATTTCAATTCCAGCTCTTCGAGGTAGTAACAAAGAGGACATGTGTCCTAGTTTTATTTTTTCTTTCTTACTCTTAATTTCTTAGTCCTCATCACTTTTTTTCCCCAATACATCAGCCCTTTATTAGAATGATTTCTCTTCTCAAGGCAGTGCATACATTTTTTTGCTTGCAGATCCTTCTCATTGGAAGGTGCTGTTACACATACGCTCTCCTCAGTTCTTCTGGCTGGCTGCACTGTTTTGGAGCAGCTGGACAGCTTCTTCAAACTTACTCATGTGCTCTGGGATGAGGTATTTTGATCAGGTCTAGAAATACTGGAACCAAATGCCTTTGGTGAAGGTGGAATTCTTTTCTTAGTTGTTAAATGAACATTTACAGAACACGTGTGAACATTTGAATTTTTTTTTCCCCTATGCAAGAAAATAACTGGCCAAATCTAGAAGAACTGCTATGAAGACTGTACAGTTATGTGTACAGTTATGATGTTACCTTTTCAAAAGTAATCATAGGGTTACCTTTTTTAAATTTCAAGCTCTTTTACAGTATATTAAAATGCTTCCAAAGCTGTTATGTGCAAAAACAAACACGAGAAGAGGGATTTCCTTACCTTGCTTAGGATAAAATTGTTTAGAGATGTTTTTTGAGGAATATGTGTTTTGGAAATATTTTGAAATTTTCCAGATTTATGTGCCAGCCTGAATTAGTCTGGAAAGTAAATCTGATGAAAATATGGCAGAGATGTAAACCACTAGCAATCGGGTTTTAAATGGGAGCTTCAAAAAGAGTCCTGGCCTCTGAGAGGAGGACAACCAAGAGAGAAGGTCATATTCATTCCTCTCATGTGTTAGTGTGTTCCTGCATTAACTTCTTCTTAAATAAAAGGTGCTAAATTTGTTGACTTCTCCCCGTTCTCTTTTGGGTTTAGGTTATTCAACTTCTGAAAGCTGGGAAAGCAAAGGAAGTTTCTTACAATGCGCTGGCTTCACATATTATTTCAGAAGATGGAGACAATCCAGAAGTTGGAGAATCTCGTGAAGTTTTTGATCTCCCTGTGGTAAAGGTGAGTGACTCATCCATGATATTGTCAAAGTACTGACATAGATGCTTCACTATTATAGCAGAAAATACTAATGTTTGGATGATGACCAAATGAAACATAGCTTTAAAAATCTTGTGCTTTTGTTAGACAAGCTTTTATCCTGACTGATAGATGTCTATTACAGTTCTGTTCTCTCCTTTCTCTTGTTGCTATGTAGCTATCAGTGGCTTGGTTTGTTTTTTTTGTTTTCTGTTTAATGTTTTTTCCAGATCCTTCCTCTAGTCATTTGTGAGATGGTGTCCTATTAGCTGTACTTTTCAGAAGTTTCTTATGGGAAGGTTCTTACAAACTTCTGGAAAACCTCAGTTTACATTAAGTAGTCACTACTGAGGGATTCTCTTAAACACATAATTGGCAATGTGCAAAAGTATTTTATTGATTCTGCATATGTGTATTACACTAATTGTAAACAACAGGATAAAAGATTCTGTTGATTTAGTTTTTCAAGTTGTGGTGGGTTTTTTTTGTTTGTTTGTTTTTGGTTTGTTTTGGGTTTTTTGTGGTTTTGTTTGTTTTTCATTGTTGTTGGTTTTGTATGGTTTGGTTTTGTTTGGCTCGTTTTCTACTGGAATTACCAATATTTTGTTGGTACCTCGTAACACGGGGTTATTTTTCCAGTGAAAGATTCTGCACTTCATGTTTGAAAAAGTGACCTTGTGACTCTGCAAGTTATGAGGTTGAGAAGAAGAAAAAGCCCTAGTGTTTCACTGCCAGTACCTTTGGGTACATCATTCTGGGTTATTTAGTTGCAGGAGGCATTAGAGAACTTAGGTAGCTTATGTCATGAGAGTTCATCTGACAGTGTAAAAGTCTGAATTAATTAAAAAAAAAAAAAATGGTGCTTAGCTAGAGACCTTATAGTTATAGTGGGTGTGATGATTAAGTTTTAGTTCCTTTTTCTTAAGTGTTCTGTGGCATAATTTTAATCTTAAGAACAAGAAGACTGTTGCCGTTCCATGTGAAGGAAGGACTTCAGCATTGGAACAGTGCTTTCTAATGCTATTTACTTAAATGATTTTATTTTCTTTATAACTGCTACTAGCTAAACTTTTTCGTTTGCCAAGCAAGAGCAAGTTTTTCACTTTTTCAGGCTTCCAAATGGAAAAAATGCTCCAAAAAATGCTCCTGAAAACATCACAGCATGATCTGTAATCAGGAAGATTAGACTAAATATTAAGGGACTGGAAGTCAAAGGCAAAGGTAGCTTGTGACACAGAATGAGGAAGAGAAGAGCTTGAGGGAGGAAAATCTCACTTCTTTTTATTTTATTTCCCCAGAGGATCGAGGAGTTACTAAATATTTTTATTTCTTTTTTTTTGTATGCTTCCTTCTAAGGGAAAGAGAGTAACAAGGATTGATACACCATAAACATATTTACTACAATGTATTTTTTGTTTGTTGTTTTGAGGAAAAGTAACTTCATATTGAATATGCTGCCACTCTTTCCCCCTTTTTCCATACTTGCTGTGATGGGACCACTGTCCTACATCTCCTCCATTCTCTGCCACCTCCCTCTCTCTGTTTGAGCCCTTCTGTCCTAGGATACTGCCAGTTGGGAGCCATCACCCACCCATGTGTTTGGCAGCTGGCATTGCTGTGTGTTCAGAATCTGCTTTCTGTGTAAGGTTATGCTGCCTGACTGCTTGGTGATGAGTGTAAGGCAGGGGGCTTTGTGGTGGGTTTGTTGTTTGCTTGGGGTTTTTTTAGAACAGGAAGAACCAGAAAAAGGGAGAGGATAAATAAATACTCTAAATGGTTTTCCTGACACAATAGAAGGACAAGAGAAAGGGATTTTGCTCCTGTATTGCTGAACAACCTCTGAGCAGTCTTTGTGTTAACTCTTAGAGATAAATCAGAACAATATTTTTTTGTAAAGGCCTCATACAATGTCTGTGAAACAGTTGAACTTTCAAAGCTGGGAGATACACATTGAAACCAGCTACAGTATGAACTTGGAAGGTAATTTGTATTTCATACATGCAAACCAAGGCTTTTAATCTGTTGTGGTTTTTATTTTTCAGCCTTCCTGGGTGATCTTGTCTGTTCGCTGCGGAGCTCTTCTGCCGTATCCTTTTAGCTCAAATTTGAGTCAATTCTATCAGAAACGTGTTAAAATAGATATGAGGAATTAAAGACTTTTCCAAGTATGTACAGCTTGAATTTTTAAAATGATAGGATGTGTTTTGCCTGCCAAGATTGCAGTGTGCTTGGAGCTTCTTTGTCTTACTTCAGTTTTCCTGTCCCTGTGGCTATTTTGGATGCTTAATAGGCACTTATAAGAAAACCATCATCAAATTGAAACATTTTAGTTGGAAGCTGATAATCAGCTGTGAGGATCCAGAAAAAATGCTGGAGTACAGTAAGGGGGCAAATGATGGTTCAGAGTAGAATGTCCTGTTCTGCCTTTTCTAGAAACAGAATTAAGGAAGGGATAAATGCACAACTCATGTCAACACTGTATTATAAGTAACATTTTATAAACAGATAGTGTTAGTAGTCCCGTTTTTGGGATAGTCTGTCCTTGCCTTTCATAGACCCTTGTTGTTTTTGTTTGGCTAGATCTGTGTGTCTTAAGTTCTTTGGAGCATATATTCTTGCATATGGATGGCATATCCCTTCCTCTTCTTGTCAGTTATTATTGTTTCATCTTTGTTTATGTTTCCCTCAATTTTTTTTCTTTGGATCATAGGTATGGTATTAGGAATTCAGATCTCAGGGTGCTTCAGTGATTCAGAATTCATGTTTTATACCCAGTATTTCAAGGTATGTGCCTCTGCATCTTGCTGTGTCTCGACTGTTTTAGAAATAGCCTGTATACTCTTTACTTCCCTAAGATAACTCAGCTCAGGGAGTGAACTATAGGAAGAGGATGCATTGAATTATCAGTTAAAATGATACAGCAAGGTCTTTACAGCTGCTTTGGTCGCAGCAGTCAACATGTTAAGATAGGGATCAGCAGGTAGTGTGAAACACTCACCAGAGTCACAGATAGTCCTCTGATTGAAGCATTAGAAAGTTTTCTATGAGTGACTTGGCTTCCAAATGGAAAAAATGCTCCAAACATTACACAGGAAAGCCCAGATTAGCAGAACTACTCATGTATTAAAAATAAATTGGTTCTTGTGATGTGATTTAGGCTGGTAGTTTTTGTCTTTGGCATCTGGAAGTAATAATTGTTTTTATCACCCTCTCGTCATTAGGATGTGAGAGTACAGTTGCATATGTCTCATGTCTGTAAGCCTTCTCCCTGTTTCTAAGGAGTCATTGGAAAAAAAAAAAAAGCAGCTTGGAATTAGTTACATTTTCAAGTTTAGGTAATCCATCATTGCATTATTACTGCTATTCTTTCCCATAGAGAAGTTGCATTATTAGAAAGTTGGTCTTCTGTCTGAAACCAGGGCTTTTGAAAAGGTTACTCTTCAGAGCTGCCATTACTATGTAGTCAGGAGAGAAATCAACAGATAAAACCACTGAGTGATGATGCAATCCCTAACTAAATAGGAGCAATAAAAGTGTGAATGTAGCCCTCAGTGGCTATTGCTCAGGAAGCCTTTATTGTGGGTATGTAGGAATGGCCAAATGAAAGGGCCAGGTCTCAGTAGTGTCGTATCCTTGAGTTGTATGGAGGAAGGAAGTTCTACACCTGTCAGCAATAAACGTGTCCTTGGACCTTTGGTTTTATTCTTTCTGGTACTTCATGCCCATAGAACCTCATGGTTTTAGATTTTATTCTGAGCCTCACAGTGCTCACTGAAACAGATTAAGTCTTAACTTTGTTTCGTTTCAGTGTCTTTACAACTACTAGTGCAGTGGCATCTGGCCTTTCATTGGGGTTTTAGGTGCTACCATAATGAAAAAAATACAGTAGTTACTAGGAGTAGCTTACTTTTTTTCCAGTTGATTGGTTTTGGACCCTGTGTAGGTAGAGGTTTGAGATTCTCTATTTTTGTCTTTATGTTTTAACTGGAGATTCAGTGCTCAAAGTGGTCATTGAATTTCTGAAGAAACAAATCCTAGAAACATATTTCAACAGTTAGATGTATGGATCTAATAAGAGCCCTAAGGGATTTATGTGGCCTTACCAATACTTGCTGGGCATTTGCCTGACAGTTGTTAAAGGTGAAGTTTAACGTAGAAAGATTTAATACAATAGAAAACCAATTTTGCCTGTTGCTTATAAATACAATTTAGCATTCCACTGTTTTCACCAAGGGGAACTTCAGAAGACAGTGTTCTTCTCTTCCCTGCTAACTGATGTTCGTAGAGTCTGGCTACCCTGCAGTTGAAGGGAAATAACAAAAATGAATCTGAAAGCAGCCTTCGTGAAGAAGGAAAGACAGAGGGTCAGAGCACTTCTGAATTTTCATTGCTAGGAGGAAAAAAAAAAAAAAGTGAGTTTTGTTGCATTCCCTCTTTTTGTTTTCTAAGCCCACTTGGTGCATTGCTTTGCTGCTTTTTTAAGAGAGTCTGTTTCACTCCTGTTCTTTAAAGAGTGCATGTTGCAGTCAAACTGATGGACCTCTTAAAAGTTACATACTGAGCTGTTTGTGCTTTATATGTTCAGAGCAGATGTTAAGGCAGGGAGTAGGCAACAGTACGGTTCTGAAAGATCCAGTATCGAATCACTACCTTAGATGAGATATTGAGCAACACAGTGAAATTTAGGATGTGCATCAGTCTTGAACAGTCTGCTGTATTCTGGATAATGGCAGTAATCTATTCCTAAGTTGTAAAGTGCTCTGGGCTTTATTGTCAGCTTGCTGTGCATTGTCTCAACTCAAAATTTAAGTATTGCTGGTGCATCTGTCAACAGCACAGGGAAAATAATTTTGTTTCATTTGAAGAATCTCAGTGTGTGCTTGTAATACAATGCACATCTGTTTCTGTGGTTATTTTTTCCAACAATATGTGCATGTATCTTAAACACAAAATTGTATGAAAGTGTAGAAAAGGGACGGAAGTTAATAGAAGTCAGATGGTCTGACTGTCTTTTCCAGGTCACTTTTGTCAAACTGTTCACTCTCCTTTTTCACAAGGCCCCTCTCACAGTGGAGATTTCATAGTCTTCCCAGTCAGCTTAACAGTGCTTACTTTGATAGAGTTTAACCTAGTACCGTGATGCAGTCTAGCCTCTACCCTAACTCTGAACAGGGAGAACAAATGATTTCTCTTTTCATTCATCAGCCTTTAAAGGATTTGAAGATGTGTCCTCTTAGCTTCTTAAAAATACCAATTCTTGTCTATCAGTTTCCTCTTGTAAGTCATATTTACTGGGTCTGTTAAAATTCTCACTGCTTTTTCACATACTGTTTCATTTATCTATCTCCTTCATGCATCTGCAAACAAATATGCATTGCTACCAGAGATCTTGTTGAATTTTGAAAGCATAATGGAAAACTTTATGTTAGTTTCAGGCTGTGTTTCTGTTTTTGCATCCCAGTGTGGTGATTTCTCAGTTTATGTTTCACAGTAGCTCCTACATTTCCCCCACCCCCTGTATCTGTTGCCTAGCCAACTTCCAATGCAGAGTTAGACCTCGGTAGGAAAAAATCAGCTGTGGATGGTTTGGTATTTGCATATACTGACTTTCCTACTACTGTTTGCAGATAATCTCTCTAATACTTTGGTTTGTTGTTTTTCTTGATATATGAGCTTGTCCCTTGATGTTCAGTGCCTTTTGTGGACTTGGTAATCATGCTCTATGCTAGGAAACTGTTTCTAATTTTCCAGTCTTTGAGAAATTGCAAAGAGCAGGTTACCTTCCAAAAGGGGTCTTCAACCAAAAAATTTACTATTTGGAAGATAAGCACTTGATAATGGATGGAAGCTCTTGGTAATGACTTGTCTCCTGTAAGCTAAGCATCCTGAGATGGGCTGAGGGAGATGCTCTGGGAAGAGGCAAGATTATAATGTTACCAAATTGGTTATAATATTAGAGGTATCTTAATCCAGGTTGAACCTCATTTTTTTTCCTTGATGTATACAACTTGAATTGGAAACAAACATGTTTTTAAAGATAAAATCTTTTGAATGGTCAAATACATGGTAATACCTGAAAAGTATTCACACTATTTACTACGCACACTATTTAATTTCCTTGTAATGTCCTTCAGGAAGCTCTCATTTAAATTATTTTGCATCCTTGACACCTGCTTTCCAGTGTAAGTGGCTTTTCTCCAGAATCGTGTCAGATCTTTTTTGGAGTCACTGCCTGTCTCTCTCAGGTAAGAAGTCAACTGTATTTCAATCCACTCCAGTGTACAAAGCTTTGGTTTTTTGAAGGGAGATAACCAGGTTTTCTGTTGTACTGTGACTTTTTTTCCTGTATCTTAGGTGAATTACCACCTGAGACAGTTTCTCACTGAAAACAAGGGTGTGAACATTTCAAACGGGACATTCGATCAGGAATTTATCTCGTGTTCAGCTGTCTGATGATTCTAAAATTCAGAGTGCACTAGATTGTGAAGTCTGCTCCTCTTCTATTTCTGCTTTAACACAATACTCAGTCAGCATGTTTTACCTGCCTAGGCAGTGAAATGTTAACAAGGGTGCAAGTGAGTAAAGTAAGTGGAAAGGTGGTGGCTTGCATTCACAGCCAGCTCTGCAGATCTGTGACCAGTATCTGTGTGAGTGCAGACAGACAGGATCAAGGCCTATGTGCTGGTGGAATATATGCACATGTGTGCTTTGGACTTGTTAATGAATTATTATTGCTGTAATACTGTCCCTAACTCTGAATGCGTAGCTTAAATACATGTGGCTTTCTTAGCAGGGGAGGGAGACATTGCTGTGACATAAATTGTTAGAAATCAACACTTCATGTGTTTACACAGGCTGTTAGTTTGATCTGTTTGTTAGAATTCTGTTTAATGGATTTAAACAGGTTGTCTAAGATAAATAATTCTTGTTTGCTTGATCACTAACTTTTTTCCTCTTGTGGAAGGTGATATATTAGTGTTGAGATGTACAGAAGTGAAGAATACTTTCTCTTTCTCTGTGCAGGTTAAAAATGATTGTTTAATTTTTGTTGTCGTCGTTGTATCTCTCTTTCACCTTTTTTTCTCTGTAATTTTCATGCTAATTTGGTATTTAAAAGTCATTGGTAATACATTAGCCAGACTTGTAAATGGTGTGTCATGGATTGTACTAAAATTCTTCAAGCAGGAGGCAGCTGGTTGCATAGAACTAAAAGGCTTATTTACCTTCCTTTTAGGTTTCATCTGAAGACCGAAGTACGCTGTGGGCTTTGATTACTTTTTATGGAGGGAATTGCCAGCTGAGCCTCAATAATAAGTGTACTCATTTGATTGTGCCTGAGCCAAAGGGGGTAAGAGTTTATTACATGTACAATTCCTCTTGTTGTAGCACTCAGTTGCTTTTGAATAATCGAAAATTTTCCATCTCCCTCAAGTTAGGATTCTTCAGACTGTTTGCTAGTTTTGAACGGCTAAATTATGCAGTGCAGCTCTTCAGGTTATTTTCTGCTATTTATTTTCTGCGTGGCTTCAAGCCTGATTAATTCAGAAGATGTCCAGTTGCATATCAGTACTTGTATTCCTGCTTGAATAAAGCAGTTTATTCTTTATTCTGCTTATCTTGACGTGTCATAATCATTAGTGATTATGATTTGTAAATCTGTAGATACAGAATTAGTGAGGAAAATTAAAAGACACAATTGAAGAATTGTGTAAAATGCAATTCCCTTTGATGTTATGAGGGAGAAAGGAACAAAGAGAGCAGGAGGAGCAGGGTGTTTTTTGTTTGTGGTGGTGGTGTTCTTTTCTGAAAGGAAAGAGAACTCTCAAGATCCCTCAACTCACTCCTCTTAAAGAGAGCTGGTAGGATAAACAGTACACAACATTCCTGTCCATTCTGATAAAGGAGTCATACTTGAAATCACTCCCATCATAGAAGTTGGAAGGAACCCATAGGGATTATCAAGTCCAACTCCCTTCTCCTCACAGGACTACCTAAAACTAAACCATATGACTAAGAGTGTTGTCCAGGCACTCCTGGAACTCTGGCAGATTAACACAGCTTCCTTGGGGAGCCTGTTCCAGTGTCTGACCACCCTTTCAGTGAAGAACCTTTTCCTAGTGCGCAGTCTGAAATTCCCCTGGCTCGGCCTCGTACCATTTCTCTGTGTCCTGTCTCTGGTCACCAGAGAGAGGAGATCAGCACTTGCCCCTCCGTTGCCTCCCTTGAGGAAACTGTAGACTGTGATGAGGTCACCCCTCAGCCCTTCTCTTCTCCATGATGAACAAGCCAAGCGTCCTCAGCCACTCCTTGTAAGTCTTGCACGTGAGACCTTTCACCATCTTGTCTGTCCTCCTTTGGACACACTCTAGTAGTTTAATGTCCTTATGTAAATTGAAGTACCCAGAACTGCACACAGTACTCAAGATGAGACCACACCAGTGCAGTGTAGAGTGGGACAAACACCTCCTTCAGCCAGCTAACTATGCTGTGCTTGATGCACCCCAGGATGTGGTTGTCCCTTTTGGCTGCCGGGGCACACCGTTGACTCATATTCAACTTGCCATCAACCCAAACTCCAGATCTCTTTCCACAGGGCCGCTCTCCATCCTCTTGCTCCCTATGGGCAGGATTACCCCGTGCCAGCTGCAGAATCCAGCACTTGTCTTGTTAAATTTCATACGGTCGGTCATTGCTCAGCTCTGTAGTCTATCCAGATCTCTCTGTAAGGCCTCTCTGCCCTCAAGGCGGTCCACAGCTCCTTCTAACTTAGTGTCATCATTTGACTTCCTACCGCCCTGTAGGAACTTAAATGTTGCTGTCTTTCTGCAAACAGAGAAACTGAATCAGGAAGATCAGGTAACTGGCTAAAGGCAGCACTGAGCACATCAGAGTAGACTCCTCTATTACAACGCCGATAATGCTTTGGTTATGAGAGTTCACTGAAACTTCATCAAGTGTTCAAGCACTTCTCTTTCTGAAGGTGAAACACATTGCTAATTGATTCAGCCTGTCTGTTTAGAGACTGAAAATATTTAAAACAAATTGAAGGTGACTTAGAAAACGATTGCTTGGATGCTTTTAGTTAGTGGATGGAGCAAGTTTTTGGTTTAGTGATTTATTTTTTTATCCATTAACTTGAGCACATTTCCATCACCATATTTTTAAATTTCAAACCCCCTTTGGCTATTTGGCCAGGTTCTATGCACTGCCAACTTATATAAATTTGTAAAACTTTGTCCAGTTTCTAATGTTGTTTTGTACAAATTGAGTGTATTATTGTTCCAGTAAATGACCCTTTTCATATGTTGGAGTTAATGTAAACTATCTAATACAAAGAGAAAAAAATGTGGCTAGCAGGGTGACAATAAAGTTACAGATGCAATACATAAGAAAATGATTTAGGATAAAACACAGGATGGCATTGGGAGAGGAGACAGTGTGGGATGGGAAATTCTTGCTTTTTCTTTGCTGTTTCATTTAAAATTATAAGAACCTTTGTAGTTTGGGGGGTTTTTTTGGTTTTTTTTTTTTTTAGGGGTGTTTTGGTTGGTTTTGTTTAAAAAAAAAAAAAAAGATAAAGGTGCATGATTTTTGTTCTGTGGAAGATTTCAAGGGTGTACTAAAGACCACTCTAGTTGTCCGCTCCACTGCGACAAAATGTAGTGCTTGGACAAATTGCTGTGCTACCTAAAATGGTGTTTCTAAGAGGCAGTGATACACATTTCAGAAGTGTTGCCTTAAATCATAAGCTTTTTAGTGTAAATGATGTTGTCCTGAGCTTGCCAGTCAAGAAACTGAAAAAAATCCACATTAGCATCTCCTATCTGTAGGATAAAATAAATATCTTGTTTAATTTATGTAATCAATGAATGGGAACAATTTTATAGGATGATTACTTGAAAATGCTTCTAGTCCTGCTGCTCTAACGTGCTACTACAAGGGAATTTCCAGCACTTTGTAATGAGAACAGTTTTGACACTAGTGAAAGCTTAAATGATTGCTTTGATGAGACACAAGATGATAAAATGAGATTCATAATAATTCTCACCACAAAGAAAGAATGAAAACTCATAACTGCAAATAAACTGGATTTCATCTGTAATCTCTTTATTGTGTACAAATGACAGTTTCATTGTAGGAAATAACTCTAGAGAATCATTAAATTAAATTAATTTGCTCTGAATGTGCTGGTTGTTAATTTATATTGTTTAACGTACAAAGAAAATCCTACTTCATTCACTTTTAAATATTAAATTCTGAAACAAGTTTCACATCTTCTATCAGCTGCATCTTAGTACTGAATGTGCTGTTCCTAGCTGGTGGAGATCTGAAGGCTTTTTCAGAACCAAATCTCGGGATTTTCAAAATTGGGTGGTGTTTTTGCAAGTGAAGGCTTAATCTTCTGCAGTCTTGTGTTGTAGGTGTGGAGTTTTTTGTTTTAATCTCTTGGAACTTGTGGTTATGCACAGTAGTGTAGTATGTGCTGTTGGTTCTGGGAGAGATCACTTTCTCTTACTGGACAGCCTCTTGCAATCTGCCTCTCAATGCTCTGGCCCTGCCCTTAAAAAAATTAATTGTATTTTATTGCTGGGGGGGGGATTTTGTTGTTTTTGTTTGTTTGCTTGGTTACTTTGTTTTGTTTTTTCTTTTCTTTCTTTAATTTTTTTTGTTTCTCCCCACAGGAAAAATATGAATGTGCTTATAAACGGGACAGCATTAAAATTGTGACACCAGACTGGGTACTGGATTCTGTAGCTGATAAGACTAGAAAAGAAGAGACTCCTTATCATCCTCGTTTAATTATATACGAGGAGGAAGAGGAGGAGGAAGAGGAAGAGGAGGAAGAGGCAGAAAATGAAGAACAAGATTCTCAAAATGAAGCTAGTACTGATGAAAAATTATCAAGCCCAGCATCTTCTCGAGAAGGATCACCTTTGGGTGATCAAGTATTTTCACCAAAATCTACTACTGCTGATAAGGCAAAAGGGGAACTGATGTTTGATGATTCTTCAGATTCCTCTCCAGAAAAGCAGGAAAGGAATTTGAATTGGACACCAGCTGAGGTCCCACAAACATCCACAGCAAAGCGTAGGTTGCCTCAAGGGAAAGACTCTGGGTTAATTAATTTATGTGCCAATGTCCCGCCAGTGCCAGGTAATATTTTGCCTCCAGATATGAGAGGCAATCTAATGGCTTCAGTACAAGGTGCCCAAAGTTCTGATCGACAGGAAATGATGGCTACGTGGAGTCCAGCCGTGCGGACATTAAGGAATATTACTAATAGTGCTGATATTCAGCAAATTAATAGACCGTCAAATGTAGCACATGTAAGTGTTGGATTTTTAATTTATAAGATATTGGACTTTTTCTTAGCAACCTATGGTATCCAAAATCTTAATTTCCTTTAAATTTTCTTTAAATGTACAAAGGAGTAAAAGTTCCCCAGATTAATTAAAAGTTGTGGCCAAATTAGTAACCATTCCATAATAAGTAACTTAATTCTTAGCAGGTTCACAGGAGTAAGAATGCATTTGGAAAAAATTGTTGGGAAAGCTGTGCTTTAGAGTTGCAATATTGATTTCTTGGTAAGGCCAAAAAAATAACGCATTAATTTAGAATTATTTGGGAAGTTCAGGAGACCTGATTTCATACTCTTCAGGCTTTTTATTCAACACAAGTAATTATTTGTGCTATAAAGACATAAAACTGTGAAATTGATTGTTCTCACGGTAGGTTCAGTTCTATACTGAGTTCTGCTGTGCTTCATTTAGGTGTTATATAGTGCAGTCAGGATTTTGATGCAGAAGTCTTAACTCACAAGTTCCAGTGCCACTCGTATGGTTGAAATAATTTCAGCTGTTGTATTGAATTTATTTTCAGAAGAAAATAAAAAGCGAGTGAGCATGCGCTGAAATAACTTGCAACATTGAAATTCTTAGATGGGCATGGGAAGGGAATGTGAGCAAAGTAGGTGCTGGTAAATATTAGACATATCTTTTACTTAAATAATGGCAGTGGTGAATTTATTTGGATGTTCATCTGATGGTAAAACTTTCAAAGGTGCCTGAATAATAGCAAAGCTTACAGCTGGTACTTAAAGATGAGAACTGGACCCACTCAGGAATGTTCGCTCTTTGTTGTGTCTGTTACATCTGAATATGAAATGGAAAGACAGGCTTCATTTTAAAACTGAGACTTAGGTTCCTCCTCTCAGTGCCTTAAGAACTGAGCCTTTCAGGTCTGAGCAGAAACCACCAGTGTCCTGGTAGGTTGGCCAGTGCTGGTAAGTTGGCTGATGCTTTCATGTTTGAACACCACATCTTCTACAACCCAGTTACTGTACTATCAAATACTCATCAGTGGTGTCCCTGTGGAAATACAGTTTTTTGTAAGTAATATATGTAGAGCTACAGGACAGTTGATGGTGTACTTCAGCTAGACTTTATTCTCCAGAAGTCTGTTAGACTAGAGACTTGACTGGTGTGCAAGGACTTTTCTCAAGTACTGCTGTGTATGTTGCTGTGCTAGCTCCAGGGAAATGCTTTGCCTCGTAGAATTGTGAATCTGCTTCCTAAAGGGAGGAGTACCAATTCTAGCTTTTTCCTCCTAACTTTCCTCTGGATAGGTTGCATTGTACTTTGTATCCTGCTTGGGTACCAGTCTTGGTTGGATTCCATGTCTTGGTGCATAATCTTGGAAAGTTCATGTTTAATTTGAACCTCAGATTTCTGCTGAATGGCAAAAAATCTGTAATAAGAAGACACACTGCAGATACAGAGTTACATTCTGAATATAGCCTTTGGAAGTTCTATCCCTTTAGTTTGAAATATGTGTCCTGAAGTTTCTGGAATTTTGACTTTTGGGACTTCTTTGTGGAGAGCAGCATGAAGATTTCTCCTCATACTTAAGCACAGAAATATTCTTTTTCTGTATGACGTTTTCAGTTATTGGATGTTTATACTGCGGTGCTGTCTAGACATTATTGATGGGAGCTGCACTGATAATCATTGCTGTAAATGTATGCTACACCAACAACATCAAAATTACTTAGATGAAACCCGAGATGTTTTGAAGTGCCTTGTAAAAAACGCTTGAGCCACCTCTGATGAAGAGTTGATGGACGTCTCATTAAGAGGATACGGTTAATTGGCTTTGTGTTTTAGTGATGTGCTTTGATTGCTCTCACATGCATATCACTGAAGTTTACACTGTGTGTGATGAAATAGTGTGGGTGAAGGAAACAAGCTTTGCAAGATTCACCAAAGCTGATTTCACATTTAGAAGACATTAGGAATGGCGAGTCTAGAGGTGTCTATTGCTCCTTCTAATTTTTAATCGCTTGCTTATATTAAAATATTTTAAGAAATATGTAGGACTCATCCTAAGCTATTAGGGATTCATCCAATTTTCCATTTTCTGATGCTTTAAAAACTCACTTGCTAACTCGTGTCTCCTTAGTGTGAAATGATTTTTCCCTTAACAGTGAGTTACCCATCTAAAAGTCAAACTCCAGATTACTTCAGCGCTTTGTATAAATCTAAAATCTATATCCTTAAGTACGGGTTAGTAAGTGGTTTGTTTTTTTCCCAAGAAACTATTACCACTCAGCAGATTAGTATTTTCCTTTGCATTTTATGATTCCTTTTAAAAATTAGAGCTAAATATTCCTGAATTGGTCCCAAAGAAAGCGAGGTTGTATTAAGTTCCCATGTTTCAAACAGCACTAATTAGTAGAGGCATTATTATCAATTTTTAAGTTAAAGAGAGTAAGACTATGAAATGAGACTTTGAACTCTTATGGGCTGAGAGGATTGTAAAATTACTATTCTAGTTGATGGAGTTGATCAATGTAGTTATTACTATAGTGTTAACAGTCATGATGCTATTGGAGATATCATCAGTAATACAGGGATGAGTTTTAACCTTAAATTTTGCTAAAATTTGCATTGCCTTAGGAGCCCCACATAGCTCCACACTTTTCTATGTGTAAGTCCTGTCTTTTCCAATGAAGAGTTAAAGATTTTTGTTTCGATTACAATGTATTTAAGTATAGGGTTCTTTTCTTTTGAGAATTGTATTTTCCCAGTAGTTCTTAGAGTATTTTTTAAAACTGAATGACAACTAAAAGGTCACAAAACTAATCTTTGTTTTCTAGATATTACAATCACTTTCAGCACCTACAAAAAGTTTAGAACAACAAGTAAATCATAGCCAACAGGGACATCCAAACGCGGTGCTGTTTAGTCAAGTGAAACTAACACCAGAGACACATTTATTGCAGCAGTCACATCAAGCACAGCAGCAACAGCACCATCCTCTTTTACACCTTCAACCTCAACAACTTATGCAGCTCCAACAGCAGCAGCAGCAGCAGCAACAACCCCAGATTTCCCAGCAGTCTTTCCAGCAACAGCCTCATCAGTTTTCACAGCAGCAAGTTCATCAGCAGCACCAGTTCGCACAACAGCAGCTTCAGTTTCCACAGCAGCAGTTACATGCTCAGCAGCAGCTACACCGTCCTCAGCAACAGCTCCAATTCCAACAGCAGCATGCTTTGCAACAACAACTTCATCAGTTGCAGCAGCAGCAGCTACAGCAGCAACAGTTGCAGCAGCTACAGCAACAGAATCTTCAACAACAGCAGCTGCAACATCATCAGCAGCAAATGCAGCAGCAGCAATTGCAACAGCAGCACTTACAGCGATTACACCAACAGCATCAACAACAGCAAATGCAGAATCAGGCAACACAACACTTAACTCAGACATCTCAAGCACTACAGCATCAGGTTGCAGCCCAACAGCCACAACACCACCAGCAGCAACAGCAACAACTGCAGCAGCAGCCGCTTTTTGGACACGATCCAGCAGTGGAGAGTTAGTAATTACTGCCTTCTGATCCTGCCAAAACAGGGCTAATGGCATGACACAGTGTGGTTAGAATATATAAAAATAAGACTGTGTTTACAGTATGGGATAGTAAGACTTAGAGACACCATTCATGGCTCGGGACCTATTTTACTAATTGTTAGGCAAACACATGTAAGTCATAACTTAAGGATGATCCAGAAACCTGGAAAGCATGAGAGCTCTGAGAACATTCTCTTTTCAAATATATACTTTATGCCACTAGCATATAGATTATGCTCTCAGAACAGCGTTAGTCTGTGAATACTGTATTTTCTAAACATTTTTTTGTTCCCTTTGGAAGAGGGGAAGGGAGGAAGCTTTCAAACAGTGTGACAGCTGGAAAGACAGCTGAAATTTTGGAAATGCTGGTAAATTAATGAGGATCGGATAGAAAGTTGTCATACCTTGCTTTGAATTCAGTCCTTGCTATTAGAACTGAAAGCATTTTGATTGTTTTGACTATTCATAGCTGATCTATATAAGAGAGTTAAGTTTTCCTTTTGGTGCCCCTTCCTTCCACCCCTTTAGCCACCCTTCTGGGAAAAAAACCACTCAGATCAAACCCAAACCCTGGGCTGAACTGTGCCTTTAGATGTGGCCATCAGCTTTGAAATCCTGGGTCCTGCTTTTTCCAAGAAAGGTTTCCTTCATAATTGAAGTTTATAACCTGTCAATAGGAAAGATTAGTGTAGCAAGTATGTTCTGAGATGAACTCTTCAGACTTGTAAGTATTTAATGGTTTTTTTTTGTTCTTTTATGTGCCAAACTCTTCCAGTTCCAGAAGAGTATTTCCTACTGGGCTGTGTCTTTGCAATTGCTGATTACCCAGAACAGATGTCTGACAAACAGCTGTTAGCGACCTGGAAAAGGGTAAGATTCTGCTGTATTTAAAAAAAACCTACTATGATAACATAATGTCATAGTAACTACAATCTGAAAGAAATCATTAGAAGTATTTCAGCACTGATCACTTCTTTAGGTATCCTTTTGTGTAATGTTTGTGTTACAACCTAAAAAACAGTGTTCAACTGCAGCTGACCAGAAAAAGTAATAAAAATGCTTTAGATGTGCAGCTTGGTTGAATTAGGTCTTTAGTCAGAACATTAGCTAAATAAGTTAGAGTCTTAACTATATCCTGATTATTTATGCTTTTAATCAGGTAGATGTAGTGCAGCAAATGTAATATAGAATGGCTCTCTAGCTTTAACTTGATGGTATAAAAAGACCTTTTTTTTTTTTTGCATATAATTCTGGCATTCCGTAGCCTGTGAGGTATCCACCTGAGTGAATAACATGGAGGAATAGAGTGTTTCTATTTTTTGCCAACTTCTATTTTTCAGAAAAATCTGATTGTATCCTTTCCTAAATGAGAGGACTTTGATGTTCTTCAGAAACTTCTGATGGATTTTGTAGTTGAATTTTCCCTACAATTTTGCATAATCAAGTAAGCTGTTGACATTTTTAACAGCACTTGTGTTTATTGCTCAGATAGAATTGAATAGTTAATGAAAAATTGTTTCGTAGTCACACTGCAAAAATAAAAGCCAAGAGAAGGGTTATTTTTGTTTATATAGCTTTATTTATTTTGCTTTTGCTTTGTTTATTTTTTTAATTGATTCTAAAAATGTAGACTTTTTGTAGCCCAGTGAAAAGCTGCATATTTAATTTAATTTTCTCCATTTTTTTCTAAAATGTTCTTAAGCTAGATAAGCATTTTTGGGGTGGGGGAGGGGGTAACTCTTCAATGAAATGGTGCTGATGGTGGCAGTGTCCTAAAACATAGACTTTCATTCCAGACTGGAATTGTTTCTTAGGGTCATTTAGAAATTGTTATATATATTAGAAGTTCTGGGTTTCTTCTCTTACCAGATCATTCAAGCACATGGTGGGACAGTGGACCCTACCCTTACGAGCAGGTGTACACATCTTCTTTGTGAAAGCCAAGTCAGTAACATGTATGCTCAGGTAAAGTATTCGTGTGTGCTTTCATTTTATTAGTGGGAAGGTGGGGCTTTTCAGCGTGTGCTTCATGCTTATATTCAAGTATAAAGTTAAAAATTTTTCATTATGTGCTTTTTAATGACTTGTAGTTTATGGTGTAGCAAACGTTCAGAATGCATGTAGTAGATTTATTCCAGAGAACACTGAGGAAGATGATACGAGAAGGAGGATCCTGAAAAAGTTGAGAAAAACATTTAAAGTCAAAGCTTTGTATTGTAGAAGAAGTTTAAAATAATGACGTAGTTTGGTTTTAAGAAGCTGTTTATGGATGTATTCATAGGCTTTAAGAGAAAGGAAGAGATGTATTACAGCACATTGGCTGAACTCAATCTTGAAGAAGAAGAAAATGGTACCACCTCATCGAGCCCTTCATTTTCCAGTGGCATTTCCACCAGGAGGAAAGCCATGCTCTCAACATGTAAGAAAACGCTTACTTCTGAAAAATGCTTGCTTCATGGCATGAGCAGTTACTCAAAGCAAAGTGCATGTTTTGTCTTAGAAGAAAAGCTTCTGTTAATCTTAAGCCCCCGTGCTGAAGTTGTGTGTAACACTGGGTGATTCCTATTGCTTTGCAAGTTTCACTGGGGTTTGAGTCCTAAGGTGCAAAGATTACATGAGTTACACATAGCAAGATGCCAGGAATCCAAGCTGCATAGTTTTTACTAACAGCACATCTAACAGGTTATGCTTCCTTTACCATAGCCCAGCATTTTGAGGGATAGTTTTGAGGGTTTTCCCTTTTCCTGGGTCAATACCTAGGAAATAGCAACAAAGGAAGCCTGTGTTGTTAATCAGAGAATAGGAGGTCACAGTTCCAGTAGCCTGTGCAATGAGGAGCACTGGGGAAGTTGAATTATGTGGGACCGAAAGATAAACTGTCAGTTGAATTGGATGCATTGTGAACTATGCTATGGAATATAAATCAAGACGCCAAAATATGTCTTGGCATTGGATTTCTTTGTGCTGGATGCAGACATATAGGATGACAGCCTTGCTACTAGTCTGTTACAAAAGGCATAAAAAGAAATACACGTTTGGGAAAACGTGAATCTAACAATACTCCTTTGAACACAGTGGTTAGTGGTAAATGTAATATGTAATGTAATAAAGGTAGTTGATTTTCAACAACAAAATTGCTGTTGCCTTTTCCTGAATAAAAGGAGAGAATGGCAAAAATGAAAACATGGCAAGACTAAGGATAAGAATGGAAGAAAGGGAATTACAGCTCACCACCTGTGATCAGCTTGCACAGCTTTATTTGGCTTCATGGCAGGGTAAAGCAGAGCAGTTGGGAGATTTTTATTGTTTTTTTAAAAGCAGAGTAGAGCAAGTAATTAAAAATGTTTCTCCATCTCCCTGAATATAAACAGCAGCAGAAAGAAGAAGTGAGATGTGCAAGAAGAATACTAGCTGTGAGCTGTGTTGTAGTAAAACTGTAGTCTACTTTGTAAATGAGAAAAATTTAACCAGCAGAATGAGTTCCTGAGTCAGAACTAATGTTAGAAACATGATTTTTTTTTAATGTATAAACAAATGGCCTTTGAATTGTAGTTTATGTATCCTACAAAGCATGTTTTAATTAAGTACCTGTGTGGTGTAGTTGTGATACTGTATATTTCTTTGTAATGTAAAAAGTTAGTAAGAAAAATATTTTTAACAGGAGTGTTTTGCAATTCCTGTCTATGTTCAGATATTTATAACTGTCTCTTTCTATCTGTAGATAATCTCTGTGACAGGATTTGTTGACAGTGACAGAGATGACCTCAAACTAATGGCTTACCTAGCAGGTGCCAAATACACAGGCTACCTGTGTCGCAGCAATACAGTTCTCATCTGTAAAGAGTAAGTGCTTTACCTCTGCAGTTCTCATGTCCTTAGTTGCTTGTTGCCAGTTAGTGCTCTTCTTAGTGTGGTACTAGTTAAAAATCTCATTGTAAGAATGTTAGTTTTAATCAATTTTGTGATCTGATAGCAATAAACTTAGCGATGATGATTCTTGGACTAAAGTACTTCACACTGTTAAAGGATAAATTTTGCCTTCTGAAGACAAGCAATAGGAAAGTCATTTTTAATGTCACTGTTTTACAATATTTTGTAGGTGATGCTGACTGTTACATCATCTATAAGTAAATTTTTTTTTAAAAAACAAGTATTGTTTTAAAACATTGGGGAATGGAAAAGTGAAATCCAGGTCTAACTTGATTCCATTTGGGGCATGAATTCTTCCCTAACTGACTTGTTCCAGCACATAAAGCAAAAGTATTTTTTCAGAGCATCTACTTGGACACAGTTGAAATAGATAATAGGCCAAAGCAGAAATATTGGTATTTTAGGTTTATTATTAGAAGTTACTGTTTTACCTATTTCATCAAATATTTTTTTCCTTCATCTCTGCACAATAAGGCCCAGTGGATTGAAGTATGAGAAGGCTAAAGAGTGGCGAATACCGTGTGTAAATGCACAGTGGCTCTGTGACATACTGCTGGGAAATTTTGAAGCTTTACGGCAGATACAGCACAGTCGATACACAGCGTTCAGCCTTCAAGATCCTCTTTCTCCTAGTCAACATCTAGTTCTAAACCTTCTGGGTAAGAGTTTCAGTCCCAAAACCCTGTGTTCTGTGGCATTTTATATGTGTACCTCTTTAATCAATAAAAGCATTTGTCTACTGTTAGAAATAACTGCAATATTTTCATTTTTGTTTCCTAGATGCTTGGAGAGTCCCATTAAAGGTATCACCAGAACTTCTAATGGTATGTTGAATTATTGTGTGTATATATACAACTATTTTTATAAGATTACATTTTAGTGTTTTTAATTTGTGAGCACATGTGTATGGTGTTAGCAATGTGCCAGATTAACTTAGACAGACCCATACTGAACCTCCTGGATGTATTTCCTGATAGTGTTTTCCCTCTTCTATTTTGAGAAATCTGAGAAATAATATTTTGCAGAACTGAGAACCTTCACTGTGATACACAAAACCAAGTTAAATTTGAGACATCTTGGGCTAATGCTTCACTCTTCGATTTTTACATCAGACCTTTAGAAAGGACTTAGTATTTTTTGAGTCAGTAACACTACCTGAATATCAGGCCACATAAGGACTTTTAAGGCAGACCACCAAAAATCAGTAAGAATTTTGTTACAATATTGACTAAACTTTAAATAGGATTGATAAAGTAAATTAAGGGTGAAACTACTTTGTATTTTTTCAAAATATTCTAAGAACTAAAACCACGGGCATATATACCATATCTTTTATAATATATACTAAATCTTCCTTTAAAAAGTGTAGTTGATAACCCTGCTTCTGAACAGCTTCCTTGTTCTGAGTATGTAGAAAACTGTTTCATTTTTCACATTGTAAATTCTCTTCCCAAATCGGATTTATACTCGATAACTGTTTTCACAGTGTCTTGTTCTGACAGAGGTAAATTGCAGTTTGAGCTAGTGAGCTTGCGGGTCAGTAGTACATCACATGACTCTCAAATACCATTTTATATTGCACAAAAAACGTTTTGCCAAACCTCTTGTGTTATGATCACTTCTTGTCTCGGTCATTTTCTATACTCTTCAGAAAAACATTGCTTAGTAATTGTCATAGCTTAATTTGTATTAATGCTCCAAGTGGGTCTGGACACTGTTTGTTGTTTTAACACCTTTCAGCTTTAGAAATAGCCACTGGTGTATCCCTGGCCAAAAGTTTGAAAACTTCTTTTTGTTATAGACTCTCTGTTGAAATGTTTTGTGGGCCCATAAAAAACTGTATTTTAGGAAATACACACATTTTTAAAGGCAGTTTATTTTCATGTTTTCCTGAAGAAGGATGCATTCCACTAGTAGCAAAATATAAAATCCTTGAAGACATGCAGTATATGCACTGTTAGTATTTAAAGCAGCTTTTAACTAAACAGTTTTGGGTTTGTTCCCACTCCCCTTTGTGTCAGTGCTGCAGTTGAGTTCATCTTAAAATGGGGCGTGTGACTCAGTCAGACCAGTTGGTGGCAAATGCAGAGAACTTGGGGATCAGAAGCCTGATTTAGTAATTCCATTTCATATTTACTCCATGGGGACCCTTGCTCGTGTGAAGTGAGAATCTTGTAGCTTAGATTGAAAGGGAGTTCTGAAGGTAATCTTGGCCAGCTCCCCTCAGAATGCCCACGTATGAAGACTATGATTTGGCATTGAAAATGCCAGGCATGTGGAAGTGTCAGACAAGGTAGGCTGTTGCCTTTACAGTAGGCATTTCTGTTTGTCTTGGCATTTGAAGTAGAGGGTCCTCTTTTGAGAACAGCCGCCTGGCAGGTGTTGTTGATGCCATCTGCCTTTTGCCTTTTCGTAGTGAAGTGGTTGAAATGTCTATCGCTTTTCTTTCTGACTGCTCTTAACTGGTGATTTTCTATTGTATAAACATGTCCCTGAGAGCAGGGAACGGACAGACTCCTGTGGCCTGTTCCTCCCAAAGGACCATCCTCACAGCAAGGCTGGGATAATGCTGCCTGTCTTTCTGGTCATGTGCCTCCAGCATTCCTCATTAAACTTCAGGTGTAGATTTGAAGGTTAAAGCGGAAGAGATGTCACACACTCCTGCAACTGAGAGCTGTGGTTTCAAGTTACTGAGGCCAGGGAGAGCCTAAAAGCTGCATTTCTCTAGCCTCTGGGCAAATGCTTTAGTGACTGATCTAGTACTGGAGAGGAAGGAGTGTCTATTCAGTGAGTACCCGGGCATCTCTTTATGTAGTTAGGGAACTTGAGTCTTTAAAATGCATATGACAGTATTTTCTTTGGGTATTTAAGCCCCTGAGGGAGTATTTGGGTCTTCATGTATCTAACAAATGAAGAGGTTTTTCAGTCTCTTTCTACTTTAATTATCTGGGGTTTTCATTGTTTATCAGTTTTATTTAAAGGAAGCAAAGTCTTACAGTGTTTTGTTTTATGTACACTGAAATGGTTATGGAACTTATATAAACATGTAGATGATCTAATTACAGGGTGTGAGGTTGCCTTTGAAACCAAAGCAAAATGAATCCAGTCTTCAGCCATCTTCCAAAAGAGCAAGGTAAGAGCAGTGAGCAATTAGTGCCAGTAATTAGTCCTAAATTTACTTCTTCATACAAGTGTCAGCTGGCCATCAGTCTGGTTCCATCCTTTGCCCTGCTAAATAAAATAGCTATCAAATGTTTCTTGCATATTGCCATCTACTCAATTGGCAGGAAAAAAATGTTAACTACAGAGTGAAATAGTGAGAGAATGGGGAGAGAACAGAAACAAGAAAAAATGTTCTGTTCTCAGCACAGCAGTTTTTTCCTCAGAAGATTGATGGTGCCTGATTCTTATTCATCTGAGTACTTTCATTGGTAATAGTTGCAAGAGTGTGCTTCTCTAGTTTAAAAATAATAATAACTCAACTTTGGGCCTAAACTTCACATTCTGCTGTATTTTTCGTGTATTTTGTAGGATTGAAGATCTACCACCACCAACTAAAAAACTCACCCCAGAATTGACGCCAATGGTGCTCTTCACAGGATTTGAACCTATGCAAGTTCAGCAGTACATTAAGGTGACTTTCCTGCTGCTCTCTTGTGAACTACATTGTAACACCTGTTAACTTTTTTCATGATGTTGAATTTTTGATATCTAAGACTTGATTTGCATACATCCAGTGGATAAAACCCCGTGATTACTGGGGCTGAGGTTGAGCATAGATTTTGGTGACATGAGCTTTATTTGGTAACTGTTCTGCTTCTCTGGTACTTGGTTTTTTTTTTTTCTTTCCATATGATTGTTTTTAAAAAAAAAAAGGCCCCTTCCACATGTCTTTTTAAATCAGCAAACTTCATGAACAAATTTAGCTGAGAAAAGTAGTGATGGTTGTACTGGATAAGACCCAAAATTCTTCTAGGGTAGTTGCAGTCTGTAATGCCAGAAGAAAAAAGGGATAGTTACTCAATATCAAAAATACATGTGGAACTACTGTACTTAAAGAATACATGTTTTTCATGAGTTGCTTTTCCCTTCAAAGAAATGACTGGCAAAACTGTTTACCTTAGCTGCAGTGAACATTACGTCTTCCACAGAAAAGAGCAAAATTACTAAATTTTCTGCTTTACTTAACTTTAATAGCATGTTCCACTTAGAAAGATTTTAACTTGTATCCTGTAGTTACTTCCTTGCTTAAAAAAAACTCCCAACAGTAACCCAAGAAACTGCAGGAACAGAATGTAGCTTTCAGTCTTGCCAGATGAAATTTCTATCTGGAAATAACTGGATTTTCAAGGCTGTAAATTCTGTCCTTTAATCAGGAATGACTGTAATACAGAATTCTCCTATATTTACTGTTTCATTAGGAACTTTGTTTTATTTGATAGTGATGTTATGATTGTTTTTCATTTTTTCTCCAACTTTGAAGGGACTGTGCCATTCTGATACCTCTTTTGTACAACTTTCAGAAACTGTATATCCTTGGAGGTGAAGTAGCAGAATCTGCCCAGAAATGTACCCATCTAATTGCCAGTAAAGTGACCCGAACTGTTAAGTTCCTGACAGCAATTTCTGTAGTCAAGCACATAGTAACTCCAGACTGGTTAGAAGAGTGTTTCAAATGCCAGAAATTTGTTGGTAAGTTGAACTATCAACTTCTATAGTAAACTTCAGGTTCATTGATTTAAGTGTGGGAAGGTGGCACTTATATTTGCACATGCTTCATTGTTTTGACTTCTGACTTCTGTGTCTCTTGCCAGTTATCTAAAGAGACCAGTTTTGAAAGATTGTAAGTCTACAGCAAATTGAACCAGTATAGTTCATACCCAGTGTCTTTCAACCATTACCCCAGCAGGCAGTTTGTATTCCACTGGAGGTAGAAGGTTATGTTGGAATTGTTAAAACAAGCTGTCATAAGAAAAAATACATTATTTTTTTAATTCAATTCTCTTTCAACAGAACATTTTGTTTCATTTAGTTTTCATTTGATTTAATACAGTTTTTTTTTTTTTCAATAAATGAAGTAAAATAAAAAATACTTTATAAGTTTTCTTTAGAGTGATTAAACAGTTGAATGTTGTTAAGCGTCGTATTGCTTTCTCATATAGACACTGGCAGATTTTTACCTATGGTTATGTTAAGGCCCAAATACTTTTAGTTTCAATAATTTTTCTAAAAGAGAAGTTGTAATCAACTAAGCCACTGTTGGAAATATGTACAAATATACATTTAAATAGTTAAAGTTAATTAGTCTAGTGCTGCAGCTGTGTTGGAAGATCCCAGTTTTGTGTTTACTCTGCTTTTCTGGTGAGAGCTGAATAGAACAAAATAGACGGGTTTGGTCTGTTGGACAAGGATGTTGGATCTGAAGAAAATCTTCTTAAAGGCTGATTATTTGTTTTATGATTGTTTTATGCTTTTTATTTAATTCATTTGTAAGGAGCAAACTCATAACATTGCTGCCTAACCATCACAAAGGCTTAAATTTGTGCATAATTAACCAATAAACTAGCAAATGTTTTTATAAATCTGAAGAAAGCAACTTGCTTGGTTCAGCATCAGTGAACTGAGAAATCAATGCATTTGAAAGCTGTTAGAAGGTAAAGAAATTCTGTGGATTTAGGAGGGTGACTGGTTTGATCTAGTACTTGAAGTACTTCACTCCTCTACTGAAATGCAGTCAATCTGTAGCTAATGGGCTGCCTTCACCTTTGTACCTGGCACAGTGATGGGACATATGGCAATTGTTTAGAAAAATTGTTCTACTGCTTTTCTTTCTTATACAGAAAAGTATTAACATCACTGCTTGCAGGTTATTAAAATTGTCCTTGGAAAGACCAATTTGTTCTCCATGCAGAATTTGTGTTTAATAAAAAATCCAACCCAAATATTTTGAAATAAATCTGATGGAGAAATATGTTTGACATAGCTTTTTGTGGAAAAATGAAGTTAAGACTGAAATTTCATCCCTAATAAAAAAAAAAATAGTCATCTGAATAGCAAGATAAGGGAAACAGATGGAAAGTTTGCTCTGTTAAGGCTGCATGAGGAGTTGAAGACAGTTTCTGGGCTCCCATTAATTGTCACAGTGATTTGCACTTAAAATTTTACTCCTTTGTTTGTAGAAAACCAACAGATAAAAGTTTGCAAGTCCTCCACACGTTAGAAAAAGGAACTTTACAGGACTGTGGTTGTTGCTAGATACAGAAGTGTAAAATACACAGTTTTATTCTCCAAGTAATCAATGGGTCATTCTTGCAAGATGCCTAATAAGAAGCAGTATTATAATAATGTTCAAGTTAGTGAGTGTTTACCATTTAGAGTCACCCTCCCACCAACATTTTCTGATTAGAGTGGATCCTGGGTTATACAGATGTTTTTGTCTTTTGTGCATTACATCATGAGTCTTTCTTTTTCAGATGAGCAGAACTTTGTGCTCAGAGATGCTGAAGCTGAGGTTCTATTCTGCTTTAGTTTAGAGGAGTCCCTAAAGAGAGCACAAGTAGCTCCATTGTTCAAGGTATGCAGTTTAAAAGGACATTTAAATACTTGGAGCTTTACGGCCTAATTTTTTTTTCAGCATTGGGACCACAGTTTTTTTAGCTAAGGGCAATAAAACAGACTAGCATATAATGTGAAGAATTTGTTTTCAATTTTCTTTTTTACTTTATGTCTATTTCCTGCTTAAGCATTGTTGGGATGGATCTAAGCCCTCTGAGTGACTGGATCCTGTACATGTGAAGAAAAACATGTGAACAAAACATGCTCAGTATACCTAACAGTACTTGTTCTCTTACAAAAGTTAGAACACTCTTCTGTTATTTGTAAACTGCCTCTTACGGAAGGGACTTTTTTTTTTTAATATCAGCCTGATAGTTAAAGCACTTACCCATAAAATTGAGAGTCTGAGGGTGAATTTTCACTTCAGCCTAAGAGAGTTCTAGTCTGGATCTCCTTGAAGACTGTGCTTCCCACCAGGCTGTTTACAGGGATGGTGCAAGTTGGTTGTCATGCCTCTGGTAAAAACTGTGTTACAGTGCAGAGAGGTATCTGAAGATCCAAGTTGCTGGAGGTGCTTCAGTGTAAATGAATTTGAAACTTGTTCTTGAGGCAAACCAAAAAAAGGGTATTTTTACAACTTGTAATGAATAAGAATCTATGTCTTTTAGTAACTAAACACTACATTTCACTCAGGTTTGCAGTCTAAATAACGAGGCTGGGTTTTTTTATTCCTAGCTGGTAAACAGAGATACTCTGATTAGTGATCTGATCACCTCTATCAGTCTCAGTCAAATAGTAAGATAATTTTTGTCAGAAAGTAATATATTGACTATTAAAAGCTGAAAGTTCTTTTGCAAGCCTTGAGACCTCCTCATGCTTATTTGTTCTTGCATATCTTACTGAGCTGTAGTTACTTTTTTTTTTTAATCATAGTTTAACCAGTGAGCATTTGAACATTTCCTGGTTGTTACTCTGCATGTGTTGAAAAAGACACACCTAAGCTATTCAAACTGATGAAAATTGTGGATTTGCCCCTCCAGGGAATACATCAATGGTAATTAAGGACAACTCACAAGCTAATGAATTTGTTGCCATAAGCTGTGATCTCTAACTCCAGCTTATAAAGCCTGTCCCATGGTTGTGTAAGAGAAGAGTCCCATGGCAATAAAACTGCATTGCAGAAGTCGGCTAACAAAACAACGCGTTTTCTTATTCTTTCTTTTCTCTTTTTAGGGAAAATATTTTTACATTACACCTGGAATTTGTCCCAGTCTTTCCACCATGAAATCTATTGTGGAATGTGCAGGAGGAAAAGTATTATCTAAACAACCTTCTTTTCGAAAACTCATGGAGCATAAGCAGAATAAAGTATGTAGAGTGTTGCTTTCTAAAATTTACCGGTATTATCTTTCTGTGTTTGTTATTCTGAGTTTACGGTTAGTTTCTTTTGTTTAGAGTTTGCCAGAGATAATCTTGATTTCCTGCGAAAACGACCTTCATTTATGTCGAGAATATTTCGCAAGAGGCATAGGTATGTATAAACTGTCAATGTTAATTTGAACTGTATAGCTCTTATTCTGTTTTTTTTCTTTTTTTAAATTATTAGTATAGGCATCTTTTGAAGCTTTCAGATAATAACAGAGGAACACATGGTCTATGCTGCAAACCATACCGAGCTAGGTGTTTCTAATGGAGGAATTTTACAGCTAGGTCACCATAAATCTCTGGAAGGGTAGGCTTGGACCTGGGGCTTCAGTCCTGCGTGAGGCAAGATTACTGCCTCAGTATTCATCAAGATAGTTAGAGATTTGGAGTTATTTACAGTAGCTTCAGTGTAAAACCCCAAGACGTGCTGTATTTATTAACAGAGACACGGATGGGGAAGTATTTGTGGTGTGAAGTGTGTGATGGGTAACAGCAGGGCCCTGGTAGTGGTGGGGCAGTACTCCTTACGTCTTTGCGTGAGAAACAGAGAGGTACAGAACGGCCCCTCCTTGGGCACATGCAGAATGAGGAGGAATGTCTTTGTAGGGTGTAATCTGTACGTGTGTTTTTGGTATTTCCAGATGTCCACAATGCTGAGTTTGTCCTGACTGGAGTACTCACTCAAACACTGGATTACGAATCATATCCTTTCTGTGTAAAGGCTCTCTGCTGCTTAGGCAAGTGCAGTTTACTAAAAGATTTTCTTAATTAGGAATTCATTATTTATAATTCTTTCAGATATGTAATGTTTATTTGGTAGGAGGGTAGTTTAACGCACACAAACCTAGCTTATATTCAAAGTGGAATAACTGCTTGGTGGGAAATACTTCAGTGGAGGTGGGATTGTCAGAAAGTAGGAAGATATTAAGCAACAGAAAAAAACTTTGTCATTAAGGAAAATATTTGTCATGCCTTCCTTGCTGATGAAGAAAACAGCTTTTCACTGAAGAAGATTATAAACCTTGTTTGATAAATAGAGTGGAGGGACCAGTAGGGGTTCTAGGTCTTAATGCACGTTTTTTATGTAAGTTCTATCTTGCAGTCATTTCTTAAAGTTGTTCTTCCTTAACAAACATACATATAAATTTACTTGATGGATAGTAAAATGCCTTACTGCTTCGGAATCCTTGGAGCATTAAATCTAGCTGTTCAGCCATTGTACAAAGCAACTAAAACTTCCTGTGGATGCTGTTTTCCAGCTGTTTTCCTAGGGATGATGAGCAGTTTCAAGCAGGAAAGCAAAAATAAACTGCATCTTTTTTAGGATGTGTAATTTTATTATGCTGAAACATAATTTACTATGTTTTGTATTATACTGCCATTTTAAAAGAGCCCACTTTAGGTATCACAATTAGTCCGTTTTTAAACATTTTAAGGTAAATGATGGTACTTCAGCCAAAAGTGTAATTTGGATGTAAAAATAAAAGGGCTTGCTATCTATTAAATTATGGATGTTGAAGATGAAAATGTTTTGTACTTTATTTTTATTTCTTATACTCTATTTTCTTTTATATTGATATTTTGCCCACATTTTAAATAAATGTACTTTTAAATGTTTTACTCTATATTTTAGTGGTGGTTCATTTTTTTGAATACTGTGCAACAATGGCACTCTGGTAAGAGTAAATTACTCACATCTTTTTCCGAGCAATGTAAAATTATTTTAAGCTTATTTTACCAGGTATGCTTTAATATATGAAATCCCAGTGCTTTAAAGGGAAATCATTGTAAATGTATATATGTTTTTACTGAGACAAAGAAGCAGCCTGAAGGAAGGAAAAGCTATAACCCCGCATAGTACGCTGTTGTGGTAACTTCTGTTTGTATAGTGAGTTTTACTAAATAAAAATAAACAGTCTCCTGATTCTATATTCAGTTGTATTTCCTAATACACACACGGTTCTAATAATCTGACTTTACCATTGTTATCAGTTTAGATTCTAGTAGATAGGTAAAAAGTCATCCTAGAAACATTTATTCTTTGATCAGCAAGCCATTCAGCTCTGGTGGAGGAGTGCAGATACTCACTTGTCTGTATGGCATCAAGTGTATTGTAGCACCTTGTGAACCATTCACAGAGCAATTCAAAACGCAAGGTAAAAAAAAGTACTTTAAATGAGAGCTTGTGCTGGTTTTGTCAAGCATTTTGTACAGAACCTTTTTACAGGGAAGCTTTTACAAATACAGTATCATTAAGCCAAGGTAAGCTTCTATTTTTAGCTTATGCAAAGCTTTCTACAGTTAAATTACTAATTTCAAATCTCTCTTTTCTGCTTTGGCTTAAAATGTAAATCCACCTGATACTTGACTGTTATTTCTGTTGCCTTTCTTCGCATCCCTCGGTTCAACAACGTGAGCTTAAGTGAGTGACAAATTCAAGCTGTAAGAACACAGCAGTAGTGAGTCAAGTCTCACGGAGGTCAGTACCATGCCTGTTGTCTTACTGCTGGCTCTGGGTTCCTCCACTATCCTGATTTACTCCTGTATTTGGCATTTATATCACAAGCAGTAAGAGGCTACATGATGGTAACAAGAATACCAAAAGTCACGCTGATAGAAGTTTTACCAAAGTGACAAAATGTAGTAAATAAGCATGTTATACTTTGGCTCCAGATGGTTTTAGGTGAAGTGAAGATAAAAAAAGGTATGGTGCAAGGTGGGAGAAAATGCTTTTTCCCAAATGTCATTTACTTGTAACAGCAGATGTTATGTGCTTTTTTCTTGGTGTGATCATCTCTCCATAATATAGTTTCCTCTTCATTATGAGCTAGATTAAGAAGTCTTAAATGTGGAGACCTGAGGTTGTAAGTTGGTGACATGTTTTCATGCTTTAACATTTAAAAATAGCAAAAGACTGCAGTGGGAGTTAATTGTTGGCTGATGAGTTGTTGTGCAAATGACTTAAAATGTTCAAGTCTGGTTTCCCTTTACTGTCAGTGGAGGGAGAGAATCTCTCTCAAACCTGACTTAGGTAAAGACAGCTGAAGAGAGCACATCTCCTTTTAGCAAACTAGTTTAGTTTTCTACATCTTTTAGAACACAGAAAATAGGTGAGCTAAAGAACTTCAGTACCACATTGCAGGAATACTAATTTTTAATGGAGAAAAAAAGGATGCTTGGGTTTTTTTCCCCTTCAAATACACTTCAGAATGTCTCATACTGAAATTGTCTAAATCTGTGTTAATCTCTGTAAGGCTCAAGACTTTGTTCATTATACTAGTTACCAGGTTGCAGAAGGGGTTTGGATGCCTTTTCCTTTAAAAAAAACAAAACAGCTGTTGTAGCTTTTGGATTTGTTAAAATGTTGTGATACACAGAAATTCTTTACTTGAATAAATACTTTCTACCTATCATGCTTTCAGCGTATCTTCTGTGTGCCTTATCCTGTGTGAGCACTGGTTTCAAAAGAGGTGTCATGAGTCAGCAACACTGTTTGACTGTGCATGAAGTCAAACACAAGGTGTATGAATTTGAAGGACTGGGTGCTAGGAGCTTACAGGACCTGCTAAAACAGCCTTCTGTAGAATGAAACCTGGCACTGCAAAGGAGAGGCAGAGAGAAACCAGGTCTGAACGAGTTAGCATTTCTGCCTCGGTGACAGTAAACTGCTAGACTTGATAACGCATTTATGCCTCAATAAGAGTTCTCACTTCTAGGATTAACTTCTTCCACATTTTCCACAAGGAAGCAATGTCGAGAATATATAGTACCTTTGGCAAAGGCTGCTACAGTTGAAAGACATGAAAGTGGTAGCAGCTGAAAGGTGAATTTCCTTATGAAAACTATCCAAAATGCTGTCGGATATTGCGTAGAGGAGCTTAAAGAAAACTGAATGCAATCATGGAACAAATGAACCCCGTGGGGAAATGTGAGTGGTAATGCATCTGTTTCATCATCAGTGGAGACAGTGTGTTTATTTAGCCAACATACAAGTTTGACTGATTTGATTAACCTTTCAATTAGAGGGAAAAACAGAACCTGCCAAGAAATAGTCTTTCAAGAACCACAGGAGCTGTCCAGAGCCAACTGGCTTGCACAGATGTTACTGTGTGTGTGAGATCAGTGGTAGAGAAAGGGTTTTACAAAGTATGCTGATTCTAGGTTGCTGTTATGAACATACTTTTCCTTTAGTGGAAGGTTCTAATACTTGAGTGCCTATTTGATCCCATCTTCTGTAATCGGGGAAAGAAGAAACACCTTTCATGTTGTTCAGCTGTTTGTAGAAGCATTGGGTCCATAATACAAGCTTGTGTTCTTTGTAGAACAACTGTCCTGTAACAGGAGTTACTTAAATACAAAACTTGCCTGTAATAGCGAAGACATTTAATCAGTTGGGGATCTGCTGGAAGCTAGGGAGGCACAGTCTCCACTCATAACCCTGCAGCTTTCTTTGCAATGAGTCAAAAAGCAGAACTGTCCAAGTGCAGCTGGATGAGACCTCTGGAGGCTCAGTCAAGTTTCCAGTATCTCAAATGATGGAGATATCACAACTTCTTTGGGCATCCTGTTTCTGTATTTTGCTACCCTCAAGGTAATAAACCATCCTCATAACTAATCAGAATGTCCATTGTTCCATAAGTGCCTTTTGACTCTGATTTCATCCCCATGCACCTCCAAGAAGTGGCTGGCTCTTGTCTTCTTTCTGCCCTCCTGGTAGATAGTTGTAGACAGCAGTAAGACCTGCTGTTCTTAAGGCTGAGGGCTCTCAGCCTCTCCTTGTGCATTGCATACTCACAACCCCTAATCATCTTGCTGATCTTCTGCTGGATGTCCTTCACTAGGTCATTGTCTTACTGCAGGGGAAAGACCAAAACTGAGAAGAGTTTTTCTTTCCTTTCCTTTCTGCCACTGCTGTGTGTTTACGGAAACCTTTCATGCTGCCTTTCCCATCTCTTGCAAGTTTAAACCTGGGCTGAGTTACTCCTGAATAAAAAATCAACTGCACAGTTCAAGACGTGTAAAACATCTGAGTGGAGCAGATAAGCACCAGAATGGATGTGTTTAGGAAGGCTGTGCAACTTTAATCTTTAAGCAGCTCTACTATAAAAAATTGATCAAACGCCTCCTAAGCGCAGTTTAGTTAGCTCGCCCTACCTCGAGGCGAATGGGTAGACGAGAAGACAGCTCTGTTGATGTTTATGTATTTTTACATTTATATATCATGATGCCTTACAGGGTGCTAGGGGGTTACATTGACTAATACACGTTCGGTAAGAACTACCTTTTTTATGGATGGAAATTAAGATGGGGAGAAATTTGTACAGGGAGCGGTGAAGCAGGGAATAAAACCCGGGTTAGCTCTATTCAATGTTCACATCTTGACAGCCAGTCAAAGCCTGTTCCCTTCTCCCTCCCTTCAGCCCATCCTATGCCGCTTGCAGCTAGAATAAAGAAATACCAAAGCAGCAGAGCTAAGGAATGGCAACAGAAGAGGCCCCACTCCAATGAAACAAGGAAATAGGCTCACAGGATGACCCCTCAAAGAACAAACCGTTTACAGATGACTTCAGGGTTTAATAAGGGTAAGTTTTCCTAGACTTCCTATGGAATAGAGGTGATGAATACAAATGTTAACAAGGAAGTTGCAGATGTGTTTTGTTTTACCTGCAGAGCTTCGAGAGAGACTTATTTCCAAAATTACTCCTTTTGTTGCTAGAGTTCATTCTGCAGGAAGCACTAAGGGCTACAGGCACTTCCTTGTTTTGTTAATTTTCAGAATCTCTGCTAGTGTTGAAGAAAAAATACTTTCTAGTTGTTCCCAGATGTCTCTGAGCCTGGCTAGTGCTGTGACACCTATGGGCCATGGACCAGCATTTCTCACCCAAGCAGTACCTACCCAACCCGTTTAATTTGCATGTTAATAAGGATACTTCCAGTGTCGATACCGTGAGCCTGCTGCCCATCAAAGATCTTTGGAATAGGGAAGATGATCGTAGCAGCTGTTCAGTGTGGAGAAGGTGATGGCAGCACTCAGCAGGTGGGTTAGGAAGATGCCTGCCTTTTCCTAAAAAAAATAATCCAGTGTCTCTTGGAAATGCAACAGGTCCCTCTCAAGGGAAAAGCATGCTTGAAAAACCTCCTCAGTGGGATATAGGAGAATTCCCTGGAGAAAGCCAAGTGGAGAGTGGCTGTTAGAGCCCCTGGGGGATGCTCAGAGCTCTGCTAAGGGAATTTTAACCTACAGAGTATATATACAGATAATTGTGAAGTGTGAATGACAGCTGAACAAAATATTCCCACTCCTATCAATATGGTACATTTCTTTGATCCTGAAGCAGCATTTTGTCAGAGGGAGACCAGGCTGTGTCTGCCAGGGAGAAAACATAGCAGTCAGGGGCACCCCAGGTCAGATGGATGAGACACAGCTTTGAATGGGCCTGCCTAAGATGTTTCCTTATAGCAAGCTATGTAAAAGAAAATACCAACCCTATTTTAAGCTTAAGAGGTTGGATTTTATTAGCAACTCAAATACACTTAAATGAAGCAGCTGCATCAAAGAGAATAGAGATGAAACAGGTTTCCCTCCCTGCATTCTATGGCTTTAAAAGACTGATCCTCACTTGATTTCATTCAACTCAGGGTGTTGGGGTTGTGAGAAATTGCACAGTCCTTTCTGTTTCTCTTTCCAGATACTGAAAATATCTTAATAAGTGATGATACCTCCTCTCTGTTTTCATGGCTTTTGGAATTTGATGTTAAAATTTGATAAATCACAGGTTTTTATGGACAACAAATACATCCTGTACTCCCTGCCTGCTGTACAAAGAGACTTTGTGAGGAGGTAGAGAAAGGGCTTTCCTAGAAAATATCTGCATTTCAGCTGCATTTGGGAAGTTAGGGTTAACACATATGGTCCAAAACAAGTGGATCCCATCAGCCTTCCAGAGGCCAGGCTGGAGCAGAGAAAGGAAGAGGAGCTTTTTGATAGACCAGGGAAGAGCCCAGGCAGAGGCAGTTAGCCTGCCAAGGAGGAACCATCTGAAGAAAAATACATGGGTATTCCAAATGTGCTCAGAATTGTCTGTGTTCTGTTAAAGCAATAAACAAAATATTTTCAAAGGAGAAAATAAAGAGAAAGGATTTTGATGCTTCATGTGAAGATGGTGGCTTCTAGCCCCACATGGAGAGAAGCAGACTGGAGCCAGTGGGCCGGCTTGGATAGAGATCTGAATCACAGATAAATCAGGAGGGGTTAAAAAGTGATGGAGCTGGGGGGTGTGTGTGCTCCAAGGCCCTGGCAGATGTGAAGTAAATCGGCTTTGTTTTGTCTGTGGTGAAGTTTTGCTGTCTCACCTGGGTCAAGTGCATCCAGAGAGCCCTTCTGTGATAACTCACTCCAGGATTCAAACCTGAGTATTGCTATGGCTACAGCAATGCTGCAGCTGACTGTGGTTTTGTGCTCTAAGCTCAGCTGAAGGGGAGCCTGCAGGAGAGAACCTGGAGACACAACCAAAAAGCACTGGGAGGAAAAAAGAGGAATCAAAACACAGACATACTCTTCATCTTCCAGCATCATTTCACCGAGAGGCTTGATGGTTACAGCTCACATCACCTAAGGGGAGAACTCAGAGGAGCTGTGGGCTGAGGCATATTTAAATCACGTCTTCTAAAGAGTTTCAGACACAGAAAACCATTTTTCCTATTTCTGACTCTACCTGGACTGAAAGAGAATATGTCTCCCAGCTCCCTGGCAATGCAAGTACCTGCTTCTCATGCAGTGTTTTTCAGTCTGTGCTTCCTACCATCTCATTTCACACTGCTTTCCCCCCGGCTCCTTTTTGCCCTATCCAGAGAAGGTGGCCATGGCTGTGTATTTAACTTTCCAGACTGCTAGCTGTTGTTGGGATGAAGATTGCTTTACCTGGCCTCCCAAATACCACCATCTTTCTGACAGAGCCCAGTGCAGTATATAAACCATTCAGGATATTAAAAATTCTACTGAGGGCATTAAAAGTAATATATTTTGTGTTCTCAAGTCTCTAAACCCTCCAGGATGCTGTCTGCAGTATGAGCAACAGCTCTCATTTCCTCCTGTGCTCTTTGACTTGTCAGTTCCTTACATGAGCATGGGGTCACAGCACTGCTTTGGAGAGGAAATCAATTAGATTGCTCACTAGTAAGTTCCCCAGAGTTCCTTTGCAAGGAACATCCCAACGTGTGATGATACGGCTTCATTTCCGCTCTTACCGTGCCAAGAAGTTTTTTATTGCAAACTGCATTTCTTCTTCCATAGAACAGACAATATAATAAAGTCTAGTTATTAAAAGAAGTATCTCTCTTGATCTTGGAGACAGGAGTGAGGTAGAAGAAAGCAATGTTTTGTAAACTGCTCTGATTTGCTTTGCTGCAAGGTAGCGAAATAGCCAAAATACAAATTGATCGAATGCAAGCTCTGTCAAATATCCTTTTTTTGTTTTTCCTGCTTTTGGTGTGAAATGCCAGTATTAACAAACCCTTACTGGGTTTGTTACAGCTCTGACCATCCAGAAATACTAGAGAAAGCTTTACAGGGAGAGCAAATATCTCATCCTACAAGAGCCAATATAGATGATCAAAGTGCTCAAGCTTCACAGAGGAAGGCTTTGGTGATTGAAAACTCCTCTGTTTTATCTGGTGATACCCTCTGATTAAGTGAAAGACATCATCCTTCCCAGTACACTTGCTCACCTGTGCCAGTGAGCTGGGCTGTAGGAACCCCTGGGAGCATCAGTCACTGGTGAGCAATACGACAGCAGGAGAACAAAACCTGCCTGTGGGCTGCAGCTTCTCTCTGCAGATTGTTTCAAATGGTAAACTATTTACAGGGCCACTATAAAACCTAATTGCATGTAGAGGTGAGACCCAGGGGCTTTCTAAGAACCAAGAAAGGTGTAAGGGCTTAATGAAATATCAAACTCAATAGCTGAGTCAATGAGAACAAGGGAATGCATGTGATGTGATGATACATGCTGAGCTGGCTCCAAAGAACCAAGACACTGGTCAGCTACCTGAAGCTGGGATAGCTGAACATCCCCTGAAGGCAGAGTACTACTGTGCTTGCTTTGAAAGAGATCCAGGGATAATACCAAGCAAGAGTGGAAACTTCATGGTGGTGCCCCTGAGCAGTGAGGGAAAATGTACCCTGCACCCCAAAACCAAGGTCTGTGCGGTGGATTTTATGAGGCTAGGAGCCTCTTGGAAGATGACAAGTTAGAAAATTATTCCATTTAAATTGAAGTATATTGCAAGAAACTGTCAATTTTAATGAAACTAGTTTGGGATTTTTTGACTAGGAAGGCAAAATGAATTGCTAGTGTATGAAGTAATAAAATAATTGGAATGAAACTAACTGAGAAAACAAAGCAGAAAGAAAACATTTTATACCACTATAATCAAATGAGCTCAATGTGAGGAAACTGAAATGGGGAATTCACATTCCAGTTTTGCAGCAGCATCACTTCAGAACTGCTCTAAGTCTGCAGAAGTCTTGCAGTTTATTCAAACTCTGATCAAATGAAGAGAGAAACTTTTCAGGTCTTTTTCTACCTCCAGCCTAACTTACCAGCTACTTCTGGTAGCACCTGGAATAAAGTCACTAGCACATCATGTAGCACTTCAGGGTAGTTCAGTCATTTATTTATGTGATCTAACTGATGCTATTGTTTAACCTTCAGTTACACAGATCTCTAGAAATTAATCACCTACCCTCCACCTACAAGCTGCAAACGGCCTTGCTAGTCCATACCGAGTGAAGGTGAAGTTTCTGTCTTAAGCATTCTCTGCAGGAATGGTGTAAGAAAAGAGGGGCAGAAGTATGAGGAGAGGTATGTTAATTCCGTCTCTCCCCCTCTGAACAACACCTGTGCCAAAACCTGGCTTTCATAGTGGAAAAAAAGCATGATTCTTGGGTTTCTCTGCTTGCCAAATTCAGAAATGATGAAGGATGTTGAAGGAGCTGCTGCACTTGGTGCTGCTCTGCTCTGCTCTGCTTTGCTTTGCTTCTTTCTGCAGATGGCCTGTTTAGCTCTGCTATGGTGAGTACAGCTCCCTGGATTTTTAGCAAAGCAATATATAACCCTTTCTGTCATTTAAAGAGAGTTTAATATGTCAGCAAATAATAGCTCTCCCTGGGTTTTGTGCTTTATCTGCTGAATCCCATGAAGAAAGTCCAGGAAAATTCATTCCCTGGGAAATGAAACCACAATTTAAAATTCATGAAACATGGAAGCAGCTGTACTGACCTGTCTTAAAATTATCACCAAACTCTAACCTACACTGAAAGCACCATTAACACAGAGTTAACCAAGTATCTGGTGGACAGCCTACTGATGAGCAACGTGGACAGAGCCACAGCCATCTAGTCCCACCTACCTGCATTAATACCACTCACTCTTCCCCATTAGTTTTACCAATCATGGCAACAGTCTTCCAAAATGTGTTTTGTGGCTGCAAACATGCAGCACCAGAGCTCTGGTATTGTTGCTGACCTCTCTTGCAGCTACGTGCTCTGCCAGTTTGCAGTGAATCCCCATTTCAGCATGAATGATAACTCAGAATAATAACTCAGCAGCGTTAATGAAGAAGAGTAATCTCTGCCTCACTTCTTCTGCCTGTGAAATGCACAGAATATGCAAATTGCTTTAATACAACAGTGAACCTGTGTAATAATGCTAGTTATTGTGTCTGCATAGAAGGAAATACTGATAGACCTTACAGTGGGATCTGTTGCCATGTGCTGTTCCTTTAAGTCCTAGTTATGTGTTCACCCATCCTCTTCCAGACCTTAGGTCAAGGCATTCCTGGTGTCTGAAAAGTTCTGCTCTGTCATCTGTTACCCACAGCTTCAGCCTCCTTGAGTGATAAATTACCAGTTAACATGTGTGGCAGAGGTTTTTGTTGTAATTATTACTCGCAGCTCCTCAACACGTTGCTCCTACAACACAGAGAGGTGCTGCCAGGCCCTTTTAAAAACAGGTGACAATAGACAGAGGCAAGAGAGTGTCACGGAGTCCATGTTACAGGCACACCAGTGTGCTGCATTCTCAGCAAAACTCATAGGGTCCTGTGACTTCTAACAAGCAGAAGAGGATCATTTGTGGTCTCTGGTCATGGCAAGGGCAAGGATGCTCCTTTCTGGAAGGAGGAGGGGGAATCACAGCACATTTGTCTGCCATCTACCACCTATACTCCACCACCTCCCAGCTCTGCTCTTCAAGTTTAACTTGATGCTCCTAATGCAGAAGTGTGCCCAAACCCCCAGCATTAAAGGCAGCACTGAACACAGGAGAGTTTTTCTCTAGGACATCAGGGAAAAAAGTGCTTGGAGGGACCAGGTTGTGTAGTGGAGTCTTGATTTGGCATGGCTGTAACGAGTCTGCTGATGTTGGTTTATTTTGTTTGTTGGTTTTCATGGGCTCTGCAGCCTGGCAGAACACTGTTCCTGGTGTTCACCTCCTGCTACATGCTCAGAGTAAATTGAAAGCTGGAGAGAAGCAAGCCATTTACAGGCAGGTTTATTAACTGAGATTTACTGCTCTATGTACCCACCATCACAACAACTGTAAGTGTGTGATGCTTGCCAGATACAAACGTCCCTCGTGTAAGTGTATATTTATTTATATCTAATGCAAATGAACACTAAAAATTTATCTAATGCTGTATGTTTCACTCTTAGGAGCTGTTGAGACACTTGTCTCTCATGTTTGAGTTCACCTACCATAATGCTCTTGAGCACAAAGCCATGATCTTAGTGATGGACAAAGTCATTGTAATGTTCCTCTGGGCCCTCCTGTCCTCTCTGTTGGTCTGGCAGCATCGTGGAGAAGGGGCTGTCTGTGTGAGGACTCTCTGGAATTGCGTGGTTCACTTGAGTGACATGAAAACAAACGGTCATTATTGCCACCCCAGAGGGCTCATTTGAGATTTATAACATTTAAAATATATATTTGCCATCTAATTTGGGCACAGGGTGTTAAACTTTAAGTATATTTTTAAAGCTTTTCTCATCAGCCACAGGGTTAGAAACACACTTTAAAATAGGGAATTAGATAAGTAAGGACTTCATGTTATTCTTAGAATCATAGAATATTCTGGGTTGGCATGGACATTAAAGATCATCTAGTCCAATCCCTTTGCCATGGGCAGGGACATCTTCCACTAGATCAGATTGCCCAAAGCTCCATCCATCCTGACCTTAAACGCTTCCAGGGATGAGGCATCCACAACTTCTCTGAGCAACCTGTTCCAGTGTCTTGCCACTCTTATCATAAAAAATTTCTTCACTTTTTCATAGGAGAAGTGTTCCATCTTCACAGCCCTCCTCTGGTCCTGCTCCAACAGGTCCATGACTTTCTTGTACTGGGGACCCTAGAACAGGACACAGTACTCCAGGTGAGGTGTCACCAGAGCACAGTAGAGAGACAGAATCACCTCCCTTGACCTGCTGGCCATGCTTCTTTTGATGCAGCCCAGAATATGATTGACTTTCTGGACTGCAAGCACATGTTGACAGCTCATCATCAAATTTTCATCCACCAGTGTCCCCAGGTCGGTTTCCACAGGAATGCTTTCAATCATTCAATCAATTCACCCCCCACTCTATTGATACTGGGGGTCTCCCAGACCCAGGTGCAGGACCTTGCACTTGGTCACTCCAGGAGGCTGGAGCTTTAGTTGAAAATAAAAAGGGCACCAAAGACACAGGGAGCTGTGGAGGTGGCAACTTGTGCAATCTTAGTATCTACTCAGAGTGCCAGGCCAAAAGGGAAGCTTTAAAAATCTGCCCCTGTGTGCCGATCTGTCACTGCTGGGGGGGATGAGCTCTTCATAACCCAGAGAAAGCAGGATGCGTGATCGTAATTCAGTTCTTCAAAAAAATCCTGTTGTATCCTGGGTATGAAATGCCTAATCAAATCATGGTTTTTGCTCAGCACTAGGCTGCTAATTTGGACTGATTTTGAACTTAAAAAGATAATTGCAGATGTGTGTGTCTGCGTAGGTTGCTGTGAAAAGGCTTTCCTCGCTGTTTAATAAGCAGCCAATTGATATGAACTGCGTTAATTTGACTTTCCTCTTTCAATATGATTGATTTCAATCCCTTTGTTAGATGATGAGATCGAGCCGGGGAACACCACGTGCTCACACCATAGGTGCAGGGTGCGAGATGGGGAGCTGAGGAGCAGCCTCCTCTCATGGGATCCGTGGGGTTCTCCTTGCCCTAGAAAAGCATTGCCAGAAAAAGCAGGGACAGATGGGCTTTAGAGCTCTGCTCTTCATATTCTTGGTAACAAAGTCACTTAAACATATTTGCCCTTGTTTTACCTTTAATAGAAGTGTAATGAACTGAAAGTTGCAGGTAAATGTGGTACCAGCATAACACAAAAAATAATTCCTGTTTGCCAGAACACTTTTCTTTGGACTTAATTCCTACCTTCAGATGGCCCCAGGGATGAATCCCTGCTCCCATCTGCTTGTGCCCTGATACTCTTTGTTGCCAACCTTTTGCAGCCTCTCACACAACCAAAAAACTGCCCAGCCTGGGCTGTGGCCACACACCTGGAAAACAGCTCATCTGATGGGTTTTACTGTTTATTTGACTCAAGAATGACTCCGAAGATCACCTTGCCTCGACCTACATCCAGCTGAGGCTCCCTCCCAAGTGCTGGCTCCTACCCGGTAAGCACCCGTGGTTTTTGAGTCCAATTAATCATATCAGCTTTTAAAGGTGAGGGAGTCAAGATACTATGAGATCATGTGTCTGGTGTGGGAAGACTCACACTAGGCTGGTTAGCCTGACCCCTCGGTATCCATGTTTGCAAGAAAACAGTACCTGTAGACATGAAGGTGCAACAAAGATGACTGCTCTTGGCAGCTCCTTCCCCACCCATAAATGAACACCGAAGACCATGTCCAACAGGCTGGTGCAGCATTGCTGGGGTGGGATCCTACCAGCCATGTCGTTTCAATAACCCGGAGTGGAGACCAGTTGATGCTGCTTCCATGTGTGCTGAGAGCAAAGGGGATATTGTAAAATACGTTCCTGGCTTTTGCTCTAACCTTTGTCTCTCCTTCCACTGCCAACATAAATCTTCAGTTGTCCATACAGGCAGCAGCACTGCTGCCATCTTCTTCAGTGTGCTTAATCACATGCAGAAGTGTGCATTAAAATTCAGATATCTTCTTCCTTCTGATCTTGGTTGCAAAGAGACAGGAATCAGTTTTTCTGGTCTTCAGGGATGGAAACTTTCTCTAGAGAGAGTTCTTGTACATGTTTTTTTTCCAGTCATGCAAATGGTAGTGTTTAACTACTGCAGCTTTCCTGAAGTGGCTTAAAACGACCAGCTGTTCTGCAATATTGGTGAAAACCCTCTCACCACCCCAAGTCCCAGGTCATTCCAGGAATCCCATCATCCTTGTGTGGTATCTCAAAGTCTACTGATCGCGGGCATAAAACAGGATGCTGAGATTCAGCTGCTCTTTAGAACTGGCACGAGGAACGAGGAGATTGCCCCGTGCCAGTGTGCTTCAGCCTGTTTGCTGTGACACCAGGCTCCTCCTGATCCCTGCTTCAGAGATCTCTTTTGTGGGCACAGGATTTTTAGACACAGATTTGGCAGTCTGAGTTGTGGGGTGAAAGACTCCACGGCTGCTCCATTTTTAGCTATCTAAGCTAGTCTTGTAGTATCATTTTATACAAAACATACGTTATGTGAGGAGATGCCTTGTGTCAGGCAGTTTGGCTGCTCTTGTCCCAGAAGCTGCAGAGAGCCTCCTGGTGCCCAGGAGGCAACCTGGGGCCATGGCACCGGCAGCACTGCAGTTATAGACCCTAGGGACATCTGCTGCAATCCGGAGGAGGACACAGGGAGCAGCTTCCAGGGTAGGCTCAGCAGGTGTAGAGTCAGATGTAGGTGGTGTCTGGGTAGAATTATGGAGCGTGGAGATTTTCCTTTACCTGATGTTCTGTTTAGCTGGGAACATCAGGAAGCACCAAACCCACAATTTACAGTGTCTCCCCTCTTCAGGCGATATATCTGAACTCAGCCCTTATTAGGCACAGGTTTTGTTTGACATTGGTGAAAGATGTGCAGATACAACTGTGTCCTCCAAGCCTGGAAAAGAAACAGTGGGAAACTCAGCTCTTCATTTATAGGGAAAGTGCATTCAAAGGGACAGAGCACAGACTTCCTGGTAGCTGGATCAGCCATGAGTGACTTTGCCCTGGAGCTTTCACCTGCTAGGCCAGGTCCACATGTCCCTCATGAGCAGAACTGATGCTACAGGGCAGGGCTCTCCTTTCCCTGCATTGGTCTTTCACCACAGCCTGATGCCAGCCCAGAGGTAAGACCATCTGCAGTCAGCAAGGGATGTCCCCAAGTCACCAAGCAGCAAAACTTGTTCACCATCAATATGGATGAAGTCAGAACCGAGAGGCTTTTCTGCCATGTATTCAATCCCTGAATTACAGCAATATTTTCCCTTTGAAAGTGTTTCTCATGTTCACCAGCACAACAATATTTCCTAAGCACTTAAAAGAAGTAGTTGTTTTCCTCTGCGAGTACATTTTGCAGGGAGTTACAGCATGTGAAGCAGATTTCCTGTACAACAAGAGGATGTTTTGCGTGCATTCCCTCAGAGACCTATTGCTGCACCACTGGGGATCTGGAATACTACACCTGGCAACACTCCTTAATTAAAATCAATAGTGCTCCTAATTATGTCTTGCACCCTACAAGTTACTAGTGTGATGCAGATATGATTAAAAACATTAAAAACATACTTGTATATAATTTTACCTGTATAAATATACTGCTGTGGTGCTTAACAGATTACATGTAGTTTTTTTATGAAGATGCTGCTGGTCACCTCAAGGTTCCTTCAACTATGTTGTCATAACTTTAAACAGTTCTGCTTCCAGAAGCAGTTTTGTAACTGTAAGGATGCTGAGAGCCACAAGAACAGAGACTCCTAAAAGAATACAACCATCAAATGAAAATGGGAGAGAAGAAAATTAATATAAAGGGACTTGCAATGTATAGTGTGTGCCGTAAATAAGGCTTACTCCAACAAGATCAACTTTCACAAGAATGAACATCTTTGAAGTGACAGTAAGGGGGGTAGGGAATGGCTGTCACTTCAGAAAGCTGTGGATTCAGTCTGTTTATGTGCATCTTTGCAGAGCATCACTTCAGATCTGAAGTCTCTGAGTACAGATGGGATCACGCTCTCACAGGAACCAGGAAGCATTCAGTGGCTGCTGGGGGTGACTGCCCACAAGAGGAAAGGATGTATTCCAGAACGGGCACCGATGAGGCAAATGAAGCTGGATTAAACAGTGCCTCCAAACTGTGTTTCAAGCTGCTTCTCAGGAAGAAAGGTTAACAGTAAAAGAATTAATGAAATCAACTTTATTTCATTGCATCAGTCATTAAGGTCTGGGGTCACCTCCATGAAAATGCCACGGGAGGAGATACCTGAATTTCTGCTTAGCAGCCCCTGCATTTGGAGCTTAGATCACAAATACCAGAAAAAAAAAAAAAAGTGTTTTCTTTTATCCCCTTCCCTTGACTAAGATGAGTTTTCTAATTATTTTTATGATAGGAAATTGAGAGAGTAACAGAAATAGGAAGTACTGGAATTTGCCCAGACCTCAGGTCTGAAAAAGACAACACTGTGCAGCATGGGCAGAAAATCACAGCACAGAGAGCTGATTGATACCTGTATCCAGATCCCTGGACCTCTCAGCCAGGGTGACCTGCTGCTCTCAGAGTTACTACAGGTCTGGGCTGGGAAGGGCAGCGTCTTTATGGGTGCCTGGTGGCCGAAGGCCAAGAGCCTCCTCTGCCAAAGCTCTGGGGGACCCTGCAGCGTGGAGCCTTTGCTGTGTGGAAAGGAAGAGGTGAAAACGCAGAATGTATTTCACTGCTGGGCAGCTTTGAACTGGGATATATGGGACCTTGCAGTAGTCTGCGTTGTCTCCTCCTGTCTCCCAGCTCCCCCAGTCTGCATCTGAAATACCGGAGTCGCTGCAGGGGGGAGCAGCCCGGAGCTCTGGGCGTGCGGCCCCTAGCGTGGCTGGTCCCAGAAATAATGCCTGGCTTCCGAAACAGGAGGAAAAAAAAACCCCAAACCCCAGCGACGAGGGGCCCTCCAGCTGTTTGCTGCCCGCGGGACCCGGTGCTGCGCTGGGGAAGCCGTTCTGCCGGGCGCGAAACGCCTGGGCGGGCACAGCGCGGCCTCTGCTGCCACCTGCAGCCCCGCCAGGGCCACGGCCATCCTCC